>CM076574.1:356637165-356734402 GCA_034641835.2 Pinus albicaulis | reverse complement strand
CCAGTCTGGAAGCTTCTCATTTATTTCTGAAAAATGCTTTTACAGTGAGCAGTAATACACAGAAAATTACAGCAAACACAAAAATCACTTATCTGGACTTTCGTGCCACCCTCCACCTCGAAAAACGTGCCAAACAGCAAACAGAAATATTTCAGAGAAATTACAGCATTAAATGCTGTCTTAGCTGCCTCGAAAAATGTGCCAGGAATGACCGTACGGACTGTACGAATTCCGTACGGATGGGACAGCAGCCCCCTTTCTCGATTTTCGTGCCCAGAAAAAATCTGCCTTGAAAATCGTGCTCCTTGCTGCTGTTCCAGCTCTCGAAAACAGTGCTGCCCCTCTCTCGAAAACCGTGCAAATGCTGTACGGACTTTCTGCCTTGGTTAATGTGCCAATAAACTCTGCTGTACGGATTTTCCAGCCTTGGGAAGTGTGCTCTCTTGCTGTACGGACTTGCTGTGCTGCCTTGCTGCTCTCCCTCTGCTCAGAAATCACTCTTCAGCTCCCTCTCCTCCTCTCTCAATCCGCTCATGAAAGAATGAATGACCTTTTCCTCCTTTTCCTCCTTTAACCTAACCCTAAGTGACTTTTGGGGAATCCCTAAATCCAATGGCTGAGATAGATTGAGATCTAGGGCTGAGATTAAATGCTCATTTAAATCTCACTTTCTATTTTTTAATTCACCCCACTTAATAAAGACCCACTTAGTCATTTATTTCCAAAGTCACTTTTCCTTTCTAATTTTACATTGACTTTATTAAAGTCACTTTAAAATTAGACTTTAGTAACTTTATCACTTAAAGTCACTTTTAAATTAGAATTTAGTAACTTTATCACTTAAAGTCACTTTTAAATTATATTTGACTTTATAAAAATTATAAAGTCACTTTAGGAGAAAAATTAAATTCTTTTGGACACTTTTCCCTAGGCCAAAGATCAAAGCCTTAGGGAACCACCTGTCCTCCGGTACCAAATTTCAACACTCCCTCTTACCGAGGAAGGTGTTCCTCAACACACCCATCTTGTCTCTGAAGTAGACATGCTTGCCCCGTGGTAAGGCTTTGGTAAGAATATCTGCAACCTGCTCATCAGTGGGAATATACTCAAGCTTCACAGCTCCTTTCTGAACATAGTCTCCGATGAAATGATATTTGATCCCGATATGCTTTGACCTGTCATGAAATACTGGATTCTCCGTGAGTTTAATGCAACTCTGATTATCACAGTAAATCACTGAAGGTCTCAACGGCTGACCAAATAAGCCAAACAACATCTTGCGAAGCCAGATGGCCTCACAACTAGCTAGATTGGCTGCCATATACTCTGCTTCCGCTGAACTCAATGCTACTGACTGCTGCTTCCGGCTGAACCATGACACCACTGCCAAACCCAACCCAAAACAGCACCCTGAAGTGCTCTTCCTATCAAAAGCACAACCTACCCAATCAGAATCAGTGTAACCTGCCAATCTCACTCCATCCCCCTGTCTGTAGTCCAGACCATAATCCACTGTCCCCTGCAAGTACCGCAAAATGTGTTTTGTAGCCACCCAGTGAACCTTCCTAGGCTCACACATAAACTGACTCATCGTGTTGACTGCAAAACAAATATCTGGTCTAGTGTTGACCAAATACATCAAGGAACCAATCGGCTGTCTGTACAATGTGGGATCCACCAACTCGGAATCCGAAGCATGAAGCTTCTTCCAGTTGGTGATCATCGGTGTCGACATGGGTCTACAATCCTCCATGTGGAATCTGCCAAGGATGTCCACAATATACTTCCCCTGTCCCAGGAAGAAATGCCCCTCCTCCTGCCACACCCCCAAACCCAAAAAGTAATGCATCAAGCCGATGTCCTTCATCTCAAACTCCGCCGCAAGATCTCTCTTGCAGTGCTCTATGAGTCTCTCTGCACCTGTAATGACTAAGTCATCCACATACAGCACCAGAATGAGAGGCTCCTCACCTATCACAATATAGTAAAGGCTCGGATCTGCCTCACTCTTTGTGAAACCCATCTTCTGCAAGTAAGTATCTATCCTGGAGTACCAAGCTCTGGGAGCTTGCTTCAGGCCATAAAGGGCCTTCTTCAGTCTGCACACATGGGACTCCTTCCCATGCACCTCAAAGCCCCGTGGCTGCTCAATGTACACCTCCTCCTGTATGAAGCCATTGAGAAATGCAGTCTTCACATCCATCTGATGGATCTTCCAACCCATCTCTGCTGCTATCGATATAATGGAGCGGATCGAAGTATATCGAGCCACAGGAGTGAAGGTCTCCTCATAATCAACTCCCTCTACCTGGGAGAACCCTCTAGCCACAAACCTCGCTTTGAATTTCTCAATGCTGCCATCTGCAGCATGCTTTCCCTTGTAAAGCCATCTGGAAGTAACCACGGATTTGCCCTCGGGCCTTGGCACCACCTCCCAAACATCATTCTTCATGATAGAAGAATACTCCTCCTGCATGGCCTCTCTCTAGACCTGCTGGCTAGCTTCCTCCTCATAGCTAGAAGGCTCAGAGTCAAGGATGCCGGTAGCCATTGCCATATAGCTACAAAACCTCTCAGGTGGTCTGCTCTCTCTGACCGGCCTCTTAGGCTCAGCAACAGATGTGGCATCTCTCAAGGTGTCCTGAAGCCACTTGGGCTTCCTCTTCCCTGAGTGCACTTCTCCCGCCGGAGAATAAACCTCCTCCTCCTCAACATCAGGAGCCTGAACTCCTGACTGTCTGTCTGCTGTCCTCCTGCCTGCACCTGAACCTGTAGATGCTGAGGTACCGTGTGAACTGTCCATCAGTGGACTCTCCAGTGAACTGCTCTGTGGACTGCTCTGCGTGCTGCCCATAGCGCCACCCCTCTGACTCTGCGAGCCACTCCCCACTGACGGACCTGACATCGTCATAGATGTACCTCCGGATCCTCCTGATCCCTGCCCACTGGATCCCTGCGACTGACTCAACTGCTGCTGAGGGTCTGGCTGATCCAGATACTCTAACTCCCGTGACCTCCTAAAGGCCCTGTCCTCCTCGAACTTCACATCCCGCTTGACAACAACTTTCCTCTGTGCAGGAATGTAAATCCGAAAGGCCTTGGAGGTCTCACTGTAGCCCACAAAGATACCCTTCTCTGCGGTGGGCTCTAGTTTGGTCCTCTTCTCCTTGGGTATGTAGGAGTATGTCATGCACCCAAAGATACGAAGATGACCCATGTCAGGCTTCTTCCCAGAAAAAGCCTCCTCCGGAGTCATGTGCCCCAAGGCACGATGCGGACTCCTGTTCTGCAAGTAAACAGCTGTGTTGCAGGCCTCTGCCCACAAAAACAATGGCAACCCCCGATCATGTAACATGGCTTTGGCAGCCCCTCCGATGGATCTGTTCTTCCTCTCCGCAACCCCGTTTTGCTGGGGGTTGTAAGGAACAGTGAACTCCCTCCTAATGCCTGCCTCCGCACAATAGTCAACAAACTCTCCAAGGGTGTACTCTCCTCCATTGTCCGACCTCGGGGACTTGATCTTCCGACCTGTCTGTGTCTCCACAAGAGCTCTGAACTCCTGAAACCGCTTGAAGACCTCACTCTTGGTCTTCAAGAAATAAATCCAGGTCCTCCTGGAGTGATCATCAATGAATAAAATATAGTACTCATATCCACTCAAGGAAACATGAGACATCCGACCGCTCACATCGGAATGAATCAAATCAAGTATCCCAGTCGCTCTGCTGTCACTGCTGGGAAAAGGGGATTTGGCAAACTTGCCCATCGCACATCCTCTTCAAGTATCAAAGTGATCAGTACTGAAATCTGGCACACCTGTAGTGATCTCCCGCAAAGTCCTCAAGGCTCCATGATGCATGTGCCCCATCCTGCGGTGCCAAATCTCACACTGCTCAGAACTGCTAGCTCTGCTGTCGGTACTGCTGCTCAATGCCAAAAGGGACTGAAATGAAAACTTGTACACCTTTGCATGGCGTACACCTATCACTCTAGCTGAATCAGCTGGAGTGCCCCTGGGATACATCAACACCTGTCCTCCCCTGAATAGTATCTCATATCCTCTATCCTCCAAAGCTGAGACGGATATGAGGTTCTTCCTCATCCCTGGCACATAAAGAACATCTGACACCTTCAAAGGAGGTTTGGACTCCCTCTGAAATGTCAATGTTCCCACACCGACTGCTCTAACAACTCTGTCATCACCGAGTACTACCTCTACATCAGTGCCACTCTCTGAAAGCTCTGAGAAGTACTCACGGACTCCTGTCATGTGACGTGAAGCCCCACCGTCCACATACCAGATACCCGAAGATGCTCCGCTAATCGAGGGAAATGCATGCTCCCTCTGAACCTCTATGGCAGATAATCCTGCACTAGAAGACTCACACGCAATGAACCTAAACTCCCGGTCAAAGCGATCTGCAAAGTCCTCAACCTCTGCTGAAGCTGCCATGCTCTGGTTCTTCCCCTTCTTCTTCTTCTTCTCCGGACACACAATCGCAGATAGTGTCCCATCTTCTGACAATTCCAACACTTCACTTTGGAATAGTCCTTCTGTGAGTTATCATGTTTACCTTTACCTTTGCCTTTGCCCCCACCATTGCTTGTGGAAGCCTGCTTCTTCCCTTTGCCTTTCTTGCGTCCCGCCAACAGTGCTACATCCTCATCCTGCTCAACTGGCTTGGCTGCCCCAAGCTGACCTTTCCTGATCTCTGTCTGAATGCAATCATCCCAAAACCTCTCCCATGTGGGAAGGGTCTCACGTGCACAAACCCCATCAGCAAAGTTCATCCATGAACGGGGAGGCCATTCACTGCAATCCGCACCAACTCAGTGGGTGGAATGGCCTCTCCAATCGCTGCCAACTCATCTTTCACATTAGTAATCTTTGTGAGATATCCAGCTGCACTATCATTGCCCATCTTAATGGTCTTCATCTTCTCCTTCAGGACCATTTTCCGGTTCTCATTGGTACTCTGGTAGAGATTGGACAATGCTGTCCACATCTCATGAGCATTTCTCTTCCCTCTCACATGAGGAATGCAATGGTCTTTGATTCCGTCTAGAATCAGCCTCTTACCCTCGTTGTTCTTTTTATTATATGCTGCCAACTGAGTAGCATCAGTAGGCACATTCACAGGGTTCTGTGTGGTATGTACCATAATGTCCCAGACTTCTGCCTCCTCAAAGATACTCTGCATTCTCTCCTTCCAAATGTTGTAGTTGGAATGCCCATCCAACCTATCCTCCACCCTCAGTCCCAATGACATCCTGCTGTCCTAAAACTGAAAAATAACACTGCTGTAGTAAAGGTAAAAATCTGCTGTTTGTGAAAAATCAGCTTGCTGGAATTTTCCGAGTGAAAAATCAGCAAGCTGTAATTTTCTTCCTTGCTGTCCCAAACTGCTCTTTCAGCACTCAACCTCTGATACCATGTAGAAAATTCTGTTTCCCACCCCGGTTTTCAGTTTTCGCCTTATTACTCCAAAATAGTTAAATGCCCTTTCCCATAACCATACATTCAACAACTGGAAAAATAAATTTTGCTGAAAACACAAATTCTGGAAATTTTTCAGAATGCTGTAAATGCAGAAATAAAATAACAGCAGTAACAAACAGTCATTCAACACATCATAACTCAGTATTTTTGGTCAAGGTGACCCTGGAAAAACCCCCTACAACTCTTGGGGAAAACCAGTCTAGAAGCTTCTCATTTATTTCTGAAAAATGCTTTTACAGTGAGCAGTAATACACAGAAAATTATAGCAAACACAAAAATCACTTATCTTGACTTTCGTGCCACCCTCCACCTTGAAAAACATGCCAAACAGCAAACAGAAATATTTCAGAGAAATTACAGCATTAAATGCTGTCTTAGCTGCCTCGAAAAGCGTGCCAAGAATGACCGTACGGACTGTACGGATTCCATACGAATGGGACAACAGCCCCCTTTCTCGATTTTCGTGCCCAGAAAAATCTGCCTTGAAAACCGTGCTCCTTGCTGCTGTTCCAGCTCTCAAAAACAGTGCTGCCCCTCTCTCGAAAACCGTGCAAATGCTGTACGGACTTTCTGCGTTGGTTAATATGCCAATGAACTCTGCTGTACGGATTTTTCAGCCTTGGGAAGTGTGCTCTCTTGCTGTACGGACTTGCTGTGCTGCCTTTGCTGCTCTCCCTCTGCTCAGAAATTACTCTTCAGCTCCCTCTCCTCCTCTCTCAATCTGCTCATGAAAGAATGAATGACCTTTTCCTCCTTTTCCTCTTTTAACCTAACCCTAAGTGACTTTTGGGGAATCCCTAAATCCAATGGCTGAAATAGATTGAGATCTAGGGCTGAGATTAAATGCTCATTTAAATCTCACTTTCTATTTTTTAATTCACCCCATTTTAATAAAGACCCACTTAGTCATTTATTTCCAAAGTCACTTTTCCTTTCTAATTTTACATTGACTTTATTAAAGTCACTTTAAAATTAGACTTTAGTAACTTTATCACTTAAAGTCACTTTTAAATTAGATTTGACTTTATAATTTTATAAAGTCACTTTAGTAACTTTATCACTTAAAGTCACTTTTAAATTAGATTTGACTTTATAACTTTATAAAGTCACTTTAGGAGAAAAATTAAATTCTTTGGACACTTTTCCCTAGGCCAAAGATCAAAGCCTTAGGGAACCACCTGTCTTCCGGTACCAAATTTCAAGCAAGGCACAAGCAATCTAAAATAATTTCTTGCTCTGCGTATTCTCCTGGCCATTGCTTCATACAAAAATGTAATTGATTGGGCCAACAACAATATCAATGTTGAGAACATCTACCTTCAACCTATTCTACAAGATATCAGAGAAGCTCTCTCCTCTTTTCACTGGTTATCCTTTGATGACATTCTCAGAGAACTCAACTCCATTACCGGCAGTCTCTCCAAAGATGTCATTGATCTGCTGCCCAATACCTTTGTAATTTCAGACTATATTGAAGGCAAGGAACATGACCAAATGGTCATTCCTTCGTAACAAGCAGAGCTCTGTCCTCACAGTTTCTATGCTAGTAAGGTTAATAAAAAGGTCACAGGACAGTTTAAATAGTCATAGGCTAGTTTGTCTTTGATATACATCAGGAGCAAAAGAGGATTTATCTGCAGCATTGTTACAATTGGGTGGGTCTAACTGATAAAGGACCCATTTTTTATCAGTTTCTTCAGTGTTCATTCAACCTCGGATGTTAGGAGAGATGGGTTTGATCCTCAGACCCATTAGCTCCTGGATCTTCTCCGCCAGGTCATTCAATACATTGTATTTTTATGTTCTTGCATTGTACCTTTTATATTCATGCATTGTATTTTTATAGGAGACCGTTTGGTTCTCCCGCATTGTATGGACATCATTGTACTCAACAGTCCCTTTGACCTACTCTGTGGTCATTAGTTGGACATAAATATAATTATCTTATCTTATCTTATCTGTACTAAAAAAATGCATATTCATACTTGTGAATATAATGTCTTTTTTCTTCTGATGAAAAGAAAATATAATACATTTCACAAATTAAGTTAAAATATAATATATATGTAGAAGTATTTACAATTTATAGAAGTACCAGGTCAAGTATTTTTGGCAATATTATGAAAAACCTCTGAGTTAACCCAAATAAAGTTCATATAATCACAGACAAATTTCAGTACAAACTTCGGCAATTATAATATTGTAGATTCACCTACCAGTGCAAAGTGACTCTAATCAATCAAAACCACATTAAGTAGCATATTACAAAATGTTAGAATTTGTCTCCTCAACATTAGCATTTAGCACATAGGTATGACTTGACTGAATCCCCCGGCCAACATCCATTGTCAATATAAAATAACACAGAGATATTTGAACATTGAACATTATCAAAGGGTTGAAAAATCGAATACAAGGCCTGTTGTTCATGAAATTCTTGCCTAATTTCTAACTTCCAGTTTCCTTAAATTTTTCAGCATGACATACAGATTCTTCCTATGCTTACAACAACAAACCTATAGTACTTGGAGAGATGCTTCAATGACAAAAAGAACAGAAAACACAAACCACACGACGTCAGTCTTCCATGTGCTATAAAACAATCGAATAAATTTAATTTTTCCCACTTCCTTTTACTGCTAACATAGAAGACCAGAGAAAACACTCGGAAAGAACAAACCACATTTCTTATGAAACAAAAGAATTAAGGGCAAGCATAGTAAGAAGGTGAGGGTAAAAAGGGATGGAAGTGAAGCAACAAGCAAGACATACAAGATAAGAGTTCTTCAACATTTTAAATTGTTTGCAAAGTAATTGTCTTCTACTCACCAAGATATTGTAGTGGTCAGTCATCATTGCTATCAGCCCAGCCGCAGAAGCAGTTCCATCAGGAAGAGACAAGAAAGCCTGTAAATAAGCAAAACAAAAACGGGTTTTTGCTTTGTTTAGAGACAGAAATTAGGCTGTCAAATAGCTACCATGCATACAGTCTACAGCATATGCAGCAAACAAAGTAGTTATTGAGAGAACTATATTAGTGTGTAGAATATTATAATGACTTAAGAAAAGGAGAAAGCACATTATTTCATGCATTACCATGCTTCCATTTGAAATATAGAAATGTGTAGTCATTTAAATAGTTATTTATACCTTCGATATAAAAGACATTCTGTTCGAGGAGCAAAACAGAGAGTTCCGCATTAGTATTAGATGTATCTTTTATATTAAGTGAACTTGAAGTTAGTAGCCCATGGGGCTTTTGATTAAGGCACTCCTTGCGATAGCTCACCAGTTCAAATCCCCCATGGGGTAGCCAACAAAAAAATAATAGTAATGAACATCATAATAATGTAAGAGGGATAGTACTTGTGTGTTGGGTAGCTTGCCTCAAGCTCATGTCAATGTAATAACTGCAGAATTTATACAATGTGAATCATCACATTTATTATTCTTTCCAAACATGTTATTTGGTATTACAGAATCATATTGATTCAAGAAAAATAAACTAACCTTGAATGATTGATGTGAGAAAAAGCCTATGTTGCCAGATCAATGAAGAGTCGAGGCTGGATCCACAGATCCACATTTCAGATCTGGATACAGACATGGATGTGCCCAAATCCGCATAGGATCCACCATCTAAACAGATCCGTCAATACCAGAAACAGATCCCATGCCACTGAAACAGATCATGTAACAGCTAGCCCTCGCGTTGCAAGATCCCAAGCAAATAACATTAGAGTTTTAGATTTTTTTTTATTTTTTAAAGGCTGTTTGCCACCTGTTCCAAACCCTATATGGCATATATTATTTTTGAACTTTTTACCTAGATTACTGATTATTAATCCATACTCTATACAGCTGTATGGGTAAGTTATGTATGGCCTGTAGACTGTATAGCATGTGACAATGCTACCATGAAAGACCTGAGACACTAAAATTTTAATTCTTACTTTAATAATGCTAGCAGGAATCCTCTGGGAAAGGACTCATGCATTATATATATATATATAATTTACAGTCTTCTTTCTGTACACAGGATGTCTGTGTCAATAATAATTTAATTAGATCCATCTCATCCAACTCTAGGTGAATAGTTCTAACTTCTCATAGAACAGTATGATCCATAGACTACAGCATGTTGTCAAACAGCTTACATCATTCATTTACAATCATATCTAGCTGGGAATCCTTACACTTTAAGGCAGGCAGATTTCAAGGAAGATGACTGGTTGACATGATGTAAAGTTGAAATATTCAGATCATCAGGATGTAGGACCCATTTGAGGGTATATAATTAGACCTACTCTACGTCATCATCGTATTAGACCCATCTTGAGATTTGCAAATTATCTAATGGTTTCAGTTCCGATGTTGTGATTCCTGAATGTTTTGATCCTTACTTTTGAGTATGTTTTTTTTTTTTAAATTTTAAAAACTATTGTTGTATTTTGTATGTGGTGTTTCCCTGCCATATCTGGAGATTAGCTTTGCAAAAATCTAATGGATCTGAATCAATTTCCTCATAACTTAGGAAATGTTCATGAAAGAAAGGTAAGTTCAAATTTTGGTATAAATATATTAAAATAGCGGTAACTTTCACAATAGAAATATTTTACATATAAAAAGTTTTGTATTAATAAAAAGAAATACGCTGTGACAAAGGACAGACAATACAGAACCCCGCACCCATAACGGGCTGTGCGGAGGGCAAGTAGACAGCTGCTCCCCATTTTTTTGTCCACTATTTTATAGCAAGAGAAATTGCATGATCTGTTCCTAATAGCAAACCATGGAAAACAAAATGCAGAAATTGATGCTCAACACACAGACAGACAGAACCCTGGGCATCTTCTAATCTTCATGAGCAGGAAGAATTTATCAGAGATAATTTAGCATCATTTTCATACAGCATTGTTCCAACCAGCAGCGAAATCTACTGTGAGAGATGACTTATGAAAATGTGAAGGTATCCTCGAGAATTTTCTGCCTGAACATGGTCAAATGCAAAATCTCCTGTACAGACATTCTTCTATTCAGACATTCCATTCAGAGAATGTGGCAACCATTGTGCAGACAGGAGACAGACGTTTTATGGATGGAGAGGAGAAAAGTAATGCTTAGGAAATCAGTGGAGAATTTTTCTGCCAAAGCCTGTCAGGTGCAGGTAGGGAAGAAAGTTACATTGCAGAACTTGGAAACTATATCAGAAGGTTGAAATTTATTAGTGAGAATTATGGACTGTCATGATGAATTAATTTAGTCCAAAAAATCCAGGTGGAGGTCAGGATACTCCCATATTAGGTGATAAATCAATGTGTATACTTTCTAGGGAGATCAGACGGGCTGGTAACTTGGTAAGTAAGTGTCTTTGGAAATTGAAATGTCAACTCAAAGGAAGGCTCTTCACGCGGTTGGTTCTCAATAACAAGGATCTGGAATGGGGAAACTATAGCAGAAGGTTCAAATTTATTAGTAAGAATTATGGACTGTCCTGATGAAGTAATTTGGTCAAAAAATCCAGGTGGAGGTCAGTACACTCCCATATTAAGATATAAACCATGTGTACACTTCCTATGGAGATTAAACAGGGTGGTAAGGAACTGTCTTTAAAAATTCAAATGTCAACTCAGAGGAAGTATCTTCATACAGTTGGTTCTCATTAACAAGAATGTAGAATGAGATAACCTTCAGAAAAAAGAAAAAGTTAAATTGTAGCAAGAAAAAGCTTCATTTGACTTGTGCCTTAGTCTAATAGAGAAATTTGAATTTCCACATCAGCAGGATGGCCTTAGTTGCAGTTAGCGAGAGTGACATGACCAAGTCACCTAGTTAAGTCAGTCAAATCGAGTTTGCGGGCAAGAAGTAGAGTTGTGCCTAAGTTGATTGCTTAGATCTAGCAATCAAATAGAGCCAGGATGAGTTCAGTTGAGAAGTTGTAACTCACTGATCTCTCAGTTAACTAGTCAATTTACTAAAAATAACCCTATTCATGCATGCAATTTGAATTGCCTAGTTGAGTGGAGCGAAAAGGCATAATTGTATTTATTGTTGTATATTGTTGAGTGTACAATGTTTGCATGTAGCAGATGAGAAATTCTCTTGGGATTGTGCAAGCAAATAGGAGCTCTTCCTATTCATTAGGAGCAGGAATTGTGCAAGAGCAGACTCAGGAGGAGATCAGTATTGCAGTGGAGATTGAGCTTCAAGCATTGAAGTTGCCATTGCAATAGATTTATATTCTCTTCCGATATAATGCAACCAAAGGAGGGGTTTTTCCCAGTTGGGTTCCCCAATAAAAAAATTGTGTTCTTTGTGATTGCATGTGTTTCTATTGTATGTTTTCCCTTCGGTAGATTGAGTAGAAGAAATTTCTGTTTATTGTTTTCAGTCTGAATTCATTAGAAGCTGCAAATTTCGAGTTACTCCTATAAAAAATGAGGCAAACAAATAACCATTACACAGATGTGGGAAGGTTTATGCTGGACAAGTATTCAACGGTGTAGGAGCTCCATCTAGCAGCAGTTGTTTGAAATGGGATACCGGTTAAGATCTGAGATCATTAAGGACGTAAAAGCATCACCCGTTATATGGGGGGTTTGGCTGGCTCGAAATATTGTTTTATTTGAGGAAAATAACATATTTACCCTTCCAAACCGCCTCATGAAGCCTAATAATATTAAAACATTTCCCACAGGTGCAACCTGAAAAAGCACAAAGGAAGATTTTAAACGAATTCATTGATAAGACTGCAGAGGTGTTTCTGATTCACTTTCCAAGGAGGTTGTGCAGCAACCAAGGGATCATTGGGTGATCCAGAAACAAAATGAACATCAATTTTACCAATACTTCCACGGGCCATTTGAAGATGCACCAGCACAAGGGGCAGATGGGCCCTAAATTTTGAGGATTTGGATTTTTTGAGATAGTTCTTATTTATCTGATCTTATGTACAACTTTATACTTATTGTATATATTTCTAGAACACATAACTGTTATCTGTTACTGATATAATTTTTACTGTGGCTTGGGTCACCATATCTGCATATGCTTCACAAACGATCTACAACATGTAATTTTCATCTTATTAATGAAAGTTATGATTTTTCCCTGGGAAAAAAAAGACTGCAGAGGTGAGTGGAGCTGGAGGATCCATCCTTTTATCTGGTGATCATGTGATCAAATTCAAGCCAGGTATTGGGAATGGAACAAATAATTTTGCAGAATTGTTGGTCCTAAAGTCAGCACTGATTTTAGCAGCGGAAAAAATGATTGGACTACAAGTTCTCGGTAATTCCTTACTGGTCAATAGTGTAAGACATTTGGAAAATTTTGTGCTGCAACCTATATTGGAGGAGATTCTGAATATAAAAACAACTTTTGAAAGATAAGGTTGTGTGCACTGTGATCATTTCACAAATTTGCAGAAGTTCACTAATTTGTAGCATTTCCTTTTCCTTTCTCCACCACTAATGAGTCAAGGTGTGCAGATATCAAGGTTTTCAAGACAAATTCATGGTAAATTTTGTTTGGTGGTGATTGTTGTTGATGTTTGGGGTAGCATCAGGAGTATTCTCACGTGTGGGGCGAGTGGGCTAAGTGATTGGGTTTTGCACCCATATACTCATGGCATTTTGATGACCCATGGTATTGCACACTTTGGAAAAGTACAAGGATGAGTGATTCATTCTTGTGGCTTGGCAAGAGGGCCGAGAGTGAACAAAGACATGCAGGAGCACAAGACATTCAGTGAGATATTTTCTCAAGTAAGCAAGAGATCTGAATGAGTAATATTGCAGGTTTGCTGTGAGTTAGATACTCAATTGTGTTGGGTCTAAGGAAAGAGCACAAATGTAATATCCCCAATTTTGTGAGCATGGGAATTTTGCCCAATTTTGGTAATATTAATTAAAAAAGGGCAACTAGTATTTTGGAGAAAGGTGGTCAGTATTAATTTATTGCAGATGGGCGGAAAATTATTATTTTATTAAAATGGTGGAAAAAGTAACTAAGCGAAAAATGGCCCCCACCAAACTAGAATGATGGAGAGAATATAAAAGGATGAACTCATTTTGTGTCATCTTTTGACTATTAGAATTCATCTTCTCTTGGAGCTGTTCAGCACAAGGGTTGAGTGTTGTTTAGCACACGAATTCCAGGCGGGATTTCACCCCATCTTCAGAGGACTTCGAGAGCCTCCCTATTTGGGAATTCGGAGAGTCCATTGTTGGGCTTTCATAGAGATTCATTGACAGTAGTATTCCCAACTCTGTGTATTTCCTGAGCGTAGAGGCCATTTGAGTTATCCATTGTGGTCCAGCATATAGCGAGTTGGAGTCTGGGTTATTTGCTGGAGGATTTTTCCTAGCTGGAGCCGAGAATTTTGTGGGGATTTTGCAGGGATAGAGAGCAACAAATCTGTGGGACGAAATTCTCTTCATTTGGAAGTGCGTAGGGGTTTTTGGCTTAGCCTGCGCAAGGGAAGAAGGGAAAAGAATTGTGAGAGATAAGGGTTGGAAATTGGAGGTAAACCTCAATGGAGAATTTAGTCAGTGGTAGATTGAGCATAATTTTGTAATATCAATCTGTGGGGCATTTTCAGGACAGATTCTGCGATTAACATTTATTGGGGGTCGTCGGGTGTCGGTGGATTCAACCCAAACCTTTCTGGGTTTTTGTGGGTTTGGTGAGGGGAGTACAGGGCTAATTTCGCAAAATTTCTGAGCAATATTTCCAGCAGAAATTAGTGTTTCAGTCAACAGATAGCAGCAGAAATTGTTGGGGAAGGGTGCAATATACCCTGGCCAAGTTGTGGGCCTTAAGCCAAGTGATGACAAGACCAGAATAAAATGCTAAGAAATCATTTGATCCAAAGAAAGTTTAAAATCAAACATGGCAGCAACCTTGAATGAGGTGATTAGGTTGCAACAAATGATGATTGATGTGGGGGAGCAGTTGATTCATACCACAATTGGGAATGAGGACCATTCTCAATCATACAACAAATCTACTATGCCCAAAAATTATGGATAATGCATCAAAATGGGAAGACATGATTACAACTGATGTGGAGTTATTGATTACAACTGATTAAGCATAAATTCCAAATGCACTTTTCTAACTAAGTGAAATCACATGAAAATAACATAAAGCAAAAACTAATAAAATCTAGTATGATAAATGGAGTAAATGAAACAGGTTTTGTGCAACAGTCAACAATTCTCAGTAGAACACCATTGAGGAGTCCCAATACAAAAGTACATTATAGGTCCCACAGGCCGATACTGAATGCCTTAGAGCAGTCGCAGTGTCAAGAGCATAACATGGGCCTGTTACTCTTGTTCACATATCTTGCAAGAAAAGAATTTTAAAGCATCGCAATTCATGATTTTTACTAAAAACAACATTTTCATGTTTGGCGCGGAAATGACACGATTTATCATAAATGAATGATTCCTTTTATGTTGCTAGAGATTCTGAAAGTACAATAGCCTCACCATCGCAGTTGGGATGGGGGGTAAAGGTGTGCATTTGTTATAAATGCAAATGCACACCTTTTCACACCCCCCACCCCAACTCCCAAACAAATGCACACCTTCAGTCCCTCTCCCCTCGCACACTCCTCCCCCCCAAATACAAATGCACACCTCCACCTCTACCCTTAGAATATACTCAAACAAATTTCCCTCCATTGGATGGTAAGGGCAATACAAACAGAAATTCCATAAGAGCAGTACAATCATTATCTTAGATTGTCCCAGCTCAACACAAACATTGCAATTACCTTATTCATACTGTAAAGAGCCTCCACCATCTCCATTGTCCTGTTACGGATCATGGTAGACACCTAAACCAAAAAAGAAAAATCAATTTAGTATTTAAGGCAGCCTTTCTTATCATTAGAAACGAAACAATCCTATATTTCAGTTAGTTAAAACACATTTTGTTTTCTAAAATTTTCTGAAACATTAAAAGTAAAACAGTGGAGAAGATCATTACCTTCTCGCATCATAAAAGTGATTCACTTCTAGGCATGAAAAAACACAAACAAGTGAAAACCCAAACCTCTTGGAACTTGATTAAGGTGAAATTATTACTTATGTCGCTTTATATGTTAATATGTGGCAAATGTAATGTTAAATATCTATCCCAGTTAGTTAGATGGTACCAACCCAGAATGCTATAAATAACTTATGTTTGATGAACTGAGGGTGCGAGAGATATTTCGATGCAACTTGATTAATACATACTTGTAATTCTCTCCATCATTTTAATTCATGAAATTGTTTATTCCTCTCCATTATATTCATTCATGAATGTGTACACCCTGTTTTACTGCATGATACTAAAGCGATAATGATTCTCATGCCTATGCTACAAAAGGAATGCCTGAAAGGATGATGAAGGTTGATCTGGAATTACAAGAAATGAAAAATTAAAGCTCATAACATGGTGAAAAACAAAACAATTTCTTCAGTGACAAATATACAGCTAGGTAGAAGCTCATTCTACCCATTCTACACAAGAAGAATATTTTTCCACGATCACTTTTGTAAGAGAATTGGCCAGCAACAGCAGCTATATTCCAAGTAACCAAAGGACTCTTAAGGAATTTCCCAACACACACAGCAATCAGAAACATACAGGCAATGAAGACATGTATACTACGTAAAATGCTCATCAGCAAAGCCCAAAACCCGATATGAAAAGCAACAGATTAGCACCAGCTCTTGCAGACTAAGACCTGGAAACAGTGTCTGCATTAACTCAAATAGCAAGACCATCTCAAAAGATTAACAGAAAGAATACACCCAAACAAATGCCATTGTTCAAAGGGAGGCAGAGTAATAAAGATTGTAGAGAGCCCCAAATAATTCGAACAGTACATGAGAAGTTGAAAAATGCACAGATGCCTAGGTAGAGCATTCCCTAAATGCAGAGCGTGAGACATACTAATTCCAACAAACATGGGCAAAAGAAAAACTAGCCTTCATATTGCAAACACAAAGTAGATCTACAGTCAGCAACCAAACAGAAGCAACAAAAAGATAAATGATCAAAAATTTTGATAAGGCATCGATGGTTTTTTTCATAGCAGAACTCGAAAAAGTGGAAAACATTTATGTGCTAGATTGATTTCTTCGATAGAACAAAGTTAATTATTTTCAGATATTATTTTTCATCCTAAAAATTCTAGTATTTCCATTTCGAAGATCAGAGTAGAAGAAAGGACATTTTTTGCAAATTGTTTCAGTTCCATAAAAAAGTTAGTGAATGTGTTTCAGTTAAGAAATGTCGGTATTGTACATACTGGTCAGTGGTCACAAATTATAGAATGGAATTGTCCATTGATAATCCAACAAAATTTATCATCTAGCAAATAACCATGCCAAAATTTATTGGTTCCAAAGGACAAGGTTTTCATCTATAGAATAGACGGTCAACATCTGGCAAAAAACAACTTAAAACAGGAAAAAAGTAACTAAATGAAGTTTTTACCCCATTGAAACAAAGAAGAAAGAAGTTGTATTCATATCATTGGTCGGTTGCCTACTGGGCAAGTCTCCAAGTAGGGTATGCTCAGTGCGGATGGTTGTCTAGGTGATTTCTACCTTTAACATCAAAATGAGAGGAATAGAATCCTGATGGAGCACCAATAATGGGTTTTTGAGAAGATGCAAATGTTGATGCATTGAAGAAACGCCACAGCCAGGTGAATTTTCTAAAGCACTGTCAGCTGATTACACAAATGCATTAGTGGATGGGAGCGAGCCCTTATTATGCCTTTGCATCAACAATCTTTTGTAAAATTCTTGAAATGTAAAATGTTGAATTTCATGTTGGGAAGGTGTTAAAGTGCTAACACAATTATGTGTTATTGTTAGAGTAATTTAGTTCATACTAGTCATTTAGACCATAGACTTGGGGACATTAATAAAGTCAATTGTTGACTTCATCTAATTCATGATCTATTATTATATTAATAACTTAAAGTACGTTTAATTCATTTTAAAATTTATATTATACCTTTATTACAAAAGGACAATATTCTTTTCATTTTATTATCCAAGAAATATTTATCTCTTCGAAGTTCACTTATGTTCTTGGTTTATTTCTTCCTTTGATTTTTATAATATGGTATCACAGCCATAGTGAAGGGAAGTTGAAGACAATGTGGGTGAAAGCCTAGTGTCTACACAAATCAATTACAAACAAAGGAATTCCTTTTTGATACACACCAAGAAACAGAAATTGCTTTCAAGCAAATAAAGCTTGGATGGATTTTATAGTTTAAACCCAGTTTTTTTTTGTAAGCTTGGTCAGACTGCATCATCATGCCCAATATATCACCCCGATAGGGGTGGGGAATTGAACCGGTGACTTCACATCAAGGAGTCTCTTAACAAAACACTGAATTACCGTCTATCCAAGACCCTGTGGACAGTTTAAACCAAGTTATTATTTTCTAGTTTGAAATTCAAATGAGTCTATCTTTCAATTTAAATCTAGATTTTGACTGATACAACATTTTTTTTGTAAAAATTGGCAGTTTTGTCACAAATCTCACTAATTTTCAGAAACTCCCAAAAGTTCTTTAGTCAGATATAGTGCAGATCAAAGCACTTTTCAGCAGATTTCAAAGTTTTTCATCTAGATTTTCTTCCAAGGTAACCACCTCATAAAAAAACCCTCCAAATACTGCCTCATAATCCATGGATAGTAAACTGAGTAAACGGTTGACCCTTAATACAGAGCCTAACCCAGAGGGGATCAAGAAAGTTGAACCAGTGACCTCCCCAACTCTGAGGGTGAGATCTCACATCTAGCTCGTGAACACTTGAGCCAAACCATGAGGATAGTTTTTCAGCTAGACATGCTATAGATCTGAACATTTTTTCCCATGGGAGTGTGGTCTAGAAGCAAGCAATGTGGTGATGAAGCTTGAACTAATGCATAGACCTGTTTTCAAACAACACCTTCCCTACCCCCCCCACCCCAACAACCAAAGTGGGTGCAGATGAGGCCAAGTGCAAGTCTTGGGTGACTTTGACAGGATAGATACTCCTCTCACAGTGTGGCAGCTTAGCCAAAGAGATTTTATAAGAAATACTTCTCAAAAATATTAGAAAACAAAAAAATAAAAATAAAAAACTGTGCTTTCCAACATATTTGAGAGTATTTTCACCAGATCTAAGCATTTTTCAGCAGATCTAGAAGTTTTTCAACCACATCTAAGAGATTTTAAACTAGATTTAAAACAGATCTGAACATTTTCCAGCAAATCTGAGAATTTATTTGCAGATCAGTGAATTCTGCAGCAGGTTATCTATATTAAATGCAGTTTCCATAATTTTCCATTCAAGGCAAGAAAAAATCAGTTTTTTCTTGGTCACAAGTCGCTATTGTCATTGCATGTTTTATTTTTAGTGACATATAGAGTGATATTTTTGTTCTGTAATGGCTAATTCATCTAACATAATGTTAGAGGGTAAGCAGAAAGTTTCTGGAAAAAATTATAATACCTGAAACAGCATATATTGACCATTTTTTAGTACAAGTGTTTGGATCAGTTGTGCTGGGCAAGGAAACAAAACCAACAACATCTGAAAATGATCAAACACTTGTACTAAAGGATTTGTATTTTACCAGGAGAGATGCTGCATTTATTTGGATAAGACTGAAGGATTTAAATGAAAGTTCACATAAGGTAGAGCCTTCTTCTTTAACAATTTATTGTTTTCAATCAAAAAGGATAAAAGTGATTCTTTACAAGATCATTTGTTGAAGATTAAAGATCTTAGAGAACAATTGAATATCATTGGATAAAAAATGGAAGAAGACATGCTGAGAATCATTCTAAAAAGTTCACCGGCATCATTTGAGCATTTTAATGAAACCCTATATATTTCTTCTACTGATGCTGACCTAAAGATCTAAAGCACCAAGCTCTTGAAAGCAGACAAGTACAAAAAAAAAAAAAAAAAAAATTGGAAGTAGCTGCGAGAATGATGGTTCAGAAATGGCTTTAGCAGTAAATTTCAAAGGAAAAAGATAGTTTGCTAAGAAGAATGGAAGCAATAAGACAGATCACTCAAGTAATCACAAGATTTGTAAGTGTTATTATTGTGGAAAGATGGGCCATAAAAAGAAGTTTTTCACGAATGGGCTATGGGATGAGAAATATAACCGACTGTCAAAGAAGAAGGCCAATGTTGTAGAACATAAGGAAGAGGAAGACTTCTTTGTGCTTATGGCTACAGGTAAAGTAGACAAAGTGAAAACCTCTGCCAAGTAAAAATTTTGTGGGCTAAATTTCACAGATGAGCTACTTTTCTATGCTTTTTTTCCAAATTTACTTTATATATAAAATTATAAATAAATAAACGCTAATCCACCCAAGATTTATACGATAAACTAATTTTACCTTTAAAATCACCAAAATTTTATAAACTATATAAAATCATTATAAATTTGAATATTCTTACAAAAACATTGCCAAACATTTTATAGTTTTCATATTAGGGGCTAGTAAATTTTGTCGAAGTTTAAAAATAGGAGAGACTGGTATTTTATTTATGCTACTAATGAATATTCTACCAATTATGTGGTCTTGGTACTGAAGAGTGCAGGATTTATTAAGTTGGTTGATGCAAGAGAGGCAAGAGAGTATGCTTTGATGGACAAGAGTGATCAAGATAGAAATAAGCTTAAGCATCAAAGGAATTGGCATCTGAATTTAAGATCTCTTTCGGATTTAGCTAGAGAAAGTTTGGTTGTGGCCTTCCAAATATACATAATTAGTAAGATGGAGATTATCAAGCTCATAAACAACATGAGACTTTGTTTAAAGAAGGATTAGCTGGCAAAGCTGAGGAGGTTCTTCAATTGATCCATGCTGACATTTGTGGGCATATGAAGATGGCATCATTCTCCCATCCCTTGTATTTTTTCCTTTTTTTAGATGATTCTTCCAAGCAAAAGTGGATGTCTCTCTTGAAGTTCAAATAAGATGTGTTTAATGAGTTCAAGAAGTTTGAGGCTTTGGTAGAAAACCAATCTGAGAAGGGCATTAATTTTCTCAAATAGGATAATTCCAAAGAATTTTTCTCAAGGATTTTCTTTGTTTATGTACTCAAGAAGGAATTTAGAGGCAATAAGCTACGCCCTACATTCCAAAACAACATGTAGTGGCAGAGAGTTTATATGTACCAATATGGAAATGGCTAGGTGTATGACTGAGAAAAGTATGTAGCTTACAGAGATAAAAGCAAATAAACACATCAGTGTATTTTCACAACTAATCATCAACAGAAGTAGTACTCAAGAAAACCCTACAAGAAGCACATTCCATATGAAAACCTCGAGCAAGTCATCAAAATTTTGGTTCAATGACATATCCATGCGGTCCTAAAGAAAAACAAACCACAGTTGATGCAAAATCCCATAAAATGATGCTCACAAGGTACAATGAAAACCATAAAGCTTTTAAGTCAGTCGATGTCAAGACTAACACAACATGTCTTAGCCATGATGTGGTAGACGATGAAAACATCAAGATGTTTCAATGGAACTAAGAACTAAAATCAGATGTGAAAGTTGTTGAAAATGTTGAGGATATGAAAGGAAAAACAAATTTAAGAATGCGACAGACCAACAAGAGATAAAAATACCTCTGAACATGATTTCCATGACTTTTCCAATGAAGGGGATGCTAGATATAGCTAAAGTTGCAGGAGATTTGACTCTATTTTGACCGAGATTTTTACTATGCTTGAAGGCCGAATCTTTGACTGGAATATTATCTGCATTGACCAAATTTCAGGCTGTCTTTCAGGGCATTGCCCACAGGGTTTGACTAAGGCATTGCAGGGTTCGTTGACTGTAGTTGACCAAGCTTCCACAGGCCGAAATTCACCCTCTGCTGCAGACTGATCATTGACCAGATTTGACTCTCTCATTTGATTGGTTTTGACTTGGTTGACTTGGAAAGCCAAAGGTTTGACTTTGACTGGCTTATCAATGTACTATTGGACTCTGTACCTCAAGCTGAACATTGATTGACTAAGAAGAAGCAGAATTGATTCTGGGTTTCCCCCCTTGTGGGGTTTTGCCCTGGTCTTTGACGAAAAATCTGTCTCATTGTGCTTGGCTATCTTCTTTTGTGCATTAGTGTTTACGGTTCTATCTATAGTTGCTTAACTGTTACACGCCCGCAACAAACAAATATTTCAAGACTCATCCACAGATTGGCAGCTCCTTTGTGCACAATTACAGGGGATCTTCAATCAGATACCGGATGAGGAACCCTCCAACAGTGTGAGGCACATCTTACCTGAGATCATTGATAAAACACACCCTTGGGCATACTTTGATGGTTCTGCACAAGCAGATGGTTGTGGTGGTGGGGCAATCCTATACATCTCAGACACACACTACCAACAACTTCACTGAGCTATACTGTCTCCGCTTATTGATGATTTTTGCTCATGAACAGAACTGTAGATATCTACAGATATTTGGGGACTCTAAGATTGTTATTAATTGGTTCAATTCTATTACACAATGCCACGTGCACACACTCAGAGGCATACTGGAGGAAATATTTGCCCTCAGACATCATTTTGACTTCATTACTTGCTCTCACATTTACAGGGAAAGGAACCATATTTCCGACAGACTATCCAAAGAAGCCGCACTCCTTCAATTCGGGCAATGGATGATAGAGGTACAGCAGGACAATGAATTCCATCAATATTATCACAGGCCATTCATAGAGGAGCGGGAAGACTCAGCATGATCAAAATCTACCACAGTTTTGTTTATTTCTGTCTTTGTTGTTATAGTTTCAGTATTTATATTAGACAATGCAGAAATATCCAAACTTGTATATAACAGACATATACATACTGGACAATTGATAGGTACCAACTGGTTTTCCAGCATTGTTTATATGTGACCAATACAACATGTAATTTTCACTATTTATTAATGGAAATTACGATTTTTCCTTGGGGGCAAAAAAAATTGCTTAACTGTTACTGGGGTGAATGAAATTGTTTTAAGTAGTAATTGCAACATAGATCATGTGAAAAATTAACAGCACTTCACATATTTTCTCTCTAATGATTTGGAACATTTAAAATATATTTTCATTAAAATTTCAATATTTTATGTCTTTTTAATAAACCGAGTCATTCCGATCTGAGATGACCCTCAACCTATTCCAAGGCCGTGTCTCTGAGTTTTAAATCATTGGTATTTAGACTGACCCTTAAGAGAGGATGTTAGTATTTAGCTCATAATGATCATTTAAACTATACAGGGGCATATTAATAATATCAGCTGTTGACTTAGTTGAATTCGTGCTTTAGTGTTGTACTAATAACTTAGAGCACATTTCAGTCATTTTAGGGTTTATGAATCTAGGATTTATGCACTTAGGGTTTATGTCATTCCTTGTTCTCTTGTGTTTTTAGTTTCTTTGTATGTTTGGTTTTTTTGAAATATGGAAACTACAAATCACTGAAAAAACATTAGATTACCTGTCCAATCTGAAAAATTCCAACAAATTACCTATTAGATCTGCCAAAGTATAGTGAAATTGACCAAATCTGACTATTGTTCAGTCCAACTGAGTGAAAAACAGTAAATTTCTACTATTGGGTGTTTGTACAGACTATACTGCACATCAATTTCCCTGTTTGATGTCTGTACGGCCTTATTTCTCCTGCACCACTGTTGTACAGTCATATCCAATCATACAGCTGTTTGTAGCTAGTCCGTACAAATTCCATATTATGGCTACTTTAAAAATTCAGTTTCCACTTTAAAAAGATTAAATTATTCTTTTTCCTTTTTCTTACTTTTCTAAAAATCCTCCTTTGTTTTTGATATTCAGAAAAAGAAAAACCTAGCTTTAAATCAGGGAAAAGGAACCTAGACCATCTTTTAAGACCAAAATATAAATCTGACATTTCTCTCTTTTTCAGAAAAATAAATCTCACCTAAAAACCTAAAACAAAACATTTTTAAGACCATATTACAAATACTGAACACACAAAGAAACCAGGAACTTAGAAGAGAAGTATTTCTTGAATAATAAAATAGAGAGGGTGCATCATTTTATAGTACAAGAATAACATAAAACCAGAGTGCATAAACTCTAAAATAACTTTAACGTACTTTCCAAAGGATGAATTAGACTAAGTCAACAAGTGACTTTATTAATATGCCCGACTATGTAGTCTAATTGACCATCAGTACTTCACTTTATATTTTAATATGTGAGCAATGTAATATTAAATATTTATGTTAAAGGTTAAATGCTTTGACCACCTTCCCAACCAGGGGTGCTATAAATAAGTTACATGTGATGAATTTTCCAGTGGGTGACAGCTGTACCAATGCAACTTCATATACTTTTATCTCTCCACCATTTTCATTCATGAATCTGTGTACCCTATTTTTCAACAGTCAAGTGAAGTTCTCTGTTATCCAAAGAACTGAATTCAAATCCGCCACATTCAATGAAGTTTCTGAGTACTAGAAAGAGGCAAAATCTCTGACGTATGGAAACTTTAACCATGTCACCTTACCCTTACACACCTCACCTCCTGAGCTTCAAGAATTGAAAAATAATTACCACCAAGTCAAAAAGAGTATAGTTTGTCCCAAAAACAGTATAATGTGCCCTCGTATAAGATAAATCTAAGAGAAGGTATCGATTGTATACATATTATAAGGAGTAATTTTTAAATATATAAAACTCTTACCTTCTTCCAGTCTTTTCCATACTTCCGATAAGCTTCATAGAAATTCTGTAAGTCCTCCTCACTCCACTGTGGACCCAGCATATCAGACAATTTGCGTTTCTGCAAGAGATTCAATTCAACAAATGACAAAATCTTAGTCATTTATGCCTTTTAATCTTTCGAACCACGAAATATTACTATGAAGATATTTTTTCAAAACAATGCATCTGAATCCCCATGCCTTGTAAAAGTCCTTCGATAAACAATAAAATTTATGCACATTTAGCATATGGAGTTTTAATAATAGTATTTAAAATGACTGGGGAAACAAAGTATGGAATAAACCGAATTCAACTCTGTGACGCCTGCAAAATAAAGGATAGTACCAAAGAAATACTGCAAATTAAACAACAAACTTTTCTACAAATGTTCTAAACACTGTTATGATTAACAAACAGCAAAAAGGACTAAATGGTGGAAGACACGGGATGGGGGCTAAACTAAAAGAAAGATACCAACAATGAATTAAAAGCAATCAATAAGTACCTTTGATGGAACAGACCATTAATTTCTTCCTGCTGTCATGGCTTCCAATAGAGAAGAAAGATACTATGTTAAAACAGATGTTGAGAAGTTGCAAAATCATTCCCCATTGATCTTCTTCTTGTCTATTAAAGGTCTCTTTCATCTCTGTGACATTTTGGTAATGCTCAGCCTGTTGTGATTCCAAGTTCTGCCCCACTGAAGACAATGTGGGATTCTTGGCAGGTTGTTTCTGGTTTTCTTCCCTGACAATTTGAGGGACCCCAAGATGCCTGTGATTTAGCATCATGGCTGACTCAGGCATTCCCATCCCCATGGTCTAATTGGCATTTTGCCCATGTTTGTTGGCATAATATTGGTAGGCAAAGGTCTCTTCTTTTGGAAGAGGCTTTTAGAATTATGATCGTCAATAATGGCACATCTGATGTGCACTTAACCAGGCCCAAGAGCTCACTGGTTCAGACTAAATTCTTTTAGAGAGAATTTGTCACCTGATTTCCTAAGATTGTCCTTTTAAAATGTTGTTACAAGGTTCAGGTCCATTCTGGAGGAAATGGTCATTTATGATATGGCATTGTCCCTCGCTTGAAGAAGAGGTGGGGGCTGAGCAATCCTATAGTGTTGATTGAGGAGGAGCCAATCTATATAGAAATCACAGCACTATTTTAAAGATGAAGTTTATGGGATGCTTCTCCTTCATAAAGGGCTGGCTATCAAACATTGCTTGCGTTTTATGTGGCAAGGATGAAACAGTTGAACACATCTTTTGGAGACGTTGATAAGCCAAAATTTTGGGCACGATTTCAGGCTGCATATCTCTTCCAATATCTGATTTAGATTATTAGCAGTGTTCATATCTTAGCTTTAGATCAGTACTTTGATTATTTCCTGCATCTTTCCTTCCATAGGAGCTGCTTTTGTGCTCTTGCTTGCATTGATGTTTTTGAACCATTGGCTTGAAACGGAACCAGGTTTACAAACCAGAGTTCAAACTGGAACTGGCTCAAACTGGATTGAACCAGATTCAATGAACAAAAATTGATAATTAAAAATTTTAATTTTATGAATTCAAACCATGGTTCCAAACCATTAGAGATAGAAAATACAAAATTTGCTCATCTATATACCATGTAAGGGTGCATATATCAAAATGGCACCCAATGCATACATATCATCAACAAAATACCCAAGTCACCTGACCTAGGGGCACGGGACACGAAGGACATGAAAATACGAGTGTCTGACGCATGAGACACGACACCCCCGTGGAACATAACACAAAGGACACATTATATATTATAATTATACTAAGTCACCGGATTCGCCTAAAAGGGCCACGAATCCCGAATCCCCGTATCGGGTACGTATACGTACGGAATTCTGCCCCAATTCAACGGATACGGCGTATCCGAACGGGGTGTGGCGTATCCTGACCGTACCCCGTTCGGATACGCCGTATCCCATAAAACCGAATACGGCCGGGCCCGCGGGTTCAAAAAAGCGTTGTTTTTTATTATAAAGGGGGGCTTTTGCTCATTGTTTTTCACCAATTTCATTGTTTTTCACCAATTGAGGAGGATTTTTCAGGAGAGAGCATCAAGCCTATGGCCCTAGTATTTATATGTGATTCATGGTAATGTTAAATTCTTGAAGTAAAAGTGACATTCTCCTTAATCTTCATTTTCATCCTTTTACTTAAATTTTTAACATTACCATGAAATGACTCAGAATGTTTAAGAGTGGTTCCGACCTCATTGGATTTCATATGGAAAAAGTAGAATTTTAGATTTCATTCAAAATCCAGCAGACTTATCAGTTTTTCAAGATTTCAGGATTGGGTTATTGCAATGTTTCCATCGAATTTTGTCATGTATTAGGGTATGGAACTCGTATTTAATCAAGAGCACCAATCCCTCTATGTACCTTGATATTAGTGACATTGGTTGTCAAACTCCTCTATCATGACCCTACTAAAAATGTACCCATCACTCAAACAAAACCTTGACTATCTAAGATGATAGATAAATCTATGTTTAAATCAATGAATTAAGTATGAATTTGTGTAAAAAAATCTAATTTTTAATATATATATATAACGTATCGTATCCCAGAAGTATCCTGTTCCGGGGTCACCGTACCCGTATCCGATTCTTCAAATCCCCGTATCCCCGTATTAGGTGACTTAGTAATTATATATTAAAAAATATAAAAAAAATAGTGAATTACACATCAAATATGAAATATATAAAGCATTTACATGATGATGATACAAATTCAATCACACAAATAATGCATATAACCAAAATATGCATTGAGTGCAAATGCAACCCATCACTGAACCAAAAATACATTAACAAGGAGGCCCTAAATCGCTTGTATAGTCCAAAAACAAATCATGCTAGAACAAATAACTAGTACTATATATCATCAAAATCATTGCCTATAATAGGATCCTCATCATCAATATCACCCTCTAAGCATTAAAATAAGATAGAAAATGCTTAACATGTCAAATCGAAATTCTATTTGAGTGATGGGTGCATTTTTACTAGGGTCATGATAAAGGAGTTCAACAATCATTGCCACCAACATTGAGGTACATAAAGGACTTGGTCCTATTAATTAAATGCTAATTTGTATGTTTGAAGGTGGGCCTCCCAAACCCAAAGGTATGCCTTGTCATTTGGTAATTGAGTATTGTAGTTTACTTATCATGGAAACTTCTAGGCATGGATTAATGTGGGGATTCAGTAGAAAGAGTGGGCTAGGTTTGTGCTCTTGTCCCCTAGACCTCTTTTGGATGTTACCTTGGACCTTAGTCATGTGGGATCTCTTTTACTGACCTTTGGGTTTTAGGGATGGTACTACATGGGAAACCCTAATTTTAGTTGTGTGGTCTACTCCCTCATCCACATATATCACTCCCCTTCCGCTCATTATAACCCCATTCATCATTTCTCCCACCTGGGTCCACATAGGGTTAGCCTCTCCTTCCCCTTGTCCACACCTTGTGTCGAGCCTAGAACGATGCCCCAGAGGTTGATGCAGCTAAAAGAAAAGTAAAAAGTCTAATTGGCCACATTCAATAGGAAAATGTGCCACAAAATGCAAAAAATGGTCGAGACAAACACATTTAGCACGTGGGCAAAAGCCAATGAATGAGCTCTACCCCATTCCCATGGCCATCACCCTAGTTCCTATGTGCCCTAGATGAGCCTCCTTTATCATTCAAGAACCCATGATTGTCCCTACCCCTGGTGGGAAATGAACCGCCCCACCTCAAAGGGGTATCCACTGTTATACCCTACACATCATGCTCTTATTCCTTGAGCCCCGAGCAGTTAATCAAAGAAAAATCACAAAAGGCAGAAGGCATATGAAGAAGGGTGGAAAAATCAAGGTTGTGGTAGCTCAAGTACCACGATTGCTCCCTCTATACATTATTTACCCAAGTGTGGGCTTCCCTTTGTCAGCTACCCTTGTACCCTGTCATGAGTCCCAGGATTGCCCCTTCATCCCCTATTTTGTTGCACCACTTTACCACATGCCACCACCATTTGAAAGATGTACCTTGGACATGTTATCCCCTTTAAAAAGTAGAAACCACCTAATAGGGTACTTGGTTAACCCCCCTTGGAGCTTGGAGACATTAGCACATGCCGAAGCCCGCTATGGACGGGCATGCCATTATGAAGTGCCCACCTGTTTTTCATGGTTTGTAAACTCTTTACCTTGATTTCTTTAATGACTTGGTGAACTAGAAGGCAAGGGGACGCATTAGATCTTTATGCAGGATTGCAGATGGTCTCCATTTTGGGTTTGGTCTCGCTATATGAGGTCCTAACCCTCCAGAGGGCTACATTAGCACATGTAGGGTGTGTGTAGAGAGCCATGGGCCTCCACAACAAGAGACAACATTCCATGGATCCCCAGAGACATTCAGAGATTGCTTGAGATTCACCTATTGGACAAGGAAGATGCACCTGGTTCACCATGCCCAATCGGCCCAACAATTATACCATGCACTTGGCAGATGACCCAAGACCTATATGATGATGTGGCATCACTTATACCATCATTCAAGCCCTTGCAGATGGTGTTCCCCCATACCCATTGAGACCACCACAAGTTTACTATTTGGAGAACAAGGGGCCAACCCCTCGTCCACTACTTTTGGGAGTCCTATTTCGCATCATGGCACCTATGGACTTCATCAGGCCTCCTCTAAGGCCCAACGACATGTTTTATTGCTCATTCGACCTTTTGGGAGGCTTATTCTTTTGATTATCAGCTAGTTTGGTGGGCTCGTCACCAAAAGTTAGTTATCTTGTGCATTATTTTATTCTAATGGCTAAATTAGGCCTAATTAGCTAACTCGGCCTCATTAGGAAGTGTATAAATACAAGTGATGTGATTTCATTTTAGCATCATCACTTAGTTTGGACTTGTATCTCCTTAGAGAACTTCACTATCCTTCTTGGAGGATGAAATTTTGGAGCATGGAATGAATTTTGATGTTTGGATCATTTCCTCTTGTCTTGGAGCTTCTTGATTGGCAAAATTTTGACGGTTGGATATACTCTTATACATGTAAGTGCAATTTAATGCTATTCTTTCCTTCTATTTTTGTCACATAAATTGTGATTGGGATTTCGCTATACTAGGGCTAATTTACTGCATCCATTGATGCGAAGTTGAGGAATTTTATTTCTAGATAGTGTTGCTTCATGTATGGGCCATGTATAATGAAAGAACGTTCCTAGGGATGTTTCATCATTGAAATTCACCTTGATAAGCCATATGTTTTGCAAAACAAAGTATAAAGTCTTTGAGGTTGCTTTTGTTGTTGCCCTAATGCTAGAAAAGTTGTCTTTGAGGCCTCCTTGACCTAGAAGATTCAAAATCCATAGTCATAATTCCTCTTGAATCCAATCTCCCCAAAGGATTAGGCAATGGTCCACCATAAGGTGATCACCTTAAACCTAATTTTTCTCTCCCATCTCTTATTTTCTAAGATTGGCCCATTAGGTCTCCTAGGGCGTCATTTATCTCACAAACTACCCACTCAAAAACTTCAATCTCTTCGGTATCTTTTGCGTTGGGGTTTCTCCTAGGTGCCCTCCAATTTTGAAGAAATTCTGACGATGGGATTTTCAGATACCTCAATCCCTAGCCTTGAGATCGAGACTTGTCTTGGTTTCCCTTGGCTAGAAACCTCATTGGGATCCTCACATTTCCTTGCATTAAAAATTCATTCTTTGGTCCCTTTCTCCTTCTGGATTAGGTGAAGTGTATCATTGTTCCACTTGGTCCCATGTGGTACCACACACTATTAAGGACAATTCTGCAAAGTTCATTGGAATCCAAGTCTTCACAAGAATTTTAGGGCTTAGGGACCTCCATTATAAGATACATACCCTAAACCTAAACCTCAAAATTCTCTTTGAGCCCTTCGTTGAGAGCCTTCAACCTTGCCTTCCAAAGCAAGCAAGCCATATCTTTGAGCCTCCCTTATGAATAGGCTTCTAGGATCACCTCTCACCCTATCATTAATCCATTAATTTCGTGATCCTCATTATAACGAGTCTCCTACCATCAGTGAAAGTCCGTAAAGAGTAGGGAGCCATAGCCGAGGTGACAGTCAGCTATTGCTCCATTGTTTCCCTTAACCTGGTAGAAGCCCTTCAAGGATCCCCTTTTAGGACCCCTGCTAGTTTTAGGACAAGGTCGGCCAATTTTAAAATGATGCTTTGAACTTAACAATACCATTGACCTACTTTTTCAATCATTGATTTGACATTAATAAAATTATCCGATCTTATATTATCCATTGCATCGCTTTCATGGAAAGGTGCCTCTTAGAAGGGACTCCTGGATAATTACGAACAACCACAAATCTCGCACACAACCCAATTAATTGCAATTGAATTTCTCTGGAAACACCAATGTAAGTAAATTTTCTAGAGAACCCCTCCCCTTTTTGTTAGAAAATCAGAAAGGCACAATGATTTTCTTATACTTGATAATTACTTTTGAGATTCTTGTGTTCTTATTAACTTTCTTATTTTCTTCTTTTATCTTAGTTCATCAAGCAATTACCAAAACAATACCACAAAGACCAAGGACACCAAATGTAGGTGGACAGCCAAGGAAAATCCCCACTCTTGGGGAAAACCCAATCAACAACTCTTCCTTCAACAGTTTTCCGGAGATAATCCAAGACCCTTGACTTAGACACAAACTTCCTCCACACCAAGTCGACCTTTTCCTTCTTTTGCAAATGATCACTTTCCAATGCATCCTTCGACCTAGATGCAACAGCAGCAGTCGCGGCACTTCGATGCAACAATATCTTCGACCTAACAACTTTGATCTCAATGTAGCAGTTTCAATCTTGAAGCAACACTTCCACTTGAAGCAATTACGACTGACAGCAACAACTTCAACTTGGCAGCAACTAGCAACAACTGGCAGCAGCAACAACTTCAACTTGACAAAGAGACTTCGATCTTCAAGAGGAACCCACACGAGAGAGAGAGAGAGTTAGATAGCCCAAAACTTCGATCTTGACCTTTTCTTCTTCCTTCTCCACATTCACACTCCTTTTAGCCTTCTTTTCCACTTCACACTTTTTCCAGCTCTTTCTAGGATATCGAACTTAATTGTGAGTGAGTGTGTGCTCCAAATGAATTTGAACTACTTCAATATATAGGCTTCTAGTGAGGTCGAATTGCCCAATTTAAGGCCGACTTGGTGTGGAGGTGACATAATTCATTTTTTACTCAAAAATAAGTCTTTTTACATGATTCAAAAGCCCAAGAAGGGGCTCTTTAAATATACAATGACTCTAATGACTCAATATAAATCCCAGAAGTCCTCAATGGGGACTTTGACCTAAAAACATGATGACCCAAGCATGAAACCCATGCTTTAATAAGTCATAATAATAATAATAAGAAGTATTTCATTCTTTTCATAAGTACATTTCATGAAGACCGAACCTAGGGGATTAAGGAAATTTAAGCAAAAGTTACCCTTCCTTGTGAGAGTCCAACACAATGTTTTCTATCAATATGTTGAGTCCCCTCCTCTTGGTGCACAAGCTTATATGAATATCTTTCTAGACAGAATTTTCCCCATACCCCTAATGTTTGTGTAATTAATTATCCTTGTTCCATGATGTTGAGATTCACAAGTGCAATCAAGAGAAACGAGAAAAACCAAGAACAAACCCAATTTTCACAATAAACCAAGCACAAGTGCATATGTCTGTGAATGAGAGAGAGACCAAATGTGCTAAGAAGAGAAATTTTAGAAAAGCACAAAAAAGGCCCATACTTATGGTGTTCATAACGTAATCACTTCATCAATGACTATATATATATATATATATATGCACAATTCAAGGGGTTGGGCAATTTCCCCAAGGGGGATGATGGGTCTATGTGTAAAAGTTTGGTCCTAGCCATAATTCAAAAAGTGATAATATACAATATGAGTAGGTTGTGGCCAAAATGGAAGATTCCACCCTCATTTCAACATCTACCCTTAAACTAAACAAGGGGTGACAAAGAAGGCATTACATCACAACAACGCATCTCCTCTTAATGTTGGACAAGTACCACACAAATAGAAGTCATTACATATCATCGCCCTTGAAGGACATATTACTCCATCATGTATCCAATATGATCTTTTGCAACAAAGATCATGCTCCAGAGTGATAGAGATGGACAAAACTTCCACTCAACATGCTTATCAACAATGAAGAGAAGAGCTCAGAGTTGAAGAGGCTTAGGATGACACTGTGATGAATTGGCAATAAACTTGACAACATTTATAATTGTGGCTATCGCCCACATGGGAATAGGCACTGACTCCACCGAAGAATCTAGAAGGCACATCTTATATAGAAGAAAAAAGTTTTATATAAGTATAACAAAATAAGATAATTTTATGGATGTCTAACAAAAGACCCTAGAAGTGGGTCTAAAAGACAAAAATTACATTAAATGTTGATACAAAGAGTGGGTATCAAGGTCAATTTGGTTTATCCCGAGTGGTTGGGAGGAAGGAATGGAATCTACCCCACCTAAGTTCAATTCCCACAAGTGACATGATGAATGTTGACAGTATTGACAATATACATTTTTCCCCATATGGAATATACAACATTGTACCTATGAAAAAAAAAAGGGAGGGGCTCTCAAGGAATCCCTAAAACAATGCTAGAAGCATCAACATTATTAGATGAATCTAATATCTAAGAGTCAACTAGCAACTAGGCTTTAAATATTTAGCTTTCAAAACTAAAAGAGGGAGTGAAAAATAAGGTGTTGGTAGAATAGAAGTGTTATAACTAACATGCTCTAAAATCCCAGTACTAAGCAAAAAGCAAAAGAGTGTGGTTCTTAAGCTCTACTAGTGTTTGAAATCAGAGATAGGTGAGAAGACCAAGAGGAGGACCTGTTGTCAAAGTCATCAAGTACTATGAAAGGTTCTTCATCAATCACATCTATTGGATCATTTTCAATAGGAGTACCTAGGAAAACACTCGTAGGAATAAAAAGCAGATCAATATCAAAACATGGAGGAAGATCCACTAAAACATGTCATGAATCATTAATAAGCGATTCATCTCAAGTAGTGGAAAAGATCATGGCAAACCATGAGTAGTAACTTCATCAGAGATAACATCTCAACATTCAATCACCTTGTTAGTGCAAGGGTCATAAAGACAATACCTGAGAAAACTTCATTATAAGCAACCAAAGTATATCAATTTATAGGCCCATAAACTTGATCCAAAAATTCAAAAATGTGAAACTAACAAATTGTGTCCATACCATTTCTCATGTGGGGTCATACCTTGAACACTAGTAGGTGTCCAACTGATGATGTGGGTTGCACAGACAACTACTTCCCCTTAAAGTTTATGTGTCATTTGCTTGGAGTGAAGTACACCTCTAGCCATCTCCATTATAGCTCTATTATTTCGTTCAATTAGTCCATTCTTTTGTAGAGCATAGAGAATGATACATTGCCAAGAGATGTCATGAGATATGAGAAATAATTTGAAATCATTCTCCTCTACCATCAGTCTCGGTACACTTAATCACTTGCTTTGATGTTCGACTAAATATTTAAACTCTTTGAACTTCCCAAACACTTTATCCTTGGACTGAATGATGTATATTCAAAGAACATGTGAAAATTTATAATAAAGATGAGGAAATACTTGCAAGAAGATCTATTTTTATATCTTTTTCCATTCAAAAGTTCAGATTTGTTTCCACTTCCAAACCCAAAAACGAACAAATTTGTTTTCTCAAGAACACATTCAAGATCCATCATTACAAAACAACAAGGAGAAGACACTTTGCAATTATTAACTACTTCTTATGAATACAGTGACTTCCTACTGGAATAGAATTTGTAACTAACATTGTTGTAGGTCCACAAATATCACTATGAATTAGCTTGAGAGTATGAGAAACTCACATTGCTTGTCCTTAGGAAATCACCATTTCTGGTGTTTCCCATGTATACACCCTTCATAAACACCACTAGGTGGTTCAATCAATGGGAGACCAACAACCATATGCAAACAGGTCATTTGTAGTAAGATCCGAAGTTAGTATCACCCAAAGGTTGATGCCATAGCATGTATATGTCATTCGTGTTGGCTACAATGGCAACAAACCTTTTCAATTTTAGGAAGGAGTCCTCCCCAATGTGTACATATAATCAAATTCATTACAATTTTCGAAGGCAGACGGAGTGCAGATCTTCCACAATCATGTCTTGGCAGCAGTTAATGTCCTTTTCTTCCTCAAAGAAGAATTCCAAGGGCGAAATTGGAGAACAGGAGTACATAAGGAATGGTTGCGGGATAAGTGGGTTGCTCCTTTGTGCATTTGTCAACGGTATTTCACCTATGCCGGGAGATTTAACAGGGTAAATCTTTACCACTTTTATTTTCTTGCTCACCTTGTTGGTCAGATAAAGATTAATCCATGCTTTTACTTGTTAGAAAGCCTTAAGCATATGGCAGCTTGGTTCAAGGCACGTACAAATCCCTCCTCTCATTACATATACCACAAAGTCCTGATAAAGTTGTTAATAGAAAGTCAGTCGACCAAATTAGGCAGGACTTGGAGCCATTTTCTTTTCTGGGGAGGTTTTCAACCTCAACCCCTTAAAAGAAAAAGAGGTAGACTGAAGACTACCAAAGAGGAGAAAAGAGTTAAAACTCGAGCCCCTATTGACCACCTCCCAATTAAGAAAACCTAGCAGGTCCATCTACATCATCCAGTCCAAAAATTCCTAAAGTCTACCAAAGGAAAAGTGCCAGAATTCATAAAGCAGACCATGTTTCCCCTGTGAACCCACTTGTTGATATTGGTTTTTCCCATGTTGCAACTCCACCTTCCAAAGCTTCCCTTGCAGACACACTAAAAACAGAGGTTCCTAAGAACAAAGCAGTAAATGTTGAAAATGAAAAAAGAGAGACATTGTTTGAAGTCTTCATAGGTGGCAAGAAACCCCATACCAGACTGACGAATAAACTAAGATACAAAATCAAGCTTAAGAGTAACCCAGAGCTGGCCAAACAAGTAATTGACGTTGATAATGTGCCACTGAAAGACTTCATTATCAACAGGGAGAAGGCCACAGGCTCTAAGAAAAGCAAAGGCAAAGAAACTGTGCAAAAGAGACCCATGGAGACAAGACAAAGCAAAAAGCATATACTGGACACAATAAATGTGTTGCTCACGGTTGCTAGTACCCTTAGCTAAGATGGTTAGGGAAAATAAAATTCACAATTTTGTTGATCTTCCCACAAAACAAAGTTTCCTTTCTAATCGTTGACAGTCGGTATAAAGTTTTTATGTGAAAAAGAAAGGGCAAGAAAGTTGATATTCTCGTGGTCAGCGTTTTTGAAAAAGATGATAGAGCCATTGTCAGCTATTTTGGGGCGAAAACTATATGTACCAGTTGATAGAAAATCGATACAAGGATAATAGCTAACAATCTGTCTGTCAGTGTTTTTGGAGCAACCAGGGAGCATTGACATCTCCGTTGTCAGAAATATTCAAACATATGAAAATGTTGACCTTCTAGTTGTCAACAATTTTGAAATCAAGCGAAAACAAAAATGTTGACATCTACAGTATTAGCATTCCAGGAGATTCGAAGAAAAGCAGGATGAACACAAAAGCGGTTTTGGAGGAGTTTTGAGCCTAATTTTCAAAGGGACCTATTTTGCCAGCTATGAGGTTGAAGCTACCATTTAGGGACCTGTTCTACCATCGAGGAAGACAATTTATCAAGATATTTTACTTTGCCTAAAAATCAGCATATTTTCCTATAGCTATTCTAGGAAAAAATTGAATGTATTTTAGTTTAATTTTTACATACATGAACTTGAAAGATATTTTAGATATCTCAGATTATTGTAAATTAATATAGTGACTATTCTTTTGGCAACAATTATGTAAGTTCTATATAACAGTTTATGAAGAATGAAGACAAGTTGGATTTTGTTTTGCAAAAACATTTTGTATATTGGTATATTTGAGCAGTCTTGAATATCCTATATGTTTGATGAGCATTTTATAGGAAACTCGTGTGTTGCAGTTCCCTGTCAGTCTTTTCTTTGTTTTATAAACTTTCTTTCGTGTCTGAAAATGTTAGAATCTAAGATTGGATCTCATTTATGCCCCTCTCTTGTATTTATCAGCCATTTGTATTTGTTATTTCAGTCAGCTATAAATTATGTTTCACCTCATTCTTCTTCTTCAAAATTCTTCATTTGTCAAATGATTTGCTGCTATCATGCTTTTTATAGCTTGCTCATTAGATCTGTAACCCCACTTGTTTAGAACTGGACTCCATGCCCAATGGTATGTTTTGTAAACTTCCCAACCAATTTCATCCAATGATCTAAAATCTGGCCCCCAAACTCAATTTCAAAACCTTCTACTATAGTGACCATAGAGTAGTTGAGTTTTACGGAGAGATCCCTCTCAGGGTTGAAGGGCCAGCTTTCAACCCACCACATTAACATCATAAGATAAATGGACTTAACAAAGTGCTAAATCTATCCAATCATCAACTATTCCCCATCACACATCCAAAACATAAGAAACATGTATATCAATAGACTACATAGTAAATGCAAAAACATATATCCTTATAATGTTATTATAGGCCATGTAATAAATACATTAACCCTTGTAATGCTATAATAGGCTGCACAATAAGTATGTATCCCTTAAGAGTAATTTTCTATCTTAAATTGTTTCGATAATCATCGGACAAACTTACATCCAACAAGCATGTCTAAACATACATGCTAAACATACATGAAAGACATTGCATCTGGTTCTCAGTGGAATTATCTGCTTTAATCATTAAAAAGAACATGAATAATGTGATGGAACTATAAAGTACACGGTTCAATTCTTGTACCATAGACAAGACAATCAATATACCATGTTGACTGCCACTGTAAAAGGAATAACCAGCAGTCTTCCTTCATGCATACAACTATAAATGTACAATGCCATAATTCATCCTTTAATGCCTTATACGATTTATTCTAGAAACATGATTCGAGAATGGGAGCTCGAAAATCTACTATAATTCGTTAACTCAAATTTAAATATCTGCTAAAATGCTTTAATGATGTTGTCAATGTTGCGCTTTACTTCTCATCTACACTTTCAATGTGAACAATTGTTCCGATAACCCAATAATGTTACTATGTAAATGTCTTCTAATGCAATGAATCAACCTCTTTAATATTTTAAATTTTGATATTTGTCCATAGCCACAGTTGAGCTTTCACATTGACAACAGCGAGAGAAAGAGAGAATACTTTTATCAGCTTTTGTTTCATTGTTGATTCTACTTTACAGTACCAAGCTATGCTACTCAAGTGCACTTCCTTGCAAGTGCAGTGTGTTGCAATTTTGAGCTCTGAATTTCAATGTAAAGCACATGTTCTATCATTAAATCCAATTTCTTTGGCTTTCCAGCGAGTAAAATAATTTTTTGAAAATCTAAGGATTGCTGAAAACCATTGTTGAGAAATCATGGCATGCATTAATCAGTAAATGCTGAAAATATGATAAATAGCAACATGGCAAATTAGAATGAGAAAAGGACAAAAAAATCACAGAAAATAGATTGAAAGATATGCGGAAACTAAAGCAAATGCATCACTAGAATCGAGGAGAAGATTCGTTATCCCGAAGAACGTTTTTTGAGAAAAATTGCAATAAGTGCCTTTGTTTAACAAAATCGACTTCCTGGCATAGAATCTGAGAAATAAAGTCATATATCCATTCCAAGAACAGACAGTACTAACCCGTTGCCTGTTTTTATATGTACCGTCGTCATCTTTTTCCGCAGCTCCCTCTGTGGCTTTACCAGTGCGCTTGCTAGAAATTCTCGGTTTCCTTGAAGAGGCCATTTTCGTTATTTTTCTTTATCAAACCTCCCAAATAAAGGGAACGAAAATCATTCCAAGTCCCCGAGATAAGCAACCTGTTGATCGCCCATGGCTTTTGCAACAGAACACAACGATAACAACATTTATCACTAGGAAGGAGCATTTGGATCAGGAAGCTGCGAAGAAAACTTAAATGCAAAGGTTGAAATGTACAAGCCAAAAGTAAAATACAAACAAAATAATAATTTCAAAACAAAAGAGCCTAGCGTGGAGTTTGGCTCGAAGCCATTAAATGAATTTGAATTTGAATTTGAAAAAACCGTGAAAGTTAGGAAAAAGTGTAGAGTTTACTCACAAGTTCGGCAGAGCTAAATTACAGGCGTACGGGGAATTTTTCAGGCCACTTCCGCGGCGGATCCACGGAAGCGTTCTAAGATTAGAGAGAAGATCCACTGGCGGCGCTGTAGATTAACCAAAGCCTTCACCTGTAGCTCAGTTGTTTAGCCACCAATCTACACCTCTACGCGACAAATAAACACTGCCACAAATTTAAAAGACTAGTAATTACAGAAATGGATAAAAGTGCTTTAACCTGGTAATGAGGAAAAAACTAGAAATTAACGTATGAGAGGGTTTTGCCAAAATAATGAATAATCAACGGCAAAACTACTATTTGAAAAAAGATAAATATGGCCATGAATTTAACAGCTTTGAAGAGGGGATACAAGATAGGCTGGTTTTTCATTGCTACTTATGTTGAACCAAATCTCGACAAAACACCTATCCGATGCATTTATTTTTAAATTTACCAGCTACGAGAATCCGAAATAATTTAAATAGGAGAGCAAAAAGAATTATTTTCGTAAAATCGATGTATTCCAATGAATAACAAATAGAAAAAGTTGTGGCGAGAGCTCACAAGCACCAAACAGAGGCTCTAAGCACACAGCTGCGGAAGGCTCCTGCAACCTGGAAGAGAATAAGAGTGAATGCGATAGCAATAAATAGCTGGCTGAACAGATCTGTCTAGGGCCGAAATTTAAACTGTATTGACGAAAACGTTGATTCCGATCCGGTAAAGCTTGAAATCCAAGCCCGCCGTTAAAGGATCGAACATCCGACCTGAAAAAACCAAGCGAGGCGAGTCGAGGAAAGGTGAGCTAGGGTACCAAGCCGAGAGATCCACTCTGCTTTCTTCCTTTCCCTTTCTCCTCCTGCTCCTCCCTGTATTGTTTTCGAAGTGATGTTGTTACAGCACACAATTTTTGTATTCAAAACTTGGCTATAACCCAAAAATAATATTAGAATATTTTTATTCTCGAAAATAATTTCTTATCTTTTTAACTCTTTTTAAAGGAAGAAATCTTACTGCGGAGACCACGTGCAGAAATAAGTTAAATTTGAAGGGTAGCAATGTTCAATGGGTTTTTGTGCGCTCTTTCAACGAACGAGATGTTGCCACGTCATAGGTTTAAAGTTGTTTACGGTGGATTTTCCGGTAAGGGTGGAAGTGGTAGGCGTTGGCGCCACTATGCGTGTTTTAACCGGAGAGAAGAGCAGGTCAAACTGTGGACGTTGTTGTTTCATAAAAATCGAAAATAAGAGAGCCTTTGAAATTTTGAAATTTTGAAATTTACCATATGAGTTACGTGTGGGGCGAGCTCAGCAAGACGAGACTAAAGGAGAGATGATGTAAATGGTTGGGCATGGGCATGGACCGACCCTTATCATGAGCCGCCCGCTCGCTAGAAAGGGGGTGACAATGCAAACATCATCTAAATTTGGACTTATGTTCCACTTAATTTCTCAACATCGCTCCTTATAATAATAATAAATCATGATGAAAGGGTAAAAAGATGGGAGAACCCTATCGCAACTAAATTTGGGGCGTTTTCTCTTTCTCCCCCCAAATTTGGCGGAAATCAAACCCCCCATGGTCAAAGCGTTTGAATATGGTGGTATTTTGGTTTTATCGAGGTGACTACTACGTTGTTGGTTCGAAACTCTTGAAAAAGGGGAAGTGCCCATTTTCTAATTTTCTTTTAGTTCAGTGTGGTGCAATTTCAATTATTCCATCCCACGGAGAAGGTCTTATTACTTTTTATTTTCACTTTTATATAATATATATGATGTTTTCCCTGCGTTTCTGCGGAGACAGAATGCTGACGTTTCGTCTATTTTCATAATAAAAAAATATAAAACTTCCGAACTTTGGCAACCACTAATTGGTATAAAAAGAAAGGTGCTCTTTTAAAGTGATTTTAACTCTCCTTCTCACAAACTAAATTAAACAATAAGAACAAAAAAAATTATAAATGCATGTATAAAGGTGTCGAGAAAATAGTGGCCATTATCCAACATACATGCTTTTTTTTTAATAGTGATTTTTAAAATTTCTTTCCCTTGGACTAAAACTAAACACCAGGGACAAGTTGTCAAGACGCCAAAGCGGCATTATGCAATGAATCTATTTAAATTCACACTATGTGTTTATAACTTTGGTGTATTCAAATAATAATGGGATTATAATTTTCCACGAAAGAGGATAAAAGAAATGGGAAAATGAGGCCATTTAGCCAGCGGTCACCTCCTCTAGCCTTCATTCGTTCCTTTTTCTTCAGAAAACTTCACTTTTCAGGGTCTGGGGCATTCTAAATGGTGACTGGGCATCCTCCATTCTAATATATTGGCAATGCTAGTTGTGGAGCATCAATCAGATGTGACACCTTCTTTAGTCTTCATTTGCTCCCTTTTCTTCAGAAAACTTCACTTTTCAGGGTCTAAGGCATCCTAAATGGTGACTGGGCATCCTCCATTCTAATATCTTGGCAATGCTGGTTGTGGAGCATCAATCAGGTGTGACATAGTGAATGGATTGTTTTTGGGATCCTTGTCATGAGTACGTCGGTTAATGAAAGGGTAGGAAGGCGGCTCAATCCACGCCCTCGCATGCTTGGATATCAATGTTGGGTGGTAGCGTGCATGGTAAATATTAATGGTGATGTGACGAGCTGGTGTGATCTTCCCCTCCAGGTGGTAAGGGCTCACAGCTCTAAGTGTTTCACAGTTTCATGATGGGTTTCGATTCTTTGCTATAGTCTAAAGCTCTTGGTAAGTGTCTTATCGTCTGAAAGAAACGCCAGGCGAGTCAATTCCTCGAACACAACTGGTTTCCTCAATTTAATGGCTTCTTTCGTCGGGTATGTAATTCTCTTTATTCCTCCTCTCTGACTATGGTCTACAAATTACCCAACTGTCTCTCGAAACCTAAAAGGCAAGTTCTGCAATATGCTATCTGTAAGAAATTGGTATTGTTGTCAGGAAAATTGGAAAGTTTTCGGTGTCTCATCCTATATGATGTTTTATTTTTTTGTGACTGTATCCATCGTCTTTGGCATTGTTTTATCTCGCATGGGAATGTATTATATCTCTCTAGTTTGGAGTTATCTGGTTGGTGCATGTCTGTTCGTTGGTGTTGAATTGTTGATTATGAGAATGGGGAGAATGAACCTCCTGCATTTGATTTGTTGCGCTTATCTTGTGGGTTTTTCGAAAATTGGGCTCAGGGAGTCGGTCTGCGGAGCCTTCTTCCTTAAGCGGCAAACCCACCATAGGTTGCCTTTATATCTGGTTTCATTTGGGCTCGAGGAGCCAAAATTCGGTATATTAGGTCGAGGTTGGCAATCCCACTCGACCCTTAGGTTATTTGACAGGCTTGTTCCTAACATTAGTTGCATCTTGTTTCTCTGTTATGTTATTCTGTCAGGTCCTCATAGCCACTGCAAACTCCTCAACTCCAACCGGATAGGTTGGCCCAGGTTCGTGATTCGGTCTGAGAAGCTTAAGGCTTTAGGTGTCTTTTTTGTTTGGTGGACAACCTTTATGGCTCGCCCCACCTCCGGTGCCAATTCTTCGAGTAGAGATGGTCGCGGGCAAGGGAGGCAATCAGGGAAACAAGGAGGGACTAGCCCATCCTCAGACTGTGAAGCGCGAAGATGTCGTCGTAAATCAGCGACTCAAATTATCCATGATGCAGCCCGGGCTTATGAAACAGGTGCCCCGACTCAAGTTCGGCAATTGATTTCTAATCGGGAAGTTGAATTAAATCAGCAGGCAGAAGTTTAAGTTCAGGTAGAAGATTGGCGTGACTTAGTTCTGGACGTGGGACATTCCAGAGGTTGCACCACCCAATATAAGCAAATTGTTTACCTATATTGGTTGATGAAAAGTATTGTGGCTAAGGCTCTGATGACCTCTCCAGAAAGCTTTGTCAAATCTAATCTAGGATTTCAAGAAATTCAAAAAGAATTTCAACTCATTCAGTTTCAAATTCAGCAGCAAAATGTTTGTCTCGGCCGCATTGAAAAACACATTTCGTGTCTTCCTCGGTCTGAATTATCAGGTTCAAGTGCAAAGGACCCAGCTCCTATGGAGTCCTCTGGTGATTAGTAGTTTTCCTCTCTATGGATTCACTTATTTGGTTTAGTTTTCTCTAATGTATATGCTCACTAGGTTTCTTTGCTATAGATATTTAGGATGTAGATGGTTTCCAGAAATTTAGTCCTACAAGGCTCTGTTAGAAAGACTTAAAATATTTTGTTTTTGGATGGCATATAATGTTGTTTGGTGGCCAACAGGCCTGGTCTCCCAATGGGTAGGTTGAGGCCACTATTGAGATTCACCAAGATGATGAGCTTAGTGAAAATCAGTCACCTTCACTAAGTGGGCCCGCAGGCTATTTTTAGGTGTAAGTCTATTTTTAGACTATGTCTATTTTTAGACATATGATCAATATTTCAAGTTGCAGGATGCTATTTGTGGATGGTTGGTCAAGTTGGAAAAATAGATGAAATTTTATTTTTAGAATATTGGGCTTAAGTCTATTTATAGATCGTTTTAATTAAAATAGAAGGCTTTATTATTATTATTTCCATTACCTAACCGACAATAAACACTAACTTATTCTTGAGCACTTAATTCTCTAAAAGCATTTAAAATTCATGGGTCAAGGAAACGCTAAAACTTGTTTACTAGTGTTCAGCAAGATATCTGTTGAATCAAGTGGCAAAGTTACATGTAGTTAGAAGAGTAAAACAGACATATTCACTTAACCTCAAAGGAATGATTTGGAATCAAATGAGTTGTGCTTGAACTGTACTTAACTGAATGATACACTAGTGAGATTGGAGTGAATTAATTAGTTAATTAATTCAAAAATAATAACTCATTAATCAACTGAACAAATACAGCAGTTAACTACAGTGCATGTCAGTTCCAGTGGAGACCCAGTGGAGAGATAGGTGAAAGGGTGAGATGGACTATCTGTTGTGACTATAGTGATGCATTGATTGCATCACACACACATTGGAGTTTCCAATTAGGATTGCGCAGTCAAGGCAAGGTAGATTCGAATTCATTCAGGAGTCTTCTTCAGCAGGGATTTCGCAGTGGAGGCAAGCTATCAAGTGGCAAGAAATCAATGCATGGATTTGTAGATTTCTTCATGTTAGTATGTGACGATTGATTATACTGAGAGCTTGATGTACTAAGCTTTGTATGAGATTGTGACATGATCTCCATGACACATAATACATGATAGTTGGGGTTTTCAGCTTCAGCCTTTCCCGTTAAACAACTGTGTTATGTGCGATTGTTTTTATTGCTTCATGTATTTGCAATTGCGTTTAAATTTCCGCAAAATATTAACAGTGGAAGGATTTTGTATTTAGCAAGAAGATAAATATTGTTAGATCAGGAGAATCTGGATATATACATGCATTTTGTATATAATTTATACATGGTACCGGAGCAGTGTTAATTCTTGAAGATTACAATTGTGAAGAATTGTTGAGTTTGTGCTGGTGGACAATTCGAATTTGCTGCAGAAAATTCTTGGTGCGATAGTTGAGTATACATTGAAATGTCTTTCAATGTATGCCCTTGATGGAAACTCAAATTACATAGCCTGGAAGGATAGGATGGAGGCGGTGCTGGAAGATAATGGACTGAAGGAGTTCATCGATAGCAATGTTCCTAAGCCGGGATCTAGCAATGTTGCATTACTTGACGCATGGAAAAAGAAGGTAGCAAAGACAAGAAGAATTATGTTGGAAGGTGTGAAGGACCATATTGTGCCCAGCCTTCACAGGAAAGACACTCCATTTTTAATGTGGAAGGCTTTGACAGATTTGTTCCAAAGCAGCAGTGACCAGAGGAAGTTGTCGCTGAAAGATAAGCTCAGAAAAATAAAAATGGAGAAGGGCGACAATATTCTAAAATATCTCACGAATTTTTTCCACTATAGGGATGAACTGGGAAGTGTGGGGATTACTGTTGATGATGAAGACTTGGGTGAGCTCGGGCTCCTCTTGGGCTTCCGAAGAGTTGGCATAGCGGCCACAACTGGCTGCGGAAATAGAAACTATCGCATGGGATACCTTGTCGATCTAAAGGTGATGAGGAAGTATGACTAGTGGATGGTCTTCATCAATACCGTGGATGGAAGATAATTGCGCTTTGTCGCCAAAGCAAGCAGGCAATGCGAAGAAATTTCCTTCAAAATCATAAGCTAAAGGCAGTAAAGCAGGATTTGTCCAAGGTGTTGCTTTTCAGCCCACAACAACATGTATTTCTGCCTACCAATTTCCCACAGAAGAAGGGTTACAAGAAGGTTGTCGAGTTTAAATGCAGAGAGGCTTTAGCCTCATCTTCCTGAAACTTGATTTTCTACCCACACAGCCAGCCTGTCAATCGGTGTGGTATCTTGATAGTGGCATTTTCCAGCAGATGGGAGACAAGGAGTTGTTTAGTGACTTGGAGGAGAAGGACCTTCAAATGCATATAGAGATGGGCGACGATGGTCGATATAGTGCGACCAGAATTGGGACCATTACCTTTGAGAGGGAGTCAGGTAATCCATTTATGCTGAAAGATGTTATGCATGTTTTAGGTCTGAAGAAGAACTTGGTCTCGGTCGCAATGTTGGAAGACAGAGGTTATGACGTTGTTTTTAGCGAGGGAAAAGCTTTCCTGCGACATAAAACAACGGGTCAAACCAAGAGGATAGGGATTCGAGTTAAGAATCTCTACAAGCTGGAAGTAGATAGCTGTGCTACAATGATGGGCGAAGCAGAAGAAGTGGTGAGCCACGATGAGGGCGAATTATGGCACAGGAGATTGGGCCATCTTCACCATGGCGCTTTGAATATTTTGCAGCAGATTTCTACTGGACTTCCCAAGGGTACTCTTGCGCAATCGGATCAGTGCAAGGGATGTACTATGGGTAAGTTTGTGAAGACCACCTTTCATGAGAAGGAGAACCGTGTTTTGGTGATCATGGAGAAAATTCACACAGATGTGTGTGGAAATTTCTCGGTTGCTTCAATAGTAAAACACATGTATTATGTTATATTTGTTGATGAATGTTCTCGTAGATATTGGATCTTCTTCGTGCAGAAGAAGAGAGAAACATTCTCAAAGTTCTGTGAGTTTAAAGCATTGGTGGAGAAGGAGTCGGGGAAGCAAGTGAAAGCTCTACGAAGCGATAATGGTGGTGAATATATCTCGAACGAATTCAAAGACTTCTGTAGCAAAGAAGGAATTCAAAGATAACTCATAGTGCCTCATAACCCATAGCAGAATGGGGTCACGGAGAGGAAGAACAAAACGATCGTGGGTGCTGCACGAGCTATGTTGCATGACCAGGGCCTACCAATGCACTTGTGGGCAGAAGAATGCAACACTGCGGTTTATGTGCAAAACCGTTGTCCTCATAGAGTACTTGGCATGAGTACACCTGAAGAAGCTTTTACTGGTAAGAAGCCTGATATTTCTCATTTGAAGATTTTTGGCTCATCTGTTTACATTCACGTGACAAAGGACGCCAGGAAGAAGCTGGAGCCGACTGCAGAAGTTGGGATATTTGTGGGGTACACAGAAACACCCCATAATTATCGTGTGTATTTCCCAGACAGTTGGATGACTGTGGTGCAACGGGATATAAAATTCAATGAGGTGAAAGCCATGAAGTTGTCACTTGAGAGGGAGCTACACTTGCTTGCAGAGGAGGAACTTCTTGTTCCCAAAGATGAGCCTCTAGATGTGGACCAGCCACAGAAGGAGATTCATGGAGTGGAGGAGTCCACTCATGCAGAACCAAACATCAGACAAGGCAGAAAGCGTACCACAGAAGCTGAGAAACTGAAGCTTGATGCGGCACAGAATGTAGGAGTCCCTACATCACAACGCAGACAGAGATAGTCACCTGACTGATTTACTGGATACATGGCTCTCGTGAGCAAGTGTATCATGACAGAACCATCTTCTTTTGAAGAAGTAGTGCAGGAGCCCACATGGGTAGATGCCATGGTGGAGGAGTATGACTCCATTGTCAGAAACAGTGCTTGGGAGATTGTTCCAAGGCCGATGGGTAAATCAGTTGTAGGATCAAGATGGATCTACAAGGTAAAGCAATGTTGATGGACAAATAAGAAGTATAAGGCAAGATTTGTTGCCTGGGGCTTCTCATAGATCGAGGGGATTGATTATGAAGAAACCTTTGCACCTGTCGCACGGTATTCTTCCATAAGGACCATCCTTGCTCTCTCAGCGTAGATGGGTTGGCACATTCATCAGATGGATATGAAGACTACATTCCTTAATGGGATCATTGAGGAAGAGGTGTACATTGGGCAGCCTGAAGGATTTGAGATCTTCAACAGTGAGTCGCATGTGTGTAGGCTCAAAAGAGCGTTGTATGGGTTGAAGCAAGCACCTCGTGCTTGGTACACACGAATCGACAACTATTTCACTAGACTTGGCTTCACCAAGAGTGAGGCGGATGCAAACCTGTACCAAATTGTGGTGAAGGGTAAGCTTTTAATCATTTTTCTTTGTGTTGATGATTTAATACTAACGGGTGATGAGCAATTGATACACTCATGCAAGGCAGATCTTGCAAAGGAGTTTGAGATGAAGGATTTGGGCCTCCTTCATTATTTCCTTGGATTGGAAATATGGCAGCGGGAAGGTGAACTGTTTGTGTCTCAAGGCAAGTATGCTCGGGAGATACTGGAGAAGTTTCACATGCAAGGCTGTAAGCCTATTAATACTCCTCTTCCAGGAAATTGGAGGAAAGAGGATGCTACATCGGCAGAGGTAGTGGATGCCACTGTTTATCGACAGTTGGTGGGTTCACTCATGTATTTAGTTAATACAAGGTTGAACATATGCTATGCGGTGAACCAGCTTTCACAAGCGATGGTTAAGCCTACCAAGCTCTTTTGGAAGGCAGGCAAGCATGTCCTGAGGTATCTCAAGGGCACATCCAAATATGGCTTATGGTACAGACAGATGGATGAAGTGAAGTTGCATGGCTTCACAGATGCAGATTGGGCGGGTAGCCCAACAGATAGAAAGAGCACATCATGAGGGGTTTTCAGTATCGTATCTACAGCAGTTTCTTGGTACAACAGGAAACAAAGATCCGTGGCACTCAGTTCAGCGAAAGCATAATACATGGCGGCAAGTCAAGCTGCATGTGAGGCTATCTAGATGAGGAAGATCCTGGTCGGTTTGTTTGGTTCACATTTAGATCCTACAGTGATACATTGTGATAATCAAATTTGCATTAAACTCTCGATTAATCCTGTGTTTCATGATAGATCTAAACATATTGATATCTGGTATCATCATATCAGAGATTGTGTGTAGCGGAAGGTCATGTTGCTTCAGTACATTCCTACGGAAGATCAGGATGCAGATGTTTTGACGAAGGCGCTCACCAGGAGCAAATTCGAATACCATAGAGGCAAGATCAGGGTGAAGGATAATCCCTATCTTGTTGAGAGGGAGTGTTGAGATTCAACAAGATGATGAGATTAGTGAAAATCAGTCACCTTCACTAAGTGGGCCCGCGGGTTATTTTTAGGTGTAAATCTATTTTTAGACTATGTCTATTTATTTCAGAAGTTGCAGGATGCTATTTGTGGGTGGTTGGTCAAGTTGGAAAAATAGATGAAATTCTATTTTTAGAATATCGGGTGAAGTCAATTTATAGATCGTCAATCTAAAAATAGATGCATGTCGATTATTATTAGCTCTTAATAATAATATGACAATAAACAACAACTTATTCTCTTGGAGCACTTAATTTCAATATACAGATTTGGAAAATCACAATAAGAACTATAAATTCAGGGTTTACCGTGTTAATGCATGGAGTGACCCGCTTGAACCGAAACAAAAGATGGTGAGTTGGAAGAGTAGTTCATGGAGTTGTTATTCAGTTTAACTCAGTTATTGGAGTTAAACTCAGTTGAGCTAGTTGTATCTAGTCTAACTGAATGATACACTAGTGAGAGTGGAGTGAATTAATTAGTTAATTAATTCACAAATAATAACTCATTAATCAACCGAACAAATACAACAATTAACTATAGTGCATGTCAGTTCCAGTGGAGACCCATGGAGAGATAGGCAGGCTACAAGATGGACTAAGACACAGACTATAGTGATGCATTGATTGCATCACACACACATTGGAGTTGCCAATGAGGATTGCGCAGTCAAGGCAAGGTAGATTTGAATTCATTCAGGGGTCTTCTTCAGCAGGGATTGCGCAGTGGAGGTAGGCTATCACGTGGCAAGAAATCAATGCATGGATTTGTAGATTTCTTCATGTTAGTATGTGATGATTGATTGTATTGAGAGCTTGATGTACTAAGTTTTGTATGAGATTGTTACATGATCTCCATGATACATAATATTTGATAGTTGGGGTTTTCAGCTTCAGGCTTTCCCTTAAACAACTGTGTTATGTGCGATTGTTTTTATTGCTTCATGTGTTTGCAATTGAGTTTAAATTTCCGCAAAAGATTAACAGTGGAAGGATTCTGTATTTAGCAAGAAGATAAATATTGTTAGATCAGGAGAATCTGGATATATACATGCATCTTGTATATAATTTCTACAACCACTAAACATCTTGACTCTGGTTGTAACTTGCTTTTGATGAAAACGAATGAATGAAAAGGTCCTGCCAAGCTTACAAAAGAAAAATGATTATAATTTATTTTGATTTGTTTTCTAAGCTAGGCTCCATCTGGGGTAGTTTTAGTTTGAATGGAAATAATGTGATTTATAATAGATGTGTTCAATGTTGCATAAGCTAGGAGTACTTCACTATGCGTTAGTAAAAATTATTTCTATTGGTGACTCGCCCTTGTGCTATAAGGTTTTAGTAAGCATTTCACTTCTTATGATGAAGCGTTGGATCAAATTATCGTGTTCAATGTTATTAGTCTTTTCCTTTCCATGGACTATATCATTCTCTTTGCGGTCAAAGTACATTGACTTTATATTATTTTGTTATTTTTTAGCAATTTTAACCAAAGTTTCAAGAAAATGTTGAATATTTATATTTTTCGTAAATTCAAAAATGAATTTTTGGAAACCTTATTTCTAATTTTGATTGGCTTGCGAGCTCTAACGGGACATGAATCCCCTGTTTGATGGTGTTTTATTTTTGGTATTGGTTAGTGCTTGAAAATTATTTAAAAAAAAAAACTAATTGTGTGAGTGTTGTGACACTCACACTCACATTGATTTTGTTATGCTATTGCCCTACGCAATTATGCCATAATCGACGCAGATGCAGGTCCTTTACATAGGTGAGGGGGGGAGAGGGGGCAAGGGGAGGATTGAACAAATTTGTTTCATTATGCAGATGCAGGTCCTTTATGTGGTGGGGAGGGGTGGGTGCACAAATTTATTTCACTATGCAAAGGAAGTTTCCTATGCACAGAGAAAGCTCTGCACATGCAATCTACAGTTGTTGGTTTAGTAGATGAAGCAAAAGGTGGCGATGAGGGTGATTGAGAAGTTGACATGACAAGGAAAATACCCTCTAGCAGATGTTTTTGAGGAAGCCCTTACAAAAATATCCCAGATATCTGTTTGTAGCGCAGATCATTAGAGGATGTTGGCGGTTTTTTTTTTTTCTTTTTTCATAAGATGCATCGATGCATTTTATATAAAGCGCATTGGTGCATACTATCAAATGGCACACCAAGGCATTGTACTCTCCATACAAACCGGCCCGGTGCATCTCAGTAATCCAACGCACCAGTGCGTACTATCAAATGGCATACCGAGACATTGTGCTCTTCGTACAAACTGGCCCGATGTGTCTCAGTAATCTAGCGCATTGTAAAGAAGCGTGGTACGCCATTGATACAAACGCTCGGTGCGTCTCATAATCAAGCACACCGAAAACAGTTAATTTAAAATAAAAGTATCGGTCGTAAAAAAAACTTCATTTTTACTTGTTACAGTGCTCTAGAGCTCTCAAGCACCGGTGTGAATTTTTCTTCTCTGAGGTGCCCTGCCATCGGTGTTCCCATTGCCTGCATTGCTACCATCCATTGCTCACTGTGTGGAGTTCAAATTTTACAAAATGGTGGGCAAATTTGATTTTTAGTATTCCATTGCAAAGATGTCTCATCAACGCGAAAATGTGCAGGTAATCTACTTGTTTCTCACCAAATTAAGCTTTTAGCGGATTAATTTCTTAAATTGATTTAAAATTCACCGTTAAAAAAGAAGAAGAAGTGCCATGCGTTCGAACCGTTCGGCTTAGACCGTTCGCGGTGCTCCCTGTAAATTTATAGGTTGCACCGCGAACAGTGTTAACGGAAACTGCACCGGGTGGTCCAGTGCGGTACCCAGAAAAAGTGGACCGAGAACAATAAAATAGTGTGGTGTGTGTCGGTTTCCGGTCGCACCGACAATTTAATTTTTTTAAAAATAACACTATGTACGACGGTGGGGTCATTTACTGGAACGCACCGGCCATTATGTATTGCGGTGTGTGCGCTTTAACAACCACCCCGGGGTGGATAGTTTGGTCAACACACTGCATAAATAGATTTGTTGTTTTCGTTGTGCGTGAAATTTTTTCATGCGCACACCGGTGGTGGTGCGTGACTATTTTTTGGTCGCACCAAATGTTTTTTTTTCGATAAAATTTATATTTATATATTTGTAAATACATTTTTCATTTAACAAAAATAAAATAGGTTTTATGTATGAGGGAGGCTGATGTATTTAATATGTGAATCATTCAGCGATGTCAACGGAGAGATGAAAGGCATCAACAAGAGCAGAGGGAGGACCATTATAACATGATACAACAATGGGAGGCACGGGAGAGGGAGAGACTTTTTTACCCTCACCCTATTATGCCACCCACCCAGTTGCTCTTAAGGGAGGTAGGCCTCCTTAAGTTCTACGAGGAGGTTACATCCCTGAAGGGGAAAATTTGGTTCTTAGGACAGTTGATCTACAGGTGGGATGCTCGTTGATAGGCTTTATGGTTTGGTCCTGGCCAGTGGTACCAGCTCAATGAGGAGGACATTTATTTTATTACTGACCTATCTAGGAGAAGGCAGGATTTTCCCCAGTTCCCAGATGTCCCCGTCGGTTATACAACAGAGAGTCAGTTGGCGTACTCCCAGAGATACATTAGGGACGATATATTTTTCTTGCATATTTTCAGGTGTTTGGTGGTCAATTACGCATTATTTTGTTTGGTCCAAAGGAGGTGAGGTGCCTCTCACTACTACTGACGACCATTGCACACTATACTAGTGACGGGCAACGCATTAGTTGCCCTCTTTTATTTTATGTTGATTCTTTATTCTGGACGGCACGACATGTGTTTTGGTATGCCATTTTTTGTGGCAGTTTTGCATAACATTAGTTAAATGTCGTTCTCAAACACATGGGAGGTTGACCTTCCCTTTTGCTTCAGAGTTATTTTGTTTATTTTTTGAGAGGTTTCCGGAGACAAGGTCTACTTTTGTCCACCAGCCTTGTAAGTTGATGTTACATTTACGGATGCAGATGTGGGGCCAGATGATGTCCAATAGGGGATTGTCCGAGTATCCAGCCAAGATATCTAGTGATGCACTAGAGCTGCTAGCCAGTGTAGATGATCACATGTTTGTGATGGTGTCGTGTCCTTACGCAGGTTTGGATTGGCGAGGGTGTACCAACTTCCTCTTCACAGAGGTAATATTAGTGTTTTCTTTAAAGTAATATAGTTTCATTTTATTGTCTTAATTAATTATAATAAAATTTATTCTAACACGTTCTTTAACTTGTTTTATTAAATTGTTTAATGAAATTGTCTAATTATTGTTGTGTACTATATATTTTGTAGATATTGGCACATTCGTTGGGGACATGATTCCATCCCCACCGGATGATCCTGTAGATCATGACGAGGAGATGGCGGAGGTCGTGGATCGAGGTGACCGACCTCCTCGGGTGCAAATACCCACGGGCATGCGGCATAGGGCGAACATCCAATTCAGGATGGAGTTGGGCGACTGATTGTGTAGACTCCTGGTTGATGAGGGAGTCTGCCCTACGACGATCAGAGAGATCCAGGCTGATCGTACACTCACAAAGCTCTAGAGGGACATGCCCCGCGATATGATGAACTTGATACAGTGCATTGCTTTCAAGATCAACATAATTGCAAAGTATCAAGTGAAATGATTTTAACATTAACACAATGCAAACCAATTAATTCAAAATACATATTATAATGTTTGGAAAAAAAGAGTCTTAGTTATAAGGTTAAGTCCTCTTCTTTATAAAAACCCATCTTAAATAGTATAAATGATGAAATCACACATGTACCATATCACTCTCTGTTCTCGTGATCACCCTCAATATCTTCCAGCTCTCTTGGCATGATAACACTATTGTTCTCAAAAATAAGTTTTGATCTAGGGCCATGTCTCAATACGAACCACCAATCCTTGTCCAACACATCTAGGTAAAAAAACACCTGGTTGTAGTGTTTTGGGAAAACACAAGGCTCCTTAGCTTCATCCCACATCTTTCTAGAGTTAATACATGTCAGACTACTATCGTGATCTTCCTTTACATTATTCTGATCAAAGGTGTCCCACCACTTGCACCTAAAAATAACACAATGGAAAGAAGATAAGTCCACTTCAATGATCTCTTGTATCTTTTCGACGTAACCTAATGTCCCTCGTACTAGGTTTTAATCACGGTGGCTAGCTCAACTAGATTGATCGAACTCGACTTCCACTCCACAGTCTTGTGTCATGTGACCATCATCGGCATTTTCTGCGTGAAAATGGTGTCCATATGCCTACATAGATGGGAACAAATGCACCTATAAAAAGATTTAAAAATCATAGTGTCATGTGTCTCATAACCCAACTGTTAAATTATAAAATATAGATGTTACATTTCAAAGGTGCATTATTAAGTTTAAAATGTACATAAATAGATTATTACCGAGTTGTTGCACCCAATCCCTATGTTTAGGGCATCCTCTTCAGCACGCGGGTAATGATTGGTTGCACTGTATTTCTCTCTGACTTGGTCAGCAACCCAACTATTGGGGCATATAATTGGCATATTTTCTTTAAATGATCGGGATAAGGCACACTTCTACCATTCAATTGTATGGATTATTTCCTATCACTATCCCATTTCATCCTCTTTTATTCGTACAATGTGACCCACGGTTGTGTCACTTCGGAATTGTAAAGAACGAATTTATTGATTTCTTCAATTTCTGCATTCGTTGATGAAATCAAACCGACATATAGTACATATGAGATAAAAATATACATTATATTGAATTTCAACGTGAATATTTACTTTTTGTAAATTTGAAAAATGATAAGTCACTTACTCTTTATCAAGCACCTTTTTCCATTCGTTTGGAGAAGCTCCCCTTCTATTTTGTCTTCATCCCTTTCATTGTCCCAAATCACCACACCTGGTGTGTTGTCGATCTGCTTTATGTACTCACTGGCATAATATAAAGACTCATACGATATGTATCCCTCTGCCATAGATCCCTCGGGTTTTTCCCTTTGTCGAATAAAACCTTTCAATTTCTTCATGTACCTCTCTAAGAACATCCAACGACAAGAAACCACCCCAACTAATTCAACCTCATCTACTAGGTGGATTAGAAGATGAACCTGCAAGTCCATGAAACTCATCGGTAGTTCCTTCTCAAACATACAAACAATCTCAACTATCTCTTGACACCACCGTGGAATGCTAGCCACATGAATCTCCTTTGACGTGATCCAATGTACAAATGCTGATAATTTAGATACGACACGTCCTAGGTCTTGGGGGAAATCATGTTTCACACACCTACACACGAACAAATGATAATGACATTGAAAAGTTATAAACACATGCAATAATATACAAAATTAGTTATGTTTTATGATCCCATGGGATAGAATTTATTAATATAACAAATAATAAAATCATGCTTTTGACATTATACGTGCTCTTAGAAGATTCAAATGGTCACGAGATTTCAACCCGACAAATGGTCTTCCATGGTGAAGCAGTGCCGTAGTGAAGACCCATGGGAAGATGACACCCTCACACCCATTATAACTTCCTTTGCTAAAGAAAGATCAACTTTTTTTAAAATCCACAAGACATCCCTTCTTTTAAATACCAATTAGAGGGACCAGCCTCCGATCTTGTACTTTCTAATTGTCTTGGCCAATGTTTCTTTTTAGTTTTTGAAGTAATAAGATCTTTCCTAACAACCAATGTGTCACTTTGTTTCGATGATATGTGCCTCCATAAAGAAGATGAAACATTTTTAAATATATGTGTGGGATATAATAAGTGGGTAATCTTAAGATGCTCCGAATATGGGAGGTTATAAAAGATAGATTTCCTTTTCATCCCAATGGGAAATTTCTCAACATAGGTGTCGAAGAATTCTGGATCATTGACCATAGGCTCCCCATTTGAATCGAACATTTATGTGAACTCCTTCTCCTTCTCTCTCTCATATGCTCTAAGCCATTAAGATGGTGTCGTTATTGTGGGCCTTTGGGTTCTCTCTCGTTTACCATTATTTGCTACGATAAGTGGGTCTTGATACATCGTATACATTTATCCCATCCCATAATTCCTTTAATTCATCTACAAGTGGTTGTAAGTAGACATCCATATTCTTCACTTGTCTTCTACCAGGGACTATGAGAGCCAACATAAGATGTTCATTCTTCACGGACAACCATAGGGGGATATTGTTATTGATCACAACTATAGGTCAAACATAATAGTTGGTGTTCTGGAGGGAATATGGGTTGACACCATCCATGGCTATGCTGAGTCGTAGACTTCGTACTTCATCCTTGAATTTTTCGTGCCATGTATCCTCTATATGCTTCATGCCTATTGAATCTCTTGGGATTCACATAACTCCCAACTCACTTCTATGTAAGGCATGCCATCCCTGCAAAATATCTAATTCTTTGCAACAAAAGAGCCTTTGAATCCTTGGGATTATAGGCATGTGCCTCAATATCTTAAAAGGAGGACCACGTGATTTACCCTTCTTTTTTTATTTATCATACCTTTCATGCCCACATTTTGGACATATATTTTTGTGTGCATATTCTCCTCTACATAAAATACAATAATTTCGACATGCATGATATGATATATACTCAACACCCAACATTTTCAACAAATTCTTTGCCTCTTCGCAACTACCGGGCAAGACATTATCACTCGGAAGAATCTTATCTTTGAATAACTTGTAGTTGTTCATGGGAAATATTAAATGTAAAATGCCAATAATTATTAATGTTCATAAAATTGACCATTTGTAATGTTGATTGTGTGACAATATTTCTCAAAATATAAGGGACTTGATGGTCAATTACCTCAAAATTTCCGAGAAACATGCATTCAACAAGCCAAACTTTGCTTTCAAGTTATATAATAACATCATTGTCCCCAACTGGGTAGACTTTGATTGACCGCCAGGTCCAAAGAGAGGGGTGGTGGAAGAAAATTTAAGGCTTTCGAAAAACGTATCAGCGATATGAGCATCATCCCCTAGCTGATCATCGTTTTGGAATGCATCTAACAATATTGTCTCCATGGCAGTCGTATCCCTTAAGTAATCATCTATACCAACCTCTATTTAATTGTCTCCATTGCCAGCTTGTGAAGAACTACTATTGTTGTAGCCATTCCTAATTAATGAATCTGGACGTAGTGGGAATTGAATAGGCGGTTGATTCAACCATTCTCGGCATCGTTCCTCTCCGAGTGTTTCTCTTAATTCATCATTCTCTCGATTTGACATTGTTGTGGGGTGCAACAGAAGATGGTAGGTAGGTCGCTCATCATCACTAGAATCCTAATAATTTCAAAAAATATATTTGAACATGATTAGTACAAAATCGATGATATCAATTAGTAAACACGTCAATGCATGATTAATTGGTTTGATGTTGAAATAATTACATTATACCAAACAATTATTACCATCATTGTCCCAGGATTGTGGCTAGAAGATGGCATGTTACAATTGGCAGGGTGAAGCGGTTGTCCATTTTCATCTACCAACCACTTCTTGTGGTATGTTGCTCCTGATAAGAACTTCCGACGTTTTGGCACTGTTTGAATAATTTATGCATTTGAACTCAATTCTGAATATTAATGAACTTGCAAATTTGTATACATTAATTTTATTCCGCTGATTGACATGGATAAAATAAATAAATCCAATTAGATAATGAAAATACAAATAAAATCTAAAATAATTATGTCTGGAGATGGATAGGGAGAACTTCGCGATGAACTTTGAGAAATATTATGAAATGAGCTGGATTTTGAAGAATTGTCTATTTGATATAATTATGAGATTTTCTCCTTGCATTTGAGCAAAATCAATAATAAATTTTGGTGTACATACCTAAAAGTAATTCTGGTGCCTTAAAAAAGGAGTTATCATTATCGGTGCTAATGTACTGTTAACCACATCGGTGTGGTTTTATTACCAGATGCACCGGTGTTGTTAGTTAACAAACGCACCGAATATCGGGGAAAAAAAAGAAACGCAATTTTATTAAAAAAAAAAAAAAAAAACGGCCAATGATTTTTGGAAATCTAATTTCATAAAAAAGTTCTGTAAATAGTAGAAGTTATTCAATATTTCATTATTTTTGCAAAAAAATTCAGGGAGTGATTTGCACGAGAGACATACATGGAGCAAGAGAGAACGAGAGCATTGTGGAGCAGCAAAATACTTTTGAAAACAACACTATTCATAGAATCAAATTTTGAAACATCTGGTGACTCACACAAAAACTGTTTAGTATAGTAAAACTGTTAAATTTTACTGTAATAATTGTTTTTTTTTTTTTAGTTTTTGTTAGATTTAATACATGCATAGTAAACAAATTAAATTTTAATGTGCATTTTGTAGAAATTATATGCACTAAGCATGCATATGTCCAAGATCCACATGATCTCACACTATTTAACTTTATACAAGATACTGAATCTATTCCACTTGTTAATCTTTTGCGAAAAAATTAATTGCACACACATGTGAAGCATAAACAAAAATAATCAATCGCACATAACATAGTTTTTAACTGAGAAAGCCCGAAGCTGAAAACCCCAAACATATATTATGTAACATGGATATCATATGAAAATCTCATAAAAGCATACAAAGCTTATCACAAGCTCTCAGTACAGTACAATCGTCATACACTAATCAGGCCCAATCTTGCAAATCCATGCATCGATCTTTGCCACCTGCTAGCCTGCCTCCACTGCGCAATATCTACTGAAGAATAGCTCTGAATGAATTCGAATGACTCCATCCTTGACTGCGCAATACTCATTGGCATCTCCACTGTGTGTGTGATGCAATCAATGCATCACTATAGTCACAACAGATAATCTATCTTGCCCTTTCACCTATCTCTCCACTGGTCTCCACTGAAACTGCCATGCACTGTAGTTAACTGCTGTATTGTTGAGTTGATTAATGAGTTATTATTTGTGAATTAATTAACTAATTAATTCACTCCACTCTCACTAGTGTATCAATCAGTTAGACTAGATACAAATAGCTCAACTGAGTCTAACTGAGTTAAACTAAATACAACTCCATAACTACTTCTTCCAACTGTGTCATAACTCTGCCACTTGAGTTCTAACTGAGTCCTCCATGCAATAGCTCTAGTAAACCCTTAGGAATAGCGTAATTCCTTCTGTCAGCTGTTGTGCCACATATGTGCACTGAACTGAAGTGCTCCAAGAGAATAAGTTGATGTTTAGAGTCCGATTATTATTAAGAGCTAATAATAATCGACATGCATCTATTTTTAGATTGACGATCTATAAATAGACTTCACCCAATATTCTAAAAATAGAATTTCATCTATTTTTCCAACTTGATCAACCATCCACAAATAGCATCCTGCAACTTCTGAAATATGATTATCATGTCTAAAAATAGACTTGCACCAAAAATAGCCTGCGGGCCCACTTAGTGAAAGCGACTCTTTTTACTAAGCTCATCATCTTGTTGAATCTCAACACATTTTACTAATAAAATCATTTACAATATTTATTCCTATTTACATTTCAAAAAAGAAATAAAAAATAAAAAATAAAAATAAATAAATAAATAAAAATAAAAATAAATTGTTACGTTAAACCCTTGCTTCTTCTTGTTTATGTGACTTCACAATTAGGGCATTTCCTTTTAAATTTATAGAATTTGTATTACTATATACATAGGCATATTAAATTTAACTCGCGAAACCACTTGCAGAGTCAGATCTCAATCCCTCCGGCCCTTGCACGATTAAAAAAAAACAACTATTGTTAATCGGTGCGCACTGTTTAAAATAGCGCACCGATGCGCGATTGTAGTATAGCGCATCGAGTGCGTATTGAAAAAAAACATTGTTTGATAAAAAATATTTTTTATTAATTTATGCTTATGTTAATCGGTGCTCCGGTATTAATATAATGCATCGGGTCTCCTATTGACAAAGAGCATCGTACGATGTTTCTACTGTATTGACAGTGCGTTTATAAGAACCTACCGCACCGTTTTTAGTGCATAAGTTGTGAAAGTCGCACCAGGCATCTAATTTAAATAGACGCATCATTTTCTTGATTTTTATTTTTTATTTTTTATACCTCAAAAGTATGTGATTTATTTATAAAATATATTAATGAATGATACCTGTTTTATATTGATAAAGAAATAACTCACAAGAGTTCAAGTAACAAAAATACTAATAGCACATCCAGAAAAGCAAAAAAGGCAAGTTCTTTGTAAATTCTTTACAAAAATTATTATTTCTGAACTATATGTAAGTTTAACTAATATGTATTGTATAGTGTGTATCACGCAAAGCCACAAAATGACGAAGCTCGATAAGGTTATTTCTGATCTAAAACCAGAAGAGCGTAAAAACTTGATGGAAAAATTGCAGAAGGATGAATAAGGTGAATGAAAATATACTATCGATCTAATATGAGTTTCTTTTTTGAATTCTCATTAATAATATACTTAAAATATTAGATAACATGTTTCAAACATTCTATTAATTCATATATGTTTAATGTTCTACAGGGACCAGCAATGAAGAAAATGAATGTCGTTCTAAGAAAAGAAAAGAAAAATAGAACATGCAAATGAAAATGAATTGGTCCTTAGCTCATCTAGAGTGATGCTGGAGGTTAACGAAAGGGGGGAAAACTTTTACAAAAAATTGAGGGATTTAGTGGAACGAATGTATATACGTTCTTTCCACTTACAATACAAAAATCAATCCAATGGTTCCAAGAACAAAATTTTATTTAAACTACAAGAAGAGTTTTGAAAGAATTGGTCAATGAAACATGCCAGACTTTTAATAGCAAAAACGTACAACAACAAAAAAGAATGGTTGAAAAAGTAATATACTTTTAAATGTTTTTTCTACAATTATATATATATATATATATATATATATATATATATATATATATATATATATATTACTACAAAGCAATAATTTATAAATATCACTTTTGCTATATTTAGTTTTATATATCAATATAAAAATTAAATAGTTTATTATTATGTTACTTTTTAAAGAAGATTATGAAATTTTCAAAGGATGAATGAGCTGATATCAGAAATATGTCAGTAGGAATGTCCAAAAAGGTGTACAAGGAGATGGTCAATGAAATGGAGATAATTGCATCGCACGAGGAACCATCTCAACAACAACACGCTTCAAATGTAATACATGTAATCATTGAATTTTTCGATTAGGTACAATAAATAAATAATTTAGCATTAAATATTAATTTTCAAGTATTTTCTTACAAAAAAGAAAAGAAAATGAAACCCATTTAGCACATAAAACAGGACGACAAGGAAGAAAATGGTTGATATCTATGTTTGTAAGTAATTGTTACTTCTTTATAACAACTTAACTAGATTTCATTTTTGTATATTTAAAGTTGTTTTACAACAATCATCATTAAATGTCTTCAAACAGGGGCTGACATACAAAGAAGAACCATAAGAAGAATTGATTGACATTGGGTTAAATATGAGTTGTCAGTATATGTTAGCATATCAAAAATTAATTGTGTAATTTGTAAGTATCTATCTTGTTTTACTTAGCTTCATCTATAATTAATAGAACAAAAAAATATTTTATATTAAATCTATGATTTGTTATAGGGTATAAAACTTGCATGAAACAAAGTATGGAACTGCGCCAACAAGTGAATTGCTGAAAGATGACATGAAATACGGTTTTGAAAGAATGTGTATAGTTCATGAGTCAATTCTTGTTGTAGTACATTTATTTTCGATTTACATTGATTTATATTATTTGATATTGCAATTTTCATTATTCTCACCAATGTATATACACCCATTGCACTTTATTTTTATGTTTGTAGATGGAACTTGAAGAAGAAGAAAACAATCAACACAATGAACAAAACATTCATCCAAATAACCCAAGTCATGGAAGTAGCTTGAGCAGTGACAACAGTTCCAGTGAAGACTGGTGATCAATATGTTTGGATATCAAAGCAAGGGGTATTTGTTTGTGAATAAGACATTTTGTTTAATGTAATGGACATAGTGTTCGAATTGAAAGACAAAGGGATACCAAAAAGTGTCCCATTTTGTATGACAAAGAGTTTCTTATATATATATATACGTTTTAATTTATTCTATTGTGTTCTCCATTGTCATTGTGAAATGTTACACCACTGATTAAATATATGGATGATTAAATATTATAATGAAGAAATGTGAAATCTGATGATATGATAAAACAAATTTCATCCAAACATCACATTCAAATGCTCTAATAAAAATTTAGTTGATATGAATACTGTTATAAGATATGTGTCGAATTTTGATGCATAATGAATTTAAAAAAATCATAATAATTGCACTGTCACAGGTCGATATTTCTAAAAAATATAAAATGAACATCGATGCATGTGTATGATACCGCACATCGGTGCGTTTGTATGATACTGCGCACCGATGCGTTTCTACGACCTATGAGCACCACACCAAATACCAATACCAATTAGAACGTCTGGTGCGCTTTATCGACCACTACGACTTGAGCGGATATGCGTTGCATGCACCGGTATGGTTTGCCTTTAACCCATCGGTGCATTTTTATAACTTAACGACTTGATGTGTTTTAACACCTTAACGGCCCGATACGTTTTTACACCTTAACGACGCCGGTGCATGCACCTTCTATCGGCCCGGTGCGTATTTGTGGGTGACATGCACCGGGTCGTTGCTAAATTCCCTCGGGCTTCCAAAATTTGTTTTCCATCCCAGTGCTTGGTATGTTTACAGTATCGATGTGTACAGGTTAAAACGCATCGGTGCATTCACACATGATGCGCGCACCGATGAGAAAAACATCCGTAAAAACCTCTGGACGCCTAGTTTCTTTTAGTTGTGTTGAAGCTCCGTCAAAGCCTTCGTTACCAAAAGAGAATGTTGTAACAAATGTTTTTTTGACAATTTTGGCCAATTTTATAACATTAAAAACCTCCTTTATAACCTTCGCTAGAGGGTCTTTTCCTTGTAGCGTGACTCTGTTGGCCCAGCTTTGAGATCGCGTCAATCGGTATCGTCATGTTACTTATCATAGTTGGTCCTTCTACTTTGATCACTCCAATTCTCATTATTGACAAGCTCTTCCCTTGTTCAATATCCAGATGTGCTTAGATCCATCGGAGGGTTCTATTCTTAAGTTAGCAAATTGACTAGTTTTGAAGGTAAATTCCAATCGAAGGGTATAAAGCGTGAGAGGTCTAAGTCTACCACCTTGGGGAAGCAGAGCGACCAGTACGATAAACAGTACTGATAAACAAGACGCAAAATGGCCCAGGGTCAAGGATGGATCGACGACTTGTTTCAATGATCATTAGAAGTGGATATTAATGATTTATTCGTTGATTCCACCTATATACAACTCAGAGTGAATGATATTTGATATTCTTTGAAGCACCCATAAATGTTATTTGAAACGATGGCTCTATTCAATTCCAACCCTGATGCCCACTTAATCACTTAGAAGACGTTACTTTTTTTATATGTGTTGTAGACTCTCTTGAGCAACAAATTTTTGCCAATGTCGCCTATGCCACATATCCCAATTACATGAAATTGACTATTATAAGGACATTTAAAATTAACCAAACTTTGAGCAAAATCTTTCAATAATTTTAAAAAACAATCATCTTGAAATCATGGTCCATGTAAATTATAGTCTTGCTTCTCCTCTAAAACACGTAATTCTACAACACAACAAAATAATATACATTTTGAGGCTACTATGAAAAGACACCTAGTCACAATTCATTGAACTCTCAAATAGACAGATTGCAAAAAGATTAAGCAAGTGGTCCACAAACATGTAGACAGGGAAATTGATCAAAATAGAAGTGGAGGTGTGCAAGAGGCTTTTATGAAACGTGGACGCCTCCACATTTCGCACAAGTATTCCACCCATCGTTGCCTTGTCCACAATTTTTTTAAGAATATTTACTTCGATTTAAGAGTTACAACGTTCGTGTGGAAATGCAAGAATTTCCAATCGATATATTATGTGCTATCACATTAAAAGTTCAATCTCGCAGAGTGGGTATGTTATGGAATAAAATTATTGGTTTCAACGTTTAACAACGATGAAATTTGTGGACACTTCGCTCATGCTCAGTTTAATTAGGGTATTATCAAAAGTCAGGCCTTCTCGGTGAACAAACAACGATGGTGAGGTAATTAACTAAAAGAGCGATGGAATGGTTTGATTGTTTTCGATTTCCCAAACTATTCAATTCCATCCATAGCTTTCAACAGTAGCATTTCAATTTCATCATTTTATTTTTTAATAAAAAGAGGGAGTGAAATGTGAATATATATTAAGAATTAAATCTTGTGGATCTGGAACAACAATTGAGCATGTCGAACAAAGTATGGCCTTCAAACGTTTGGTTTCTCCATAAAAAAAAATACATGCACCTTGCATACATCGTTAATGTGAACTAATAATACGGATCCTAGATGCTCTTGGGTGAGCTTCATCACATCATAATTACCTAGGTGCAATTGTCACGACATGTATGTGGCTATTTAATCCATCCTTAAATGTTGCTTACTCTGCTAAGGTCTTGGCAAGGATGTTGCTTACTCTGCTAAGGTCTTGGCAAGGATGTTGATTACTCTGCTAAGGTCTCGGCAACGGAATAAAAATTAAGAGGTTCTTATTTAATTTTCATGAAATGCACAAGCGTCCATCTCGTCTCTTCCATATTACCCTGACTATCCCGGTAAATATAGTTACATGATAAAAAAAAGGTGCAACTTGGAATATGCACGCCTTCCAACTTCCATGCATATTACAAAGTATATGAAATAGATCCAATTGAGTGAGAACCACAACTTTGTTGACTTTAAATTCCATATTACGAAGCCATCGATATTCCTTTTCAAGTAGTTTCCACAAAACATTTTGAGAAAATGGAAGTACGTCTTAACTCGTTATGTGTGAATCTCTCAGCTCTCAACTTCTTCACCACTCAACCAAATTTAAATCACAAAATTAAATCGTAGTTAAAGCAACCAAATTATTTATATCACAAAGTTAACTTCTTCACCACTGAGCCAAAATTAAATCAAAAAATTAAATCGCAGTCAAAGCAAGTTAAGTATTGATATCATAAAATTAAATTGCGGTCATAGCAGGCAAAGTATTGATAGGGAAGGACTAGTCATTGAGAGTTTGTTGATGTTTCTACGATTATGACCAAAATTGTAGCTCCAAAGAAGAGGTCATAAATTTCCTTGGAAGTTGAGACAACGAATGAGCAAAGAGATCCACAAGCGGGTTTACACCTGCTCAAAGCCAAGCTGCATGCACCATGATCCTTCCAAGGCATTGGATGAACTTACGGGCATCAAGAAACACTTATGTTGGAAGCGTGGCAAGAAGAAATGGAGGTGCGACAATTGTTCTAAGCATTATCTGGTTCAGTATGGCTGGAAGGCTTATTCCAAGACTTGCGACACTAGAGAATATAGTTGTGATTGTGGTACTCTCTTTTCCAAGTATAAATTGATCTTTGTGATTTTTTTGAACTTTGAACTTTGAACTTCTTGGGGTTATGAAAGGGTTTGGTAAATTTTCCTTTTTCTCTTTTTGTTATTGTATCGAGGGATTAAAGATTCATTAATTATACATAGTACATTCGCATGAAAGCATGAATATTAAAGACATTGTGGTCCCTGCAAAGTGTACGAGATTATGTCTTTTACATCCAAAGTGGTCGAAATTCATTGTGCGGAGGTCCTCTGCACAATGAACCTCTGCATAATGAACTTGGGAATTCATATTGAAAATAATTTGATTGGTGGTGGTTCTTACAAAGCATTCGAGGTTATAAATTTCTGCACAAGGACTTCTACACAATGAACTTTATTTTCGGTCCTCATGTTTACACGGGCTTGCATTTTTCTTTTTCTGAGTTGAAGCGTGATCGATCATACTAAACAACCACGTGGAGCTGAAATATTGTTGAACTTCATGTATGAATTTCAGATATTGTTTCGCTATATTTTCGGAGATATGATCCAAGGAAGTTGGGGTTTTTGCGTACTCCAATATTCCATTTCAAACACGTGACATAGGGAAAATCATCATAACTCTCTCTTTGAGCATCAGATTTGAATTTCGTAAGAAGGGGTTGAAATTGCAAGAACTGTATTTTTTCATGTATCATTTTCAAGCTCAAAGGTCGAAAGAATGACACATGGAACTCCGTACAATTTTGCTCTACTGAACCGATCTATAATCAGGTCATCATGGGATATTGGGCATAACACTTTCTTGAATAATCCAATCTCGGTCTAGCTTGTTGGGTTGAAAAGAAGACTCATGGGGATACCACAAGATGAAATTCGAGACCTTGGAGATCTAAAATTACAGAGATACAACAACTTCAATATCGAGCTCCTAAAAAGCAAGAAAAAAGTGTGTGTTTTTTTTAAAATTTGGGTAAGTTTTGTTTGAAAAATCAATTTGAAGTGATTCAATGGGTATAGTGAAGCATAAATATCATTATGTGATTCCAAAATGACTTGAAGAAAGAAAATGGAAACACCTAGTAAGCAACCAGAAAGTTCTAGTATGACGTATGAAGAAGAGGAAGAAATGCAACATGATATATCAAAATTATGAGACCAAGTACAACAAATTTCGCTCTCGCAAAGAGTAACCAAAATATATGTGGAAGCTAAGATGGATGGTTTGAAGAATGGTTTAAAAGTAGACATGGAATGATTGAATGATGGTATGGAAACTAAAATATGGTGTTATCACATAAACATTTTTATTTTATTTTTTATTTTTATTTTATTTTATTTTTATTTTTATTTATTTTTATTTTTATTTTTTTAAAAGAAAATGTTGACAGTTGCAGTGTCAACATTTAATTTGTAATAAACAGGTTGCCAAAGCAAAACCCATGGAGACTAGACAGAACAAGAATCAGTGATTAGACAAGTTGGATGTGTTACTTGAGGCTTCCAGTACCCTTAGAAAATATTCTAGGGTATCAAAACCATTTTTGTCCACTTGTTTAAATCAAAAACTCAGTTTTTACATTTTGTTGACAAATGACCTGTTAGTTTTGAAGGCAGTATGAAAGTCGGGAGAGCTGAAAATGCTTTTGTCAGTGTTTTTGATAATCTTGAAAGTGTGGCTGTCAGCTATTTTGAACAAATTTATGCATATTGGTTAGTAAACGAAACCTACAGGAAAATGCCGACAACGTGTCTGTCAGCAATTTTTCCAGAAAAATCACAGAGCAGCAGAAGACATCCAAGAGCGATGTTGATAAAGTATTCCGATTATATATTCAGAAGAAATTTGCTAACAATAATTTCATCTACTGTCATTAATGTTCCAATAATGTTTTCTGAAGGAATTCACTGACAACGGGTTTATCAGCATTTTTATGTAAAAATGATAGTTAAAAAACTTTGTTTTTAAAACTGTTTTTCCTGTAAAAGGCAGTAAATTAGGGAGAGCTTTCCGAATAGATGGAAAAATATTTTCCAATTCTAAAAGCGGTTTTTGTCCATAATGGGTCCATTAACAAAAATCTCTCTTAGTTTTATAACAGGGGTTACGATTTGGAATATTTGAAGGGATATTTGAAAGGTTATTTTTCAGAATTTTAATGGTTTGTTTTAGCCACTCTTTTAAAAATAACTTTATGAACAACTAAGAATGAATTTTAGAAAAAAAAATAGGTTTTTGTCCGTAACAAACCCATTTACAAAAAACTCTCTCAGTTTCTAACAGTTATCACGGTTATGAAGTTTCAAATGGATGACTGGACCCTATTTTTCAGGAATCCATGAGGAAAAAAATCATGGAAAATTGGTGACTTGGAGGCCACCTCATCAAATTCAACTTGTTGTTTCTTATATCCATCAGTGGATCTAGAAACAACAGATATGCTTGGAAATTTTTGCATACATGAACTTGAAGGATATTTTAAATATCTTAGTATTGTAATTATGGGGATTCTATTATTGTGTAAGTTGTTATGTAAGCCTTATATAAACAATTTAATGAATACTGAAAGGGGGTTGGATTTTGGTTGAAATAACACTCATAGTCTAAATATATTTGAGCAATCTTAGATGTATTTACAATGTTTCATGAGAAGTTCGTATAAAATTCATGATTTTTGTTTCCCTGTCAGTATTTTCTCTGTAATTTAATTGTTCTCTTTCATGTCTAACGATGCTAGTTTACGAGATTGGATATCACTGATGCTCCTATCTTTAAATTATCATCAATTAATACTTGTTGCTCGAAGTCTGAATAAACTTTGTTTTTCCCAGTATCTCTTTCTTCTGAATCTTTCAAACAGTCAAAGGACGTGACTCCCACGGTTTGTGCCATTTTCTCATTAGATATGTGATTCCATTTAGTTGATAGCTTTATTCCATGCCCAATGGTGGGTTTTGAAGATCAGGCAATCATTTCATACCCAAAACCAAAATATGGCCACCTGAACTCAATTGCAGAAGGATTCTACTACAGTGACCATAGAGTGGTTGAGTTTGATGGAGAGATCCTCCTCTGGGTTGAAGGGCCAGCTTCAGCCTAAAAGAGGTTTTGTGGTTACCTTAGGGATTTTCCCTGAGTGATAAAATTTTGGCGTCATTGCTGGGGAACGAAAACTCTATCTTTCCCAGGAAAGAACGGCAATGATCTAGATCTGATTACTGATGGTGAAGAGTAGTTGGACATCAAAAGGCTGTACTTTTCACCTGGCGACTCCAATGTCAACGAGATCCAGAAATTGAAGCATTGCTAGCGACTCCACACATCAAAGATGACTTCCATGGATCACAAATATGCAAGGTATACTCCTATGGATCACTCTCATATTCATGGTTTTATGAATCACATCCCTCACATAGATTGGAAAAATTATCTGCCAAATCTTAAGGATCAGGAAAGGGATGATGTTGGTTTACATTTGGTCAAGTTTCATATGCATATACATAGGCTTGGGGTTAAATTTCATGAAGAAAGCTTGATGAAAATGTTTATAGAAACCTTAGAAGAAAAGGAAAGATCTTGGTATGAAGGTTTACCATCTGCTAGCATTTACTCCCTTGAAGAAGTCTATTCAACATTTTGTGTAAACTATAAATAAAAATACCCTTCTATAGTGTTGGTTAAAAACTTTTGTGGAAATTTTGAAAACCTTTTTTCAACCATGGGAATTGATATTGATGATGAGGATCTAATGGAGGATGAAATCAAATAAGCTCTTTATGAATTTCCTTCTTATCATGAAGAAATTATGGAAGATAGTTGTCATGTTAATCAAGAAAATTTTCAGCAAACAATAACTTTTCTCTTGATTAAAAATGAAACCATTTAGGCTCTTTTTATAGATAGTCATGTTTCATCCCTTGAAATTGATAAAGATATGCAACAAGTTTGTCTTTTTTCATGTGACCGAGACTGGTATGAAGACAATCATTCATGTTGTCCTTCATATCATTCATTTTTTGAGAGTATGTTGCAAGAATAAACTTGTGAAAAACCTAGTTCTAAAATTGCATGCAAGTTCATGACAATTATGTACTAGAGTTTAAGGGAAACCATTAATAGGAAAAGGTTGTCCTAGATTCTTTTGAAAACAAAGACGTCATTAAGGAATTTGCATCTTTTGACGTAACAATGTCAAAATATTTAGATAGTCAAAAGGATATTCCTATTATGAAAAATGTGGATGTTGCATTCGAAGATTTTCAAGAATGTGCAAATCTTTTCTCTAATGTGAATTTATTTTTTCTTAAGGATCATACAAATGAATACCTTTTGACATAGAACAATCGACACGGAAAGATGAGGGATGTTTTTTTCTTTTTGTTTATCGTGAAGGAGTAGTTTTTCATGTTTTACAAGACCCTGTGGCTAGTCTGCTGGAATCATCAGTGATGGTAGAGTTTTTTTTGTTCATCAACAAAGAGATTGGATTCATATTTTAGTTTGAGTTGCAATTTCTTAATTTTTTTTTTCTTAAAGAAAATGTGAGCAAAAATCAGTGAAGTAACCATTTATTTACATGGTTGCATTGAAGTTTTGAGATCACCTAATTCATATTTTCAGAGATCGGCTTAGAGTAGGTTGTGTTGTATATAAATAAGCTCATAAGAATGAGCACGCTTCGATTTTCAATTGCAATATTATTTTATTTGCAAGCTCAAAGTCTGTAAAATCATCTATTTAAAGATGAAGTCTTATTTCTCAAACATTTTTAATAATTTTATTTATTTATTTTTATTTTTATTTATTTATTTATTTTTTTCCAGTTGAATTTTGTAATGGATGAGGCAACTGATCTATGGGGACTTCTTGTTGTCATCATTGATTGAAAACATCCCCGTGGAGCCAGCTGTTATCACAATAAACTTCATTTTTTATTTTTTTGAAAATGCTAACAGTTTCAGTGTCAATATTTAATTTGTAATAAACAGGTTGCCAAAGCAAAGCCCATGGTGACTAGAGAGAACAAGAAGCAAATATTAGACAAGTTGGATGTGTTACTTGAGGCTTCCAATACCCTTAGAAAATATGCGAGGGTATTAGAACCATTTTTTTCCACTTGTTTAAATCAAAAAATCAGTTCTTTCATTTTGTTGATAGTCGATCTGCCAGTGTTGTATGCAATATGAAATTCGGGTGAGTTGAAAATGCCCTTGTTAGCGTTTTTGATAAGCTTGAAAGTATGTCTGTCATCTATTTTTAACAAAGTTATGCATACTGGTTAGTAAACGAAACCTATAGGAAAATGTCGATAGCGCGCCTGGCAGCGATTTTTTCAAAAAAGTCACAGAGCAATAGAAGACATCCAAGAGCAGTGTTGATAAAGTATTCTGATTATATTTTTAGAATAACTTTGCTGAGAATGATTTCATCTACTGTATTTAATGTTCCAATAATGTTTTCTAAAGGAATTCGCTCACAACGGGCTTATCAACGTTTTTTCTGTAAAAATGGACAGTTAAAAACTATGTTTTTTAAAACTGTTTTTCCTGTAAAAGGCAGTAAACTAGGGAGATATTTCCTAATATATGGAAACATGTTTTCCAAATATGAAAGAGGTTTTTGTCCATAACGGGTCCATTAACATAAACCTCTCTCAGTTTTCTAGCAGGTGGTACGGTTTGGAATATTCGAAGGGATATTTGAGAGGTTGTTTTTTAGAATTTTACAGGCTTGTTTTATTCATTGTTTTAAAAATAACTTTACGAATAACTGAGAATGAATTTTGGAAAACGAAAAGTGGTTTTTTCCCATAATAGACCCATTTATAAAAATTTCTCTCAGTTTCTAATAGTTATCATGGTTGTGAAGTTTCGAATGGATGACTCGACCCTATTTTTCAGGAATCCACGAGGAAAAAACTCATGAATAGTTGATGACTTGGAGGCCACCTCATCAAATTCGACTCATTGTTCCTTATATCTATCAATTAAAAAACATGTAAGCTTGGAAAGTTTTGCATACATGAACTTGAAGGATATTTTAAATATCTCAGTATTGTAATTATGAGGATTCTATTACTATGTAGGTTGTTATGAAGCCTTATATAAATAGTTTAATGAATAATGAAAGGAGGTTGGATTTTGGTTGGAAAAACACTCATAGTCTAAATATATTTGAGCAATATTAGATGTATTTACAGTGTTTACTAAGCAGTTCGTATAAAATTCATGGGTTTTGTTTCCCTGCCAGTATTTTCTCTGTAATTTAATTGTTCTCTTTCATGTTTGATGATGCTAGTTTATGAGATTGGATTTCACTGATGCTCCTATCTTTAAATTATCAATCATTAATAATTATTTCTCTAAGTCTTAATAAACTTTGTTTTTCCCAATATCTTTTTCTTCTGAATTTCAAACAGTCAAAGGACGCGACTCCCATGATTTGTGCCATTTTATCATTAGATTTATGATTCCATTTAGTTGATATCTTGACTCCATGCACAATGGTGGGCTTTGAAGATCAACCAACCATTTCATACCCAAACCCAAAATCTGGCCACTTGAACTAAATTGCAGAAGCCTTCTACTACAGTGACCATAGAGTAGTTGAGTTTTACGGAGAGAACCCCCTTCAGGTTGAAGGGCCAACTTCAGCCTAAAAGAGGTTTTGTGGTTACCTTAGGGCTTTTCCCTGCAGCCAGGGTTTCCCTGAGTGATAACAGATGGTTTGAAAGCATACATGTAAGGTTTGACAAAAGTGTTACAAAAAACTCTTCCTAGTGGTGACAAGGTACTCCATGAAAATCATGATGAGGACAAAAGGAATGTGAAATATGATTTTAGAGACTCCAACATTGGGTTTAAGACGCACGACATTCCAAAGATCGATATGAGGAAGTTTGATGGCAAGGATCTGGTAACATGGATACTATAAATGAAGCAATATTTTGATCTCCATGATGTGCAACACACACAAAAGGTATGCAGTGCATCTTTATATTTAGAACCAAATCAAATTTTATGGTATCTATGGATTTGTTTTCGTAAAACACTTGTCACTTGGAAAATTTTTACAGACGAAATGACAACACATTATGAGGATACAAAGAGAAACACCTTCTTTAGCCAATTGAAAAATCTCAAACAAAAGTGTTCAATGGCGGAGCAAATTAAGGACTTCCAAAAATTGAATATCATGGTAATTGGTATTCTAGAGGAGCATAGGATTAATGTATTCATACATAATTTGAAGGATAACATCCAACATGAGGTTTGTCTTTGGGAACTTGATTCATTGGAGAAGGCATTCAGGGTGGCAAGAAAAGTTGAAAGCAAAATTATGGAAACAAGGAAGTCTACCACTCACAACTATAAAGATGGAAGTGTTGTTGCTCCTAGCCTTCGACGACCTACAAGGTTTACACCATAAAAATTGGAGGAAAAAAGAGCAAAATGGATTTGTTACAATTGTGATAGAAAATACACTTAATGTCATAAGTGTGTTGAGAAGAAATTATTCTACATGTATTGTGAAGAGGAGAAAGAAAAGGAATAAGAAACATCAAAAGAGGAGGATATACACTAAGATCCAACCCCAGAGAAAGAAGAAATGAATCCGATCATATATTGTAATGATTTGAAGGAATTACCACTCTTCAAACTCTCAAGATAGAAGGAAATATCAAGAAGAAACAGGTAATAGTGTTTATTGATTTGGGTAGTACCCATAATTTTATTCATTGTAAGATATTCAATGAATTGAGTTGCTTCATATATCCAGCACCATAGTGTCAAGTGATGGTTGTAAATGGAGGAACTATAAATTTCTCTAGAAAGTGCCATAATATCAAGCTAACCATCGGGGAATATTTATTGAATAGTCCAATGATTTCCATTACAATAGGTGGCATTAATGTTGTGCTAGGAATCCAATGGTTACAATATTTGGGGACGATAGATTTTTATTTTCAAGAAATTTTCTTGATTGTTTTTTGGGAAGGAAAGGAAGTTGCATTAAGGAGTATTTCAGGGAAACCGAGAAAGATAATTAGCTCTAATGACATGACAAATCTTCTTAAGAAATAACAACTAGGCGTTATTTCACAAGTATGCTCACTATAGGTTCAAACATCAAAATCATCTATTTATCCACATCTCCAAAAAGTATTGGACAATAATTCCAAGGTATTTGAGACTCCCAAAGTCCTTCCACTTATTCGTGATCATGATCATTCTATTAATTTGATTCCTAAAAGTGTTCCTCCAAACATCAGACCTTACAAATATCCATATGCCCAAAAGAGTGAAATTGAACACATGGTTGCAGAAATGTTAGAGGCTGGTAAAATGCAACCTAGTCAAATTCATTTCTCTGTTGCAGTAGTATTGGTGCACAAGAAGGATGGATCATGGTGTATGTGTCCAGATTATAGGGAGCTCAACAAGCTCACTATTAAAGATAAATTTCCCATTCATGTTATTGAAGAATTTTTGGATGAATTACATGGAGCAATTTACTTCACCAAGTTGGATCTTTGTTCAGGATATCATCAAATTAGAATGAAGACTGAAGACATTCTGAAAACAACATTCAGAACTCACGAGGGTCGTAATGAATTTTTGGTCATGCCTTTTGGCCTTACTGATGCACCTTCCACATTTCAAGGTTTGGTGAATTCCATTTTCAAGCCCTTCCTTAGAAAACTTGTCTTAGTATTTTTTGATGATATACTAATCCATAGGAAGCCTTGGAAGGATCACGTTCAACATGTTGACGAGGTGCTCAAACTATTGGATGAGAAACAATTATATGCCAAAACTTCCAAATGTTTCTTTGGAGTACACGAGGTGGAATATTTGGGTCATATTGTATCTCATCTGGGTGTTAAGGTAGACCCTAACAAAATTAAATCCATTAAGGAATGGAAAATCCCCACAACCATACAGAATCTTTGAGGATTTCTCGGGTTGACAGGGTATTATCGCAAGTTTGTTAAGGATTATGGGACAATAGCAACACCTATAACAACATTAATGAAGAAAGAAGCATTTTATTGTACTCCAGAAGAAACTAAGGCATTTGAACATCTTAAAGAGACAATGTTCCAAGCGCCGGTCTTAGCTACACCAGACTTCACAAAAACCTTTATTGTGGAATGTGATGCCTCAGGAAATGGAATTGGTGTTGTTTTGATGCAAGAAGGAAGACCATGATGTTGAAAGTTGTCCAATCAAAGGAAAATATTTACACAAACCTATTTATGAAAAGGAAATGTTGGCAATGCTACATGCACTAAAGCAATGGAGACCTTACTTAATGGGAAGACACTTCAATGTAAAAACATATCATGATAGTCTTAAATAATTTTTGGAACAAAGATTATCTTTAGAAGAGCAGCAAAAATGGGTCACAAAGATGTTGGGTTATGCTTGTAAAATCATCTACAAAAAATGGAAGAAAGGATGAGGATGTGGAAGAATTGCTTTGTTCCATTCTTATTATCCAAACCGTTTGGATAACCAAAGAAAGGGATGAATGAAAGAATGACAAAGAGGTGTGGACACTCATTCAAAATTCCCTGCAATATCCTGGTACATCTGATACATTTAGCTGGAAAAATGATTCATTATTGTACAAAGATCGTTTATATCTTTGTAAGAATTCCCAACTAAAGCAAAATATTCTTTTGGAATTTCACACCTCCCACTTAGAAGGGCACTCGGGATTTTTAAAAACTTCCCACAGGGCCAAGAAGGGTTTTTTTGGGATGGCCTTAAATCTGATATTCAAAAGTTCATGGCAGAATGTTTGGTTTGCCAAAAAAATAAAGTTGAGATAATTAAGACCCCGATTCTGTTACTACCTTTAGCCATTCCAAGACGACGTTGGGAGGAGGTCCCAATGGATTTTATCACAAGTTTACCCAAGTCTGAAGGAAAGAGTGCCATCATGGTGGTAGTTGATAGACTTACCAAGTATGCACACTTTTGTGCATTATCTCATCCTTTTAAAGCCAATATAGTTGCTACTACATGTATGGAAACAATTCAAAAGCTACATGGAAACCCAAAGATTATTGTAAGTGACAGAGATCCCATTTTCATTGAAAATTTTTGGGAGGAATTATTTTACTCTGTTAGTAATCAATTAAGCTCATAGCTCATCTTATCATCCTCAATCTGACGAGCAGTTTGAGATAGTGAACAAATGTTTGGAATGATATATTCATTATTTTTTATATGATAAACAAACACAATGGGTCAAGTGGTTACCTTTAGTTGAATGGTGGTATAACACTTCCTTCCATAATGTAGCAAAATGACCCCATTTATGGCACTTTATGGATATCGTCCACCATCAATCACATCATATTTAAGAAAAAATTCCAAGGTTCAAGTAGTGGAAGATCACATCGAGTATCAACAATAAGTTCTCAAACCCTTAAAGGATAACCTCACTCTGGCGTAGAAACGAATGAAACAACAGGTAGATCAACATCATAGTGAAATAAGTTTTAATGTAGGAAATTGGGTATTTTTATGGCTACAACCATACAAACAAATGTCCCTAAAGAAGGCTAAGAAGGATAATAAACTATCACCAAAGTACTATGGTCATTATAAGGTGTTGCAAAAGATTGGTACTATGGCATACAAATTGGAACTTCTTGCATCTTCTCGAGTGCACCTAGTTTTCCATGTTTCATGCTTAAAGAAGGTTATAGGTGATAAGCTCTCAGTTTAAACAATATTTCCACAACTTGACGAGCAAGGAAAAATCATATTGGAACCTGAAGTAGTCACAAAAACAAGAACCCGACAGCTATGAATCGATGAATTTAAAAGTATCTCATTAAGTGGAAGAACTTACCCGCTGGATATTCCACATGGGAGGATGAGAATTTTATACAGAAGCATTCAAAACTACTCAAGCGTTGAGGACAACGCTTTTTTGAAAGGGAGGGGCATATTAGTTCGCCATAATACTAGTGTATTCGCCTTATTGTTATTGTTAGTGTATCCCCCTATTGTTACTGTTATGCTCATGTATCCCCCATGTTGTTATTTTTGTGCCCCATAGAAGCCCACTATTTTTATTGTTGTGCCCTTACATTATTATTGTTACGTAGGCTCTAATTATATTGTGACCCTTAGATCCCTACATATACCAATGAGGTATTATCATTTGTATCACCTAAAAAATGTTCATTTATATAATGTAAAGGACGTTTCCCCCTCGAAGAGGCTATTTCTCAAGTCGTTGATCTATATTTTCTCTATTTTTTTAGCTGGTTTAATAAAATTTCGCCTCACTAGAAACCTGAGGCAAGCTTCCATGTCAATAATTTTTCCCTTTGGTGTTGATATTTAATATATATATATATATATATAGATATATATCAAAGTAAATACGGTTAAGTAAGATCATAAGTCAATAACTTCATAAGGTATCGTTGAAAAGCGGAATAAGAAGACGCGGAGTGCTTGTCTCTGTTGTTTGTTCTTCCACACCTTGCCCTAGCATATAATGCATTTATCCTCTTGTTGACGGCCGAAAATGTACCACCAATAGTAAGGGGATCTCCTCGGTGCAGAATCCCAATTAGACTCCACACCGTTTGGTTTAGGGATCCCATCCGGTATGTAGGCCTGACTTCCATTAAGTTGGTGAAGATGGTTTTCAAACAAGGAGGGGACTCACTGAAAAGGAGAATGCACGGATGCTGAAAAATCATAAGTTAGCGATAGATGAGCGCCTTGTGAAAAAAATACCATGAATAACAATGCAGAATTTAAAGCATGAAACTTACGAAAATAATTGTTAGCAAAAATTTACCAAGATCATACTTATAATAATATTCACTTAACAAACAAGAAATAGTTCGCGATGTATAACTTATGCACATTCCAATAAAGGTTTAAAGAAAATATCGACAAAGAAATTCATCAACATATCTTTAAAGTTAGAGCATCATATACCATCCATGTGTTTTAAGGAAGCTCATAACACAAGAAAATACATGAGTAGAAAGGTACACCAATACTTGAAGAAATATTCATTCATTTGAAGTGGCCATATTCATAGCACAACCACATGGGATACTTCCATCGGATTCAATAGTGAGATCCAATAACACTTCTTTTTATTTGTTATCACTAAGTTGGTATAGATGGGCTGCTCCACCAGACAACCTAGAGTAACTCTTTCAAACCAACTTCTGATTGAAAATTAGCCTTTTCATCCTAAGAGGGATCTCTCAAAAGTAACTATGATTTGTTCAAATATGATCCAATCAAATGGCTAAGTCTGTAATAGTGTCTTGAATGTGTTTATATGCAAGTGAAAAATGTATAGGGTTTGCTACCATCAGGCTTATGGAGTCAGTGTTAGGAAATCCAGTGACATGATTCTCCTTGTGGAAGTTGGGGCATGTAGATGTTTCAATGAAAGGACAACACACACATAAATACAATAGCTTAATGTTTAAAAGAAGTCAGGGCATGATGTACATGAATTATGAGTAATTAAACATCAAGACATTGAAAGCAAAATAATAAGATAAATATGATAAATGCTCATGCAAAACCAAATGAATCTCAGGTGAAGAAGAAAGATAGAGTCACTGCATATTATTGATCATAAAAACTTTGCAATAGCAGTAGTGTAGAATAATATCCTCCAACTCCATACTCTTTGAAAATCTGCCTATTGATAGACCTTATTCCTTTACATTGGATCTGCCTACATGGCTAGATCATCGAACTACTTTGCATAACACCTATCTTAACAAGAACCAAAATACATGGGAATAAAAATGACACCTATTGACTTTATGACTTAAAGACCTATTAGGACTCTTCCACTTATTTATTACATTTACTAACTGAAGAGACTGCATGATTACATCAAAAATAGTTAAGTGCTCAAGTGGCACTCACCATAATCAAGGCATAAATACCCCCAATAGATTTAGAAACTAATCATCATATTCTTAAGGAAATGGTGTCATGATATTTGATGACTGTCTTCATGCTAAGCTGGTGAACTAGACAACCTTGTCGAAGACCAAAAATCCACCAGAATATTCCACTGATACTCTTTAAACTCTCCAAGTGGCTATCTAACCTCCAATGAACCCTCAAAACACAAAATTGCTACGAAATGTTGCTCGCTGCAGAAACATGGGAATCAAGGCAATTTCATAGCGAGATTTTGTAGCAAATTCACATCACCCGCCTATGCCATCTGATAGCCCTCTTTTCGGATTTAGAGATGTTTGTTGAACCAAATGAGCTAAATACAAATTTTTTCCCACCTTAATTTTGAATTTATCCATGATTTTAAGCAAAAAGTCACCTACAACGATTTCGTAGCGAAATCTGGGCTTTAAGCCTGGGGTTTGCTACGAAATTGCCTAATTGGCAGAAAACTCAAAATTGTCCCTTTTTCTTCAGAATTTTGCCTATGGCTATGTAAGGTGATAAGATGAAGCATGATAAGGAAAAATTGGTTCCAAATACATTTTACCCTCCTCAAGAAACAACATCTTCCCCTTCAACAAGTTCATCTACTGATAAAAATGGAGCTATTCTTTCTGAAAACTAAGGCTCATAAATGAGCTCCTATCTCTGGCTCCTTGATATTTGTTGCAAAACAGGAGGATTTTTTTGTAAATAAGTTCGTGCTGAAGAAAAAACCCTCTTGGTTTTTTTGAACACCATCTCCAGTTGTTCATAATCTGCATTTGAAAAACATGTCAAAAATAGGAAAAAATCAAACTCTGAAAATTGAGCCCAAAGATGTCTTCAAATCTCCCAATATGTAACACCTGTGAGAAAATTGAAAGAGGTTAATTTTCTTTGATCTGTGATTGAAAATAACCTCTCTCAAGTTTTTAGAATTATCCTTTGTTTTTCCAGAAACTGTCCTTGAAGTTGACTGCTCAAACAATAAAAAAATAGAGAAATCCCTTTGTATCTTCTTGTAAAAAATCATGCAACTAGCTTTGATGAAGTCCTCTGAAACACTAGGGTCTTCCATGACCAATTTTAGGTCTAGAAGTTCATATCCTACACAGGATCCTACTTTCTTTGTTTTATTTTTCATGGCCATCTTCCTTTATACTACGATGCCTTTCTTGAAAAAGTGACACCTGCAAAGAAACCAATTTGAACAACAAGTTGCTTGAGATGGAGATGGACTCTTCAATGATAATAATCAACTGCTGCATGCAAAGATCAAAAGGAGGATGACAAAGAGGAGCTTTGTATTCAATCTTAAAAAGTGAAATTCGAATATATGAGGAATAATGACAAATGGGAGGAGTGAAAGGTAATGATGAATGACACTTATGATTATGCATGCTTGGGTGACTGTAATAACTGATCACATGACTTAACATTCAAAAAGCCTCTAAAAACATTGAAAACTCATCATCCTTTTATTGGTGCAAATAAAAAACATGATTCCGCTGCGTTTTCAGTTATAAACTTGACAGATTCGCTACGAAAGGGTCAGGTGATTCCGTAGCGAAATCTGCCCGTTTGTAGTTATATTCGCTGCGAAATCGGGAAAAATCAGACAGGTGGCCACTATCAAACTTTAAACCAATGCATGTGAAACTAAGGTGGATTTTGATGGATTCGACTCTAATTACATGACCCATGGGCTATTTTAGACTTAGGATAATGACTATTTCATAAGTTTTCATCAATTTCATGAACCAATTTTTTTGAGACAAAATGAGACTTGGGCTAATAACCCTATCAATGGACAATTGAAATTTTATGTGTGATAACAGTGGCTCCACTGGGGATGGTGTGCCCCTGTGGTACAACAAAGAACTTGTAGTTCCAGTGCCTTCCTTCAAAAAATGAAATTTTTTGAAATTGATGAAGACTTTGCCAAGCTTTTATGGCCTTCTCGTCGGGCCCAATCTTGTTGAAAATTGCGATCCAAGTTGAAGACTAAATCTGTACATGTTGAAAAGATGCTTAGAATACTTGAGCTTATTCACACAAAATCCTACCTACCCTAACAACTACAATTTTTATGTCTGATTCAAGCGACATGAAACCTCCAATAAAGCCAGTCAATGAGATGATCTGATACCTGAATGTCTTGATTGTGCTTAAACCAAAAGCAAAATGTATACTGTAATGAAAAAGGTAACAGAAAATGGGTCTGATTTTCACAGTGAAAACATGATTGAAAAGTTGGACTATAGAACACTTCCATGTAGTCAACTATGGGATCATAGAAGACATAGCTTGTTTGATAATTCTCAAGACATTATGTAGTTTTAGACAACTCATATATCCTTTCTTTAACAACATAAGACTTCAATTGTGTGCTATCAAACTCATTTTAAAAAACAAGACATTCCTCCTCAATCTCAAAAGAGGAAGGTAGCACCACCTTCTCTTTGTATTTTGGCATGAAAAAGTTTTCAAAATACTGATCTTGACCATGAAGACTATAGGACTGAATTTGATCTTCTAAAATTTCAATGTCTTTCTCAATGTTCTTAGCAAATTCATCAAAAAATTGAATCTTATCTTCTGAATTGCACTCAAATGAATTTATGTAAGAAGACAAGGTCGTAGAAAAATTTTCATTGACTTCCTCATTAGTGTGATCATCGTTCCATTGCTTAAAACCTTGAATGGAAAGAGAGTCTACCACCAACTCTGTTTTTTCCATCCATGTTTCCAAAAGGATAAGCCAAAAATTTGCAAATGACTTAATAGATCTAACATGCAAACTTTCAATCCATTGTATACATTTCCCTTGAAATGAACCATAGAACAATATGATGAAAATATATTCATGTATGACTCTAATAAGCTTAGTAAAGTCACGAAAATTTGATATATGCTTCAAGGTCAAACTCAAATCTTCTCCATTAAATTTTGGACGATTCCTTAAAAAATATGCATCCTTGGGAAACTGATTTAAGAAACCATAAATTTATGAAAAATATACACATGCATACCTCGAAACAAGAATGGAAACATCTGAGTTCTTCATAAGTCCAGTGGAATCACCATGAAGCTATGAATTTTTTAATTCTTCAACAATGGAGTCGGCAAGGTAGAAATGCAGCCTTGTAATCTTCTGAGCTCCTACTACATCCAAGAGTTCAACATCATTGTTTGAGCACAAAATTTGGGAAATATGTCTTCAGAATCCCATAAAACACACCAAAATGTTATCACTAAGTTCGTACAGATGGGTTGCTCCACCAGACAACCTAGAGTAACTCTTTCAAACCAACTTCTAACGGAAAATTAGCCTTTTCAGCCTAAGAGGGTTCTCTCAAAAGTAACTATGATTTGTTCAAATATGATCCAATTAGATGGCTAACTCTGTCATAGTGTCTTGAATGTGTTTGTATGCAGGTGAAAAATGTATAGTGTTTACTACCATTGGGCTTATGGAGTCAGTGTTAAGAAATTCAGTGACATGGTTCTCCTTGTGGAATCTAAGGCATGTAGATGTTTCAATGAAAGGACAACACACAAAGATATACAATATATTAATGTTTAAATGAAGTTAGAGCATGATGTACATGAATTCTGAGTAATTAAACATGAAGATGCTAAAAGCAAAATAATAAGATACATAGGATAAATTCTCATGCAACACCAAATGAATCTCAAAAAAACTTTACAATATCATAAAACTTTACAATGTCAGTAGTGCAGAATAAAATCCTCCAAATCCATACTCTTCGAAAACCTGCCTATTAATAGGCCTTAGTCCTTTACATTGGATCTGCCTACATGGCTAGATCATCAAACTACTTTGCATGACACCTATCTTAACAAGAACCAAAATACATGGGAATAAAAATGACACCTACTGACTTTATGACTTAGAGACCTATTAGGACAATTCCACTTATTTATTACATCTACTAACTGAAGAGATTTCATAATTACATAAAATATAGTTAAGTGCTCGAGTGGCACTAACCATAATCAAGGCATAAATACACCCATTAGATTTAGCAACTAATCATCCTATTTTTAAGGAAATGGTGTCATGATATTTGATGATTGTCTTCATGCTGAGCTGGTGAACTAGACAGCCTTGTAGAAGACCAAACCTCCACCATAATATTCAACTGATACTATTTAAACTCTCCACGTGGCTAGCTGACCTCCAATGAACCCTCAAAACACAAAATTGATATGAAATGTTGCTCACTGCAGAAACAGGGGAATCAAGGCAATTTCGTAGCAAGATTTTGCAGCAAATTCACTTCACCCACCTATGCCATATATTAGCCCTATTTTCTAATTTGGAGATGTTTGTTGAACCAAATGAGCTAAATACAAATTTTTTCCACCTTAATTTTGACTTTATCCATGATTTTAAGCAAAAAGTCACCTACAGCGATTTTGTAGCGAAATCTTGGGTTCGCTACGAAATTGCCTAATTGGCAGAAAGCTCAAAATTATCCCTTTTTCTTCAAAATTTTGCCTATGTATGTGTAAGGTGATAATATGAAGCATGATAAGGCAAAATTGGTTCCAAATACATCTTACCCTCCTCAAGAAACATTATTTTCCCCTTCAACAAGTTCATCTACTAATAAAAATGGAGCGATTTTTATGAAAAATAGGGCTGAGAAATGAGCTCCTATCTTCGGATCCTTGAAAGCTGTTGTAAAACGGGAGGAAGTTTTTGTAAATAGATTCGTGTTGAAGAAAAACCTCTCTTGTTTTTTTTGAACACCATCTCCAGCTGTCCGTAATCTGCATTTGAAAAACATGTCTTAAACAGGAAAAAATAAAACTTTGAAAATTGAACCCAAAGATGTCTTTGAATCTCCAAATCTGTAACACCTGTGAGAAAAGTGAAAGACATTAATGTTATTTGATCCATTTTTGACAACAACCTCTCTCAGGTTTTTAGAATTCTCCTCTGTTTGCCCAAAAACTGCTCTTGAAGTTAACTGCTCAGATAGTAAAAAAACAGAGAAATCCCTTTGTATCTTCTTGTAAAAACTCACGCAACCAGTGTTGATGAAGTCCTTTGCAACACTAGGGTCTTGCATGACCAATTTTAGGTCCATAAGTTCATATCCTATGCAGGAGCCTCTGTTTTTTTTTTTTCATGGCCATCTTCCTTTATTTTACATTGCCTTTCTTGAAAAAGTGACACTTACAAAGAAACCAATTTGAACAACAAGCTGCTTGTGATGGAGCTGTACTCTTCAATGATAATAATCAACTGCTGCATGCAAAGATCGAAAGGAGGATTACAGAGAGGAGCTTTGGAGTTGAGTTTAAAAAGTGAAATTCGAATATACGAGGAATAATGACAAATGGGAGGAGTGAAAGGTAATGATGAATGACACTTATGATTATGCATGCTTGGGTGACTCTAATAACCGATCACATGAATTCAAATTCACCCAAAACCTATTAAAACATTGACAACTCATCATCCTTTTATTGCTGCAAAAAGAAAACATGATCCTGTAGCATTTTTAGTTATAAACTTGGCAAATTCGCTATGAAATGGTCAGGTGATTCCGTAGTGAAATCTACTTGTTTGTAGTTATATTCGATGCGGAATCGGGAAAAATCAGACAAGTGGCCATTATCAAACTTTAAATCAATGCATGTGAACCTAAGGTGGATTTTGATGGATTTGACTCTAATGACATTACCCATGGGCTATTTTAGACTTAGGATAATGACTATTTCATGAGTTTTCATCAATTTTATGAACCAATTTTTACGAGACAAAATGAGATCTAGGCTAATAACCCTATCAATCAAAAATTGAAATTTCATGTGTGATAACAGTATTCATTAAAAACATACACTCAATAAGCAACAATGTGTTTCTCTCAAAAGTCCTAGACCAAAAAAAAGGTCCATTACAAAATCCTCAGAAGATGTACATATAGGCCGAGATGACTCTTGGGTTACCCATGACGTTTGGTTTTCCCCGACTCTTGGGATTTCTTGTGACTGAAGGGAATTTACGACTTTAGGGGCAGTTGTGACTTCAAGTGGATTGCGTCTTAGTGGAGTTGCGACCTAGGGCAGTTGCAACCTGAGGGATATTTCTTTGAAATTTCAGCTGGCTTCCCCTAGGTTATGTGTGCAAAAAGGAAGGATTATTTTGTCTATTAGTATTTTTCTAGTTAATGGGTGAATTATAAGCCCGAGGTATCAATCTGTAGCTATTCCCTGAGGTAGGTCTATCAAGCCTTGTAATCGGAAGCTATCGGAGCTAATGGAGGCATTTCTTCTGAGTGTCTGTGCAGGAAATCTAGGGCGTTCAGGATCAACGTGCCTCTCATGGCGTTAATCTGGTTGGCTAAGGTGGCCAAATTCGTATATATCATGACTGGCCCTACCACGTACTGCATGATGCTTTCCTTGGTCACCTGCAGGTCATCCGAGCAAGAGGATTTCCTGATCGAGTCGAGAAACATTTAGATTTCCCGTAATACTTCTTCCCAACTCTTTTGGTCTCTCAACGTCCCAATGGAGGGTGTGTGGTGGACTTCGGCCATCGAATCTATCCCACTCAGGAGGTAGTCATATGTGGTCATGACTTTTTCCAATTCCTTGGCTAGCTTGTCACGTGATTGGCTCATTATGTGCAGCTGCACCTTGTCGTTTGGGGTGGTGATACAATCTATTTAGGAAAGGTGTCAGGAGCTCCAGGATATTTTTCACACCACTCCAGGACGTTATCTAATGTCGTGGAGGCTTAGTTCAATTGGGTGGAATTCTTCGTCATATATTCTTGTATTCCGGCTATGGGGGGAATTGCTTGACGCATCTTCATTATCTCCTCAAAAAACAACATCATGGTTCCCCCCAAAGCGTCCACCTTGTTTTTATTGGTGGCCTATAGCTTGCTTGCATTTGTGGGTGCTAGTTGTAGTGCCTTTTTCTCTACATCTAGAGCCTTCTTCTCTTATTATGCTTTGGCACCTATATGTTCAGTAACGGGGAGTCTATTTTGCAATTTCTCTATCTGTTTGCTCATCCTTCCTACATTCACCTCAGTCGTAGCTACGAAAGTACTCATGATCGAAGTTATCATTTTAGGGTTTGTTCTAGTGTCTAAGACTATGTCCTTTTTTGTCATTACTACTAGAGGTTCGTCTGGATTCCTGGAAAGGTATTTTATTCTTTCCTACCTGATCTTGTGGTTGAACTTGTCATAAGATATCCATGTTAAGTCCAGTACCTCATCTTCCCGTTCCTCCGAGAGGGTCAGATGACCATCTGTGATAGGAGTAGCTTGGGGAAATTCAAGCGAGGGTAGGTTTGCGCACTCTGTTAGTCTCCTGTATTTCTACAGTATCATGAGATGACTGTGGATTTCTTATAGTCTGCTGAAAATAATATTCCCTGATTATCATTTATTTTTAGAAATCTCACTGCCTTCATTATTTCCCACTTAACCTATTCATTATCTCTCATTTTACCTTTTCCAATACCCTAATGCTCTGAAAACCCATGTTTGACCTTAAATCCCCTCATTTAGCCTTACCCCTTTCTTAAAACCTCTTTCCCTATGCTAAAAAACCCATTTTCCTCACTAAAATCCCTTCCCCTTCACTCATTCCCCTCTGTCCATTTAAAACAATGCAAAAACCCATTTTTACCTTGTTTTGAAATAAATATTAACATGGGTCCCACTTCTAATAAATCATGTTTGTTAAAAAAACCCCGACCCCTATGTTCGTTTGAAACCCGACTTACACTATTATTAAAGCCTACGCTTTAAACATACCTTCCCCTCGCTTTAATTTTTCCCTAGGCCCCACTTCACATCGCTAGTCAAATCAACCCGAAATTAGCCCATCACCCGACCGTTGTCCGATCTCCACCCTTTGATCTGACGGCCCGCACACCTTTTCGCAAAACCAAATGCCCAAGGTTTAAAACCTTGGAGGGCTTGCAAAATAGGTAGTTTTCACACCCCTCCCTTCCGCCACGCGTCACCACTTCCCTTCATCACATCCCCCCATCATATACCGCCTAACCGCTCATGCACCGTGTGATAAACCCGAAACCATCCTCGCGCCATAACACGAAACCGTGACCCTCTTTTGAATATTTTGAAGACATGAATCTTTGCGATAAACCCCTGCAACATTCCTACAAGACCTAGAGGGCCATTTATAAATGCGGAAATTGAAAACCTCCATTATCTGGACTCTATCCACAGTTTTCCCTACTACATCCAAGCCATATTGCCTCCCTGCGGAGCTTCGTTTTTTATTAACATTTGTTTTTAAGTTTTGCAGGTGCCATATATATCGAAAGATGCAATAAATTTTCATTTCTAAGTCCAAGAATTGTTAAATCAGGGCTCTCTGGATGACGATTCAGAAGCTTTGTTCATCAAAGGATTAGGAGTGCAAGAATAATCATAAGCAACAATGGATCATGATTATTAAATATCATACAATTACTCCAAAGATAACAAGGTTTCTTCAAAATAACAGTGAAAGGTAAAAGAAATAAAAAGATCAGTCAAAGGTTAAAGATGAAAGACAAGGTTAGGAGACAGAGTTAAGACAAAGGACAGATAAGAGAGGTTAAGGAAGATATTACAGTGACAACAAAGGTAGAAGAAGGAAAACGGATAAAAGATACAGATAATAACAGTTTGAAGGTTTAAAGACAAAACAAAGGATAAATCAACGAGGAAGACCAGGCTAGGTGTGAAGGCCATTCAACATTTACTTCTTCATCGTCACATTGGCCACCTACAACCTAATTTTGCTTTAAATGAAGGCAACGACAGTTAAATATTACAGTCAGAGATATTTTAGCAGCAACCCATAAGTTATTGTAAAGGTTAATTTTGAAGGCATATTAGTCAAAGATATTTTAAAGTTAGCTCAACAGTAAATTAGAAATTTATTACTGCAGTAGGTCAGTTAGAGATATTTTGGCATTGGGCCTTGCATGGTCTCAATTTTCAAACATCATTTACTCTATAGTAAATACAGATATGTCACCCTAGATTAGGGAAACCTCCTCATCTGTAGTTAAATACTGCATGTATTGTTCATTATTATTGTTGGTTGCTAGGTTGGATTTTGATCAGACTCTAAGTTGCAAATATTATTGCACTAGAGCATTGTAATTGTGTTTGAGCTGGACATCAGTAATACAAACACATTCACAGGATCCTTGAGCTATGTTAATGGTGATGTTATCCCTTTTATGTAAATGTTTTTTTTTCCTTTGTTTCCATGATGTACACCAATTTCTATGATAATAGAACATAAATTTTAGACTGAGATATGCTGTTTGGGCACCTTAACTATGTCTGTTATTATTATCTTTATGTTTTCATCTGAAAGTATAACTAAAGAATTCTTAATTTCTCTTCAGTATTACTGGATTGTTTCCTTGAGGTTTCTTAGTGAAGTATAGCTAAAGAATTCTTAATTTCTCTTTAGTTTTATCAAATTATTATCTTAAATGCTTTATTTGAAGTTTAGTTAAAGAATTCTTAACTGCTCTTTAGTTTCACTGAACTGTTATCTTAAATGTTTTCCCTATCTGAAAGTATAACTAAAGAATTCTTAATTACTCTTTAGTATTACTGGATTGTTATCTTGAGGTTTTCTTAGTAAAGTACAACTGAAGAATTCTTAATTTCTCTTTAGTTTTACCAAACTGATATCTTGAAGGATTTTATGTTGAAGTATAGTTAAAGGATTCTTAATTGCCCTTTAGTTTTACTAAATTCTCAACTTTCTGTCATCTCATATTCAGCTTACCAAAAAATATCCATTTGATATAGTTAGCTTGCCCTATGAAAACCCTTGAAAAATTGATTATAATTTAACCCTTTTATGGCTCCATAGCCCAATGGATTAAGCTTCCCACACTTTATCTGTTCAACCAAACAAAACAAACAACCCAAAACTTCATAACTAGCCTAAAATTAGAAGAATATAATCATAAAGCTAAGACATTTACTCATAAACACAGAGAGAGCCCTCTCTGAGCCCAGGAAGGCTAGGTCCTTGGACTCTAAAGCGGTTTGATGTGGTTCCCTGCTACTTGTTCTTTCCAATCTTGAAAATTATAGGGAGCCAACATAATAGCGACCATATTGGGGAACCTGAGTTATTAAAAAAGCTTAATGTTTCCTCAAGAACTCAAAAACACCACTCAAATCTAGATGACTCAAATATTAGACAAGACTGGTATCTGGTTGCTGATGGTGGACAACAGCCAGCCTAAAAAAAGTTGAAATCATCCACCTGGTGACTCCACTGGTTTTTAGTAGGCCTACAGACTCCACTGGGAAATTATTGAGAAATCCTTATACTATCAAAACTCAAAGAAACCCAGTCAAAATACTATGTGAATAAAGTATTTTTATTTTACAGATTGGTTTGTTTTCACGATATTATAAAACTTTCAATCTATCTGTGCCTTGAGTCTAAGTTCTGGCTTCTAGAAGAATCTGTACTAGATCCCATCTTGACCCAAACCCTCCCACAATAGTTGACAATCCTGAGCACATCCTAAGGAAAACTCCTACGTGTAAGAATTCAAATGTTAGCAGACTTATTCACAAGGCAAGTTCCTTACCTGAAAACCTTAAAGACTTGCAGGATAGCCTATCTAACTCACACCTGGAACAAAGCTTGTTCATGACTAAATCCCAGAGTTGGATAACCCATATAGTTTTAGACCCATCCATCTTATAACAAAATCCTGTTATGCAAACCCCTACCTCCACCCATACACCCACTGCTCACCTTCCCCCATTCAACCCTCCACTTTTTAAGCCCCTTTTGTTTCCCCAACCACCAACCATGGCAACCTGGTATGCCCCATTAGTCCTACCATTACCTTTAGTGCCTCTACCACAAGAATATCAGTCCAAAGTCCCCCTATTTGATGCAATTGGTTCTACAACTGCTCAACGACATGTGGATAAAATGGATGACTCTTTTGATAGACAAGAGATAGATGATAAAACTGTTAAGATCAGAATGTTTGCCCAAAGCTTAGGGGGAGAAGGAAGAAAATGGTTTAAAGGCCTAACCCCTAATAATATACACGACCTCCTTGCTTTTCATCAACTATTCCTAAATAAATGGGAAGTCAAGAAAAACCCTCTCCAAATCTTATCATAATATGAAAACATTAAGAGAAACATTGGAGAGTGTCCAAGATTATTGCACTAGGTTCAACATTGTATATAACACCCTCCCTCCTCACATAAAACCCCCACAAGGTCTAGCCCTAATGAAATTTCCAGACGGTTTTGACTCAGAGATGGCTTATCAACTAAGAGAAAGAGACCCTCCTACATTAGTAGACATGTAGAGGGGTGCAGTAAGTGTAGAAGAAAATCTGATTGCCAAGAGGGCTAGAATGAAAAATTAAAAAAGAGCCACATACAAGGAAGAGGCTGTAGCTTCCAAATCTGATACTAAGATTGATAACCTCATTAGAACCATGGAAAGGATGATGGAGAGAATAAACATGAATGAGAGAGCTTTCCCTAGAGAAAACCAAGCAGCTCCTCATAATAGAAACCAGAACCAAAACCATAACTTTAGGAGAAACCCCCCTCAAATAAGACACAGAGAATAGAGGGAACCTAACTAGCAAATCAAGCCTCCTTTTCAAAAAAAACTATGCTGATGAGGATGAGGGGATGATTGAAGAACCATAGGAGAGTCAAATTAATCTAACAGGAGTTAATAACGAGGATACTGTTTTCCTCACTAAGGAAAAGCAAGGCATGTTCACCCTAATTAAAAATGAATAAGAATGCCAAGAATCCGAGGATTATAACCAAGGATTCAAAAATGATATCATGGAGGTGCATAGACAATATGACCTCAGAAGAAATAAAGTTCAAGACACTCCCAAGAGAAAGAACCCTGAAATTTCTGCTAGGAAGACCCCTAAAAATGATCCTAAAAAGACAGCAGAAAGTCCAACTCAAATGGTAAAAAGCTTTGATAAAAATAAAAACAAAAACAAAAACAACCTAGAAAGTAACACTAGTAAATCAACTAGTGGCCCTAACAAAACTGATTTAACTGATATCTCTAATGCAAATCAACAATCTGAAATTGTTGTAAAAACAATGTCTGATAAAACTGATTTAAATCTGCCAAAAACACAGACACCATTCAATAGGAGAAAATACTGATACTGTGAATTTGAATGATGACAAACCTGAACTTCTGTTTGGTCCTGAAGTAGAAGACAAATTTCAAGAACGAGGTGTGCCCCCATTTTATGTCATTTTGAATATTCATGATAAGATCCTCCACAATGCCATGTTAGTTTCAGGAGCATCTCATAACCTCATGCCAAAGGTAGTTATGGAAAGACTAGGCCTTGAAATAACTAGACCATACAAAGAATTGTACTCCTTTGACTCTAGTAGAGTTAAATGTCTAGGCCTAATCAAAGATATCTGTGTTAATCTAGCACAAATACCAGCCAAAAGCCTAGTAATGGATATTGTAGTGGCTGACATTCCTCCTAAATATGGCATGCTCCTATCATGCTCATGGGGAGCCAAACTGCAAGGCACCCTCCAAATGGATATGACCTATGCCACCATACTAGTCTTTAGTCAACCAAGAAGATTATATAGGGAGACTCATATGAAATACATGGTCAACAGTCAAGAAAAGCTTGATAGCTCCCCTCTCTACTCGGTCCACTCAGACCTTGATTCATTTATCCTTTACAATGATGAAAACATCAATGAAAAAGTAGTGGTAAATAATTAAACAACTGAAAATGAAGAAGAAAAGGAAGAAGAATCAGAACAAATAGAAAATGAATAACATAAGTCTGAGCCTGAACCTCTATGGAGCATGAGTTTTGATGGGTCTTGTGGCAAAACTGGTTCAGGGGCAGGTGTTTGAGTACATAACACTAATAACAATCACGCAGAAGGTCACTCCTACAAGCTGAACTTTCAATGTACAAATAATATAGCAGAGTATGAGGCCCTCCTTCTAGGATTACAACTTCTGAAAAAATTAGAGGCCAAAAGGATCTCTGTCCATGGGGATTCTGAGCTAGTCATTAGGCAAGTTAAGGGAGAATATTTAGCTAAACATTCTAGATTAAGAGCATACAAGAATGCTGCCCTTGACCTCCTAAAAACATTCAAAGAATATGACCTTGCCTCTTTCCCAACAAATCAAAATATCCTTGCAAATGGACTAGCATTTGCAGCTAGTACTTATCAACAATATCATCCTAACAAGCAATATACAGTACATGTTAAATATAGATCAACAGTCCCTGATAATATAAGATGTTGGCAAGTTTTTGAAGGTGACAAACATATTGAAGACTTCCTGCTGTCTAAAGATGAGTTTGAAATGCCAAATCCAGAATTAGATCATTAAGAGGACTGCTCTACTAAGGAACAAACATGCAAGGAGGAGTCCCCTCATGATGTTGATATAAATCTGTTAGCAAAAGAAGACCCACATGGGACATAAATGTGTGAAGATCCAGAAAAAGAAGAGGTTGAAGTACTGCAGTTCAGAGATAATACCTTACCAAGAGGACTTGTCCCTCTAGAGGAACTTTTTGATTTCAATGATGTTGCTAGAAAGCTAAAAATGGAATCCACTGAAGCCAATGTAGAAGAATGCAATATAGGTAGTGAGCAAGAACCCAAAACGGTAAAACTGTCAAAAACACTGCCAGCACCTATAAAATAGAAATATATTGAACTATTCAAATAATTCAGTGATGTGTTTTCCTAGAGCTATGAAGACTTGAAGTCTTATGATACTGATATCATTCAGCACAAGATTCTACTCAAAGAACGACAAAAGCCCTTTAAACAGAAACTGCGCAAAATAAACCCTTTCCAAATGCCATGGTTGAGAAAGAGATAAATAAAATGTATGATGTTGGGATAATAGTCCCACTCAGGTATTCAGAATGGGTTTCAAATCTTGTATCAGCGAGGAAGAAGACAGGGGAGATTAGGCTTTGCATTGACTTCAGAAACCTAAACAAAGCATCCTTGAAGGACAACTACCCTTTACCAAAAATGCATCACATATTCCAAAGGGTAGTAGGCTCCAAAAAGATATCTCTGCTTGATGGCTTTTCAGGGTACAATCAGGTGCTGGTACATCCAAATGATCAACACAAGACAACTTTCACTACACCTTGGGGCACCTTTATGTATGCAAAAATTCCTTTTGGGTTAATGAATGTTGGAGCCACTATTCAAAGAGCAATGGATATTGATTTCTTAAAAGAAATAGGTTACTTCATTGTGATATATCTTGATGACATCATAGTCTATTAAAAAACTGATGAAGAACATCTAGCTCACTTAAGAAAGGTCTTTGAGAAATGCAGAAAGTATGGCCTGTCTTTGAATACCAAGAAATATTTATTTGGCCTTCAAGAAGGGAAGCTTCTAGGCCACATCATATCCGAAGAAGGGATCAAAATTGACCCAAATAGGATTGAGGGAATATTGCAAATCAGTCACCCAAGAAACATCAAAGAGCAACAATCTTTCATTGGAAAGATAATTTTTTTAATAAGGTTCATACCAAACCTTGCAGAACTCCTAAGAAACATCACTAACATGCTGAAAAGAGAATAAAGAGTCAAATGGACCAAGGAAGCAAAACAATCTTTTGATTTAGTGAAGCAAGCACTTACACAAGCATTGGTTTTAATCAGCCCCGACTTCACTAAAGTTTTCTTCATTTTTTCTTTTGCATCAGAACACACAGTTGCTGTTGTATTATTGCAGAAAAATACAAAAGAACAGAAGAAACCCATAGCATTTTTCAGCCAAGTATTAAGAGATGCACCTCTCAAATATAATATAATGGAAAAACAGGCTTTTGCCTTAATCAAATCACTAAAGGATTTCAGAGTCTACATTTTGCATTCACACATCATTCCATTTGTCCCTCATACAATGGTTAAAGACATCCTGACACAAGATCCTGATGGCAAAAGAGGTAAGTGGATTGCTATCATATTGGAATATGACCTAGAAATCAAGCCCACCAAGTTAATCAAAGGACAAGGACTGGCTAAACTAATGTCTGAAATAAATTTTCAAGCACTAGACATCAATATGGTTCACTCATTGGATGAACAAGAGGAGCTGGCGACTCCACCTATTGAGGAAGCATTCCTGAATTCTCCTTGGTATGCAGACATACTATATGTGCTTTTTAATCTAAATGTTCCTCCTGGTTTGTCCAAAACAAAGGCCAAATTCTTGAAGTTAAAAGCTGTAAATTTCTGCATTATGGAAAAAGTTTTATATTGGAATTTTTTTGGTAGTGTATTGCTTAAATGTTTGCCTAGAGAAGATGCAAATAGGATTATGCATGAATTTCATGGAGGAGTATGTGAAGGTCATCTCTATTGGAAGACCACTGTTAATAAGATCCTTAGGGCTGGTTTCTATTGGCCTACCCTTTTCCAAGACATCCATAAAATGGTAGTTGCCTGTCATAAATTCCAAATCTTTGAGGGAAAGAGAAACTTGCTACCTTTGCCATTACAACCAATTTTTGTTGAAGCTCCTTTTCAACAGTGGGGTCTAGATTTCATTGGAGAAATCCACCCTTCCTTTGCGCAGCATAAATGGATCGTTACTACAACTGATTATTTTACTAAGTGGAAAGAAGCCATTCCTTCAGAACTACCACAGACTCAGTTATTATCAGATTTCTTGAAAATAATATTCTATCTAGATTTGGTTGTCCTAGGAAAATCATTATTGATAATGCTGTTGCCTTTAAATCCAAGAAAATGGTGGATTTCTGCCACAAATATCACATTACTTTGGGACATTCTATATCTTATTACCCTCAAGGTAATGGATTGGATGAATACTCAAACAAGAGTTTGGTAAACATCATTAAAAAGTTGCTGGAGGAAGATAAGAAATCATGGCACAACAAATTGGCACATGCACTATGGGTAGACAGGCTAACAAATAAGAAGTCAATCGATATGTCTCCCTATCAGCTAGTGCATGGAATGGATGCGGTTTTCCCAACAGCCTTGGGAGTGCCAGTAATGAAGCTCATTCAAGAGGTGCAGCCTGAAGATAATGATATACAAAGAAGAATAAACCAAACTATTCAATTGCAGCAAACCAGAGAGGGAGTGTACAAAATAACACAACTGTTACAAGAAAATATCAATAAGATCTTTGACAAAAGGACCAAGGAAAAGGATTTCAATATTGGAGACAAAGTGCTGAAGTGGAATTCTAGAAGAGAGGACAAAGGCAAGCATGGAAATTTTGATAACTTGTGGAAAGGTCCGTACATCATTCATTCTACAAGAGATAATAATGAATTTTTCTTACAAGAAATGGATGGAACAAAGTTATTTGGAAGTCTTGTCAATGGCAAGATGCTCAAGCATTATTTCAGTTGAGAATCTCAGTTTAAGTCTTCTTCACTGTATATAACATTGCTTAAACAAAATCTCAGAAAAAATTGATCCACAAAAGAAAGAAAGAAAAGGAACAAAAAAGAAGAAAAGAGGGCAGATAAAAAGAAAGAAGGTAAGCCCCATACCAAAAAATGAATATTTCTGAAAGTGTTGCAAGTAAAAATGCCACTACTTTTAAAAAGAGGTCTTGTTCAATCATACAGTCTAAACATGATTGTACAAATTTTGAATTTTTCTTGATAAGTTAGAAAATGAAGATTTGCCAAAATGTTTAAACTTGGCTTATCAGTAGGTAGGTAGAAAATGACATTGGTTCCAAAGCCTAAATATGAAACCAATAAGAAAAGTGAGGGATAGGTGATAAATGAAAGATTTAGGACCAAAGCCCTCAGTTTTAGTTTACTTTTTGCAAAATAATATTGTGTGCAGCTTGTCAAAAATTGCCACAATTCATGATGATCCAAATGCTTAATCTTGATTCGTTCATGCTTTAAATTTTAGGTTGATAGTTAGTGAATAAAAATATGTCAAACTGTTTAATCTTGGCAGATAAGTAGTTAGGTAGAGAATAAAAGAGCTCATTAGTCTAATCTGAGCCTTTGGAAGTTATAAGGTTGGAAATAGATAGTTTTCTTTCAAAAGAAAAAATGATGTCAAGGTTTGAAAGTCTAAATGCACCCAAGAAATGAAGAAAAAATGTTAGAGTAGGTGATGGGTAGGCAAAATTGATTTTCAGGAAGCATGGTTTTCAATTTTTGAAGGTCACAAAAGTTGCAGCAGACCAAATACAAACAGGCTACTGATCTACAAATGTTCCTGACACCTCCTAAAGGAGTTGCCCTCCCAAGCTGGAGCCACCGTTAGTCTCTTGTATTTCTACAGTATCACGAGATGACTGTGGATTTCTTACAGTCTGCTGAAAATAATATTCCTTGATTATCATTTATTTTCAGAGATCTCATTGCCTTCATTATTTCCCATTTAACCTATTCATTATCTCTCATTTTACCTTTTCCAATACCCTCATGCTCTGAAAACCCATGTTTGACCTTAAATCCCCTCATTTAGCCTTGCGCCTTTCTTAAAACCTCTTTCCCTATGCTAAAAACCCCATATTCATCACTAAAATCCCTTCCCCTTCACTCATTCCCCTATGTACATTTAAAATAATGTAAAAACCCACTTTTACATTTTTTTTAAATAAATATTAACCCGGGTCCCACTTTTAATAAACCCTGTTTGTTAAAAAAACCTCAACCCCTATGTTCGTTTGAAACCCGAATTACACTATTATTAAAGCCTGCAATTGAAACACACCTTCCCCCCGCTTTAATTTTTCCTTGGGCCCCACTTCACATCGCTTCCCATTATGTTTTAGACCCACCGATTCATTTAACCCTGACCCCACATGTCAAATCAACCCGAAATTAGTCCATCACCTGACCGTCGTCCGATCTGCACCCTTTGATCTGACGGCCCGCGCACCTTTTCGAAAAACCAAATTCCCAAGGTTTAAAACCTTGGAGGGCTTGCAAAATAGGCAGTTTTCGCACCCCTCCCTTCCGCCACACGTTGCCACCTCCCTTCATCGCATCCCCCCATTATATACCTCCTAACCTCCCATGCACGGTGCGATAAACCCAAAACCATCCTCGCGCCATAACACGAAACCGTTGACCCTTTTTGGAATATTTTGAAGACTTGAATCTCTGCGATAAACCCCTGCAACATTCCTAAAAGACCTGGAGGACCATTGCTAAATGCGGAAATTGAAAACCTCCATTATCTGGACTCCGTCCACAGTTTTCCCTACTGCATCCAAGCCATATTGCCTCCCTACGGAGCTTCGTTTTTTATTAAAATTTGTTTTTAAGTTTTGCAGGTGCCATACATATTGAAAGATGCGATAAATTTGCATTTCTAAGTCCAATAATTGTTAAATAAGGGCTCACTGGATGACGATTCAAAATCTTTGTTCATCAAAGGATTAGGAGCGCAAGAATAATCAAAAGCAGAAATGGATCATGATTATTAAAGATCATACAATTACTCCAGAGACAACAAGGTTTCTTTAAAATAACAGTGAAAGGTAAAAGAAATAAAAAGATCAGTCAAAGGTTAAAGATGAAAGACAGGGTTAGGAGACAGAGTTAAGACAAAGGACAAATAAGAGAGGTTAAGGAAGAGATTACAGTGTCAACAAAGGCAGAAGAAGGAAAACAGATAATAGATACAGATAATGATAGTTTGAAGGTTTAAAGACAAAACGGAGGATAAATCAATGAGGAAGACCAGGCCAGGTGTCAAGGCCATTCGGAATTTAATTCTTCACCATCACATTGGCCACCTACAACATAATTTTGCTTTAAATGAAGGCAGCTACAGTTAAATATTACAGTCAGAGATATTTTAGCAGCAACCCAGAAGTTATTATAAAGGTTAATTTTGAAGGCATATTAGTCAAAGATATTTAAAGTTAGCTCAACAGTAAATTAGAAAGTTACTGCTACAGTAGGTGAGTCAGAGATATTTTGGCATTGGGCCTTGCATGATCTCAATTGTCAAACATCATTTACTCTGTAGTAAATACAAATATGTCACCCTAGATTAGGGCAACCTCCTCATCTGCAATTAAATAATGCATGTATTGTTCATTATTATTGTTGGTTGCTAGGTTGGATTTTGATCAGACTCTGAGTTGCAAAGATTATTGCACTGGAGCATTGTAACTGTTTTTGAGCGGGACATCAGTAATACAAGCACGTTCACATGATCCTTGACCTATATTAATGGTGATGTTATCCCTTATGTAAATGTTTTTTTTTTCCCATGTTGTACACCAATTTCTCTGATAATAGAACATAAATTTTAGACTAAGATATGTTGTTTGGGCACCTTAACTCTGTCTGTTATTATTATCTTTATGTTTTCATCTGAAAGTATAACTAAAGAATTCTTAATTTCTCTTTATTATTACTGGATTGTTGTCTTGAGGTTTCTTAGTGAAGTATAGCTAAAGAATTCTTAAT
>CM076574.1:356393378-356637065 GCA_034641835.2 Pinus albicaulis | reverse complement strand
TTCTCTTTAGTTTTACCAAATTGTTATCTTAAAGGCTTTCTTTGAAGTCTAGTTAAAGAATCCTTAACTACTCTTTAATTTCACTGAAATGTTATCTTGAATGTTTTCCCTATCTGAAAGTATAACTAAAGAATTCTTAATTGCTCTTTAGTATTACTGGATTGTTGTCTTGAGGTTTTCTTAGTAAAGTACAACTGAAGAATTCTTAATTGCTCTTCAGTTTTACCATATTGATACCTTAAAGGCTTTTATGTTGAAGTATAGTTAAAGGATTCTTAATTGCCCTTTAGTTTTACTAAATTCTCAACTTTCTGTCATCTCATATTCATCTTACCAAAAAAGATATATTTGATATAGTTAGCTTGCCCTATGAAAAACTTGAAAAATTGATGTACAATTTAACCCTTTTATGACTCCATAGCCCAATGGATTAAGCTTCCCACACTCTATCTGTTCAACCAAACAATTAACCAAACAAAAAAAAACAACCCCAAATTTCATAACTAGCCTAGCATGAGAAGAATATAATCATAAAGCTAAAACATTTACTCATAAAAACAAAGAGAGCCCTCTATGAGCCCAAGAAGGCTAGGTCCTTGGACTCCAAAGCAGTTTGATGTGGTTCCCTGCTACTTGTTCTTGCCAATATTGCAAATTACAGGGAGCCAACACACTCACCAAGGTGTAGCTGTTATGTCCCGGTCACTTCGACGCCTCTGTGGGCTCCCTCTTGTTTCCTTCTAGCTGCTTCTTCTTTCACCTTCTTTTCCATCTCTTCCCTCCGCTTCTCCTGTTCCTCCTATAGCCTTCACTCTTCTTTTGTAGCGTGTTCCTACCCCTTCTTCTCTTCTTCCTCTTTCCTTCTTTTTTCTTCGATCTTCTTCCGTTCTTCTTCCTTTTCGCTTGCTTGTTTCTTCACTTGTTCTTCCTGCCACTGTTTCATGCGTCACTCTTCTTCTTGCTGCCTCTGGATCTCCTCCTCTTTTTGTTGTCTTAATGTGTCTTGAGTAATTTTAAGTTCATCTTCATTTTTATTTTTAAGTTCTAACTTCTACCTTGCCAGGGAAGTGTTCCGTTGTTCCAAGGATTCATCATTCCCTTCTTCCCCAACATTTCCTGGGGAATTAGTGATCGTGATGTTCCTGGGTTTCTTCGACTGGGAAGAGGATCCCCCTATGTGCGTCCTTTTATTCATAGCCGCAGACCTTTTCTGAAACTTATGTTTTATTGGGAATGGTCTTCTGGTTCTTATTGTCCTTTAGGTTCTTCGCCTGGACCTAACTTCTTGTTTACATTGTACCAGTTCCTCACTTCATCTTCTTGATATGTCTTTGTGTGTTGATAAGACCAATTGAAATTGGCCTTGTTGCAGTGAGCTGGTATAATTATTTCAGGGTTATAAGATCGATAGCTCAGGGGTACGAACCAGAATCCTTTCATTTGTTCGGCTTTAGCTTCTACCTCTTTGAATTCTTTCACCGTGTAGGCTTTGATGGTAAGTGTGAGGGTCGACCATGGTTTCTTCTTCCCATTGCCCAACGTCTCAGAAAATCCACCAATCATCTGGTAGCAGACTTCCCGCAATAGAAGCTTCTCGGTCACAAACCTTGGCAATGCATGGGGCACCTTAAATGACCCGATCACCTTGATGTAAGTGCCTTCTAGTATGGGAAACCATTGTATTACCTCAATCACTGTCTCCATTGCTCTGTTAGACATGCAAGGCGGGTCTTCTCCGTATAGCAGCAGGTAAAGTGAGGTGATAAAGGACTCTGATATTAGGTCGAGGTCCTGCTTGTATCAAGAGTCCCAGAATATCTTCAGATCCTTGTGGACAGGGTCCCTGGTTAATGGGTCCGAGTTGTGGGGTCACCAGTAAAAACGACATCTCGCATGGACAACATTTAATATATATGAAGCCATGTAAAACTTCGATACTAGTCCCTCTTTTGGAGCTTGTATTGCTGATTTGTTTGCCCTTAGTGTCGATATTAGCAAGTGGGCCCAATTGAAGACCATCCCACGAGTAGCAAACTTGTGCATTATGGGGACCCATGTTTCGTTAAAGGTGCTGGCGTCTTCTCTCCCATACATCTGACACATCATGGCTACAATGAGTCGATATACTTTCTTAAGGCCCTCTGTTTTGTATTCTTGGTCCTTATTTCCCTTGAACTTAGAGGGGTCTTGCCACCGACCCCTCACTATATCATGAATAGGGACATCATGCATTGCCAACCACCGGGTATTGAAAGACTCTTCCTTTTCTGGCAGCTCATAATACACTTCAGCGTCTGCGGCAGAGATGTTGGTGAATGGTTTCCCAGCGCGATTCCTTATAACCAAACACTTGGAATTCGTCTTTTGCAAGATCCAGTTGATGGCTTCCGCGCACAAGAAGATCGGGGGGTGTTCTACGACATGGTGTAATTTCGATCTTTGACGTTTATGTATACAGAGTGTTATCACTCTCCCCAACTTCCCAAGGCTGAAAATAGGATTGGAGAAAGGTAACCACAGACCAAACTTTAGGTTAGGTAGTTAGCCCTACCAAGAGTAGAGAGGGCTCTCTCATTGTCACTTTTGTAGTCTAAGTAATGCCTGAGTATCTAATGATATTAGGCTAGGTATGTAAGCTCAGTAAATAGAATTTGTTTGATGTTTTTAGAGCTGGATAGAAAAGTCAGTGAGTAAAATATGTATAAGGTTTTTATGTATGAACTCTAAGGTGAATTTTCAGAGAATATGTGAGGCTAGATATGTAGTTTGAAAGAATTTAATTGTTCATTGTGTATAGGATGAAGTAGAAGAGAGTTTGAATCAGCACCGAGGTGAATTCATTCAGTTTAGAAGCAAATAAACATAGCAATGTAAACCTAGTCTAAAACAGAGCATGAATAATCATGATTTCTGCCCATAAAATTACAAGATAAACATATATGAAATAAGAATACATGGTATAAAGCATGAAATTATAAACATACATAAGAATAACATATGCTCCAATGCATACCACAAGTATCTCAACACAATTCCTGCAAATCTGTCTCTGATTTCATTCCAAATTGATGATTAAAAAAGCTCCACTGCAATAGGAGACTATCCAACCCAAAAAAAAGTCTAAAGAGAGTCTAATTATATAAAATATCGACTATTACACCTCATCAATTCGAAATCCCATCCAAAATGGATCATAAATACACAATATGAGTCATTTCCTAGATTCTAGGGAGGTTAAAAACCATTCCCTGAATTTTAGCTATGAACTAGAAGTGTTTGTCCCTTACATTAATTACATATTACCTCATGATAGGAGGTAAAAACCAACTCAATAACTCTAATGCCAACTAATTGGACAAAAAAATCTTGAATTTGCGACAATTTATGAGCTTGAAAAGTGTCCTGAGGAATCCAATGCTGATTTGTGACATTTCTGACAGAAGGGTAACAAAAATTTGCAGAAGCATAACAAAACTTTGGAGGCACGTTTGAGGAACTTTTGGGAGTCAAAATCCACTTATGGAAGAACGATCAACTATCCCTGTGTGTCTAGTTTTCAGAACATCGTGAATTTTTCAAAATGACCCACGGGAAGGTCTTCAAAAATCCATTCTCCCAAGGTTACTCCAAAAGCGTAATAGAGGCTCCAAAAAGGTAGCAGAAACATGAAAAATGAGTAGTTTTTGAGATTTTTCTCCAAAATTACAGCTTGTCATACCATGGGGGTTCCTGATATATGATGTACTCATCAAAATATATCCATCCATGTAAAGAAATAATCAATTGGGTGCCCCCAAAATAAGCGTAACAAAATTTTGTTACCCTTCCGCAATGAAGAATTTCCAGAATTTTGCAAAAATCACAAAAAATTCCAAAATTGTTCAAAACTTCTCAAAATTGGTTCTATGGCACCTATGAGTGATGGGCTAAACAATCAAGGGAGCTTCATCCAACAATTCCAAGCTATCTTTCTCTTTTAGCTTCATTTGTGCTTCTTTTAGGATTTTCTTCAATTGTCTTAGCCTTATTTGAGAAATAGTGTTCTGGTGCGATAACGATTTGCCATGTGTCTTTGAAACTTATTGTCCCTCTTAGCCCTCTTCAAGAGATTCTACAAATGCTCATTTACCCTTGACAACCAAATCTCTATATCTTCATTAATTTCCATGGTTATAAGCTCATAAAAGGTCAACTCTTCAGGTGGATGAGCTGACTGTCTTTCTAGCTCCAACGCCCTTTTGAGGCCTCTTGTTTTTGGCCTTTTTGGTTGTGTTTCAGCCTCCATGTCCTGCATTTGATATTTCCCATGCCGAATCTCATGGGAAATAATATTTTCTGTTAAGGATGATATCCTTCCTCCATGAGCTTCTCACAGGACCTCAAAGATTCAATTCTCTCAAAACATCTTGTGGCCAACTTGGGTGAAGCATTGAGTTCATGCATGGTGAAGGGTTCTAACCTGAGGTGGCGCCCTCCCTTGAAGCTCTTCTTCTCACTCTCCATATTTTTTATTACTAAAAGGATGAAAACCCTAGTATGTTGATGGGATGGGTATATGTAGTGAAATATGGTAAAACAAATTGTAGGAATAGTGTGGGTTTAGAGGGTGAGATGGAGGCTTATGGAGCTAGGGAAAATTCTACAAAAAATTCAGTAGATAAGGTGGAAAGTTAGCTCCATATTGTGGGTGTAATTAAGGGAAATGTATGTGAGGAGGGTGATGAAATCAAGCAAACGCATGAAATTATGAGATTTTAACTCTGAAAATTAACTATAATTTAGGGTTTGATGAAAATGACATGTTAGGGGTGATATGGATGATGGGAGATGAGAGTGTGAGGTATATGATAGGTGTAGGATAATGTTTAGGTACTAGGGTTAGGGTTTAGGTAGGTGGGGCAGGTTAGGGTTTGTCAAATGAATTATTTTTTTATACCATGGACAAGTGATAATATGAAGAAAAATAAAGTAAGCATAAAAATGTTTTAAACACTCAAAATTTGACCAAAAGATGGCATAAGAGAAGTTATTTACCTTTGATGAAGGGCTCACAAGGCAATGAAGACAAGTTTCGAGCTTGTTTGGAGGTTTTCCAAGCCCAACACCCAAATATTCCTCTCCTCCAGAAGCGTAACAAGCATGTACATAAGTGTAACAAGGGAGGCAAAAGTGTAACAAGGGCTCACATAAATGTAACAAGGGAATTGCCGAAAATCTGAAAAATAGGGCTTAAATATGGATCAATATCACTCTAACCATAACGTTTTTTGAAAAACCGAGAGAGGTTTATGTTCTTTGGCATGTTATTAACAAAAAAATCCTCCTGTTTTCCCAAATACTTTTATATTTTCTAAGAATCCAAGTTTTAATTTGACCACTCAAAATTTTCACATGCGTAGCACACTCTGAGCAGAAACGTAGCGCCAACTTTAAGAGGTAGTTTGGAGGCTTTCCATAAGGATTTTTGGGCTGAAAGTGGTATGGTTTGAAATATTAGTATGTTTTCTACAAAATGGAGTCATCAAGCACTGCAAACCCCTGCACCAAACCCCTAAAAATTTGATTTTAAGACAACCTGTCCAAAAGTGCAGAAAATGACTTGGAGCAACTGTATTTTGAGCATTTATATCAAACCATAACACCTGTGAATAAAATGAAGGAGGTTTTTTTTTTCTTTGGCATATCATTGACAAAAAATTCTTTCAATTTTGTAAAATTCATCTCCATTACTTCATAAACTGATTTTGAAACCAAATTGTCCCTGTGTGCAATGTAAACCTTGGCTTGATAAAGGGTTTTAGTGAATTTGATGGAAAAGAGGGTTGTGAGCGATAGGAGATGTTAGGGTATGGTGTATGAAGGTTATATGAAGGTTGTATATGGTTATATTAGGGTTTTATCAGCTGAAACAAACAAAAGATGAAAAACACCAAAAACGTAGTGGAGGTAACCTAATGAAGGAAACCACTCATTTGATGATGAATTTTCACTTGAGAGAGGTATGGAGGGTGTCCAGTTACGGTTTAGGAAGTGTATGAACCTTTTTTTAGTGTTTTTTAACCTTGGAGAATTGATTTGGAGCTCAAACACCAAAAGCGCGGCACCTGCGCAACACACCCAAAAGCATAGCACAAGTAGTGTTGGCACAAATTTTCTTATTTTTCTTCAACCCATGGCAACTGTGGAGTATGATGGTGAGAAGAGAGGAGCTCTTTAATTATTTCCCTATCTTTGCTAACTCCCTATGCAAATGACTTGTATGGTGAAAATGAAGTTTTTTTTCACTTTCTTTTATGACATAATTGACTCTTATGGTGGCAAAACAAATGAGACCTAGACTCTGACCCAAATGAAGGTGTGGTGAATGACCTCAGACCCTAGACGATTGATGGATGACATGACCTATGAAATGATGATTACCATGAATGGAGTGAAGGGATTAGCATTTCATACCTAGACATATTCAGTGAACAAAATTTTATCTGAAAATTGACTTGAAACATGAAATTTTGACCTATGAATTCTAGGAAAAGCACTGAAAGAGTATGTTTGATCAGTGAACATTTGGACACTAAAATTGGCTCTTGCGGGGTATGGTAGCTCCTTCAGGAGATGTTAAGAACACCGTAGACCAAGTAGCCTCATCCATTGGGCAATGGAGTCATTGCAGCTACAATCCTCAAACTGATTCAAATCAATCTAAAAACTAAATTGTACATCATCAATTGCAAACTCTACTGGAAACTGACACTGAAAAATATGTTCAGAATGTTGAGCTTATTCACCGCACCTTACCTACTCTAATTGATCCATAAATCATGTGATCAAGTGAAATCGAAGATCCAATGTAACCAATCAAGTAAATTAATACCTGACTAATGCTTGTATTCAGCTCCACCAGGCATAAAGAAAGATTGAGTAAATGGAAAATCAAAATGAAATCTAAACCCAAAACCTGTGTTGGTGAACAAAAAAAACTCCACCTTTTCTGATGCTTGCAAAAGACTGCCCAAGGGGTCTTGAAAATCATGAAACATTACCTCTTGTTTATCAACAAAAAGAAGAGAGATGCTTTTAGATATAATGGATGATTGTTCTTCTTCATTTGGTTGATCCTTATTAAATAAAAATGTAGCAATGTTATCTTCCATATCATCCAGATCAGAGACAAGAATTGTATTTTCTTGCATATCTTCAGTTGAGGTAGCCAAATCAACATCAACACAAATATCTACACGTGTATTTTCATGTATATCATAAAGATAATTGTCTTAGCTCTGAAAAAATTCTACATCTTGATTCTTTGAAGGTTGCTGAACATGTTCATCAAACTCAAGACAAAAAACCCGTTGTGCACTATTTTTGACCTCAACGGACAAATCATGACTCTCTAGAGTTTCTATACAAGCAAACTCAAAATTCTGATCTGCACATATTTCTTCCTGAATTAAAAACTCAGAAGAGGAAAGGGATGAAGGGTAGGTGGAAAAAACATCTTAATATATATCTCTTTCTCTTGAATATTGGTAAGACTGCTGCAAATTATTATCAACTTCGAAATATGGAAGATCAATATCATCCTTTGAATAATTATGCTCAAGTTCGTTGTCATTCAGGGTAGAGTCCATGATATTCTCATCGCGGTGAAAATGGTTTTCATTCAAAGCATCCAAGATTTCATCATCCATAAACTCTTCATCTCCATAAGCACTTTATAGATCTTGAAAAAAAATCTCAAAGTGATCACAACAATCTTCAATCAAAATCAAAGAAGGATAGGTTTCTCTATACTTCTCAAAAAATACTGAGTGAAAATATTTGAGAGAATAAATACAAGCAGGAGGAAAGATTTCATACCAAAACCATGCTTTTTCTTCTAATGTGGTCATGAACATCTTCATCAAACAATATTCATGAAAATTTATCTTCAGCTTATGCACATTCATATGAAATCTTATTAAATGAAGTGTAGCATCATCACCTTTTCCATCTCTGAATTTTGGCAAGTATGTTTTCCAATCTACCTAAGGCATAGGATTTGGAAATCCTGGAAGATGATCTAAATGCATAGGAGCATACCTATCATTCCTTCTTGCAGTTGAATCCATCTTGAAAACAATGAAGTCACCAATAGTGCTTGAAGCTACCAATTTTTTAACAGTGGAGTCGCTATGAAAACTCTAAACTTTTGGATTCTTTGCCACTGGAGTTGCCAGGTGAAAGATGCACAACCTTTCTTGTGCCTGACCACTGTTCACCATGAGCAATCAAAGCTAATATTTGTCATTCTTTCCCAGGAAATATTTAACCTTCGCTCCCCGAGAACAACGCCAAGAATGTTATCACTCTCCCCAACTTCCCAAGGCTGAAAATAGGATTGGAGAAAGGTAACCACAAACCAAACTTTAGGCCAGGTAGCTAGCCCTACTAGGACCAGAGAGGGTTCTATTGTTGTCATTTTTGCAGCCAAAGGAATGACTGAGTATCTAATGATATTAGGCTAGGTACATAAGCTCAGTAAATATGATTTGTGTGATGTTTTTAAAGCTGGATAGAAAAGTCAGTGAGTAGACCGTGTATAAGGTTTTTTGGTTTGAACTCCAAGGTGAATTTGTAGAGAAAATGTGAGGCTAGATAGGTAGTTTGAAATCATTTTAATAGTTAATTGAGTATAGGAGGAAGTATAAGAGAGTTTGAATGAGCACTGAGGTGAATTCATTCAGTTTAGAAGCAAATAAACATAGAAATGTAAACCTTGTCTAAAACAGAGCATGAATAATCATGATTTCTGCCCATAAACTTACAAGATAACCATATATGAAAGAATAATGCATGGTATTAAGCATGAAATGATAAACATACATAAGAAGAATAGCTGCTCCAATGCATACCACAAGTATCTCAACACAATTCTTGCAAATTTGTCTCTGATTTCATTCCAAATTGTTGATTACAAAATCTCCACTGCAATATGAGACTTTCCAACCCAAAAAAAGACCAAAGAGAGTCTACTTATAGAAAATATGGACTATGACACCTCATCAAGTGGAAATCCCATCCAAAATGGATCGTAAATACACAAGATGAGTCATTTCCTAGATTATAGGGAGGTTAGAAACCATTCCCTGAATCTTAGCTAAGAACTAGGAGTGTTTTCCCCTTACATTAATTACATATTCCCTCATGATAGGAGGAAAGAACCAACTCAATAACTCTAATGCCAACTCATAGGACAATAAAATCTTGAATTTGTGACAATTTGAGCTTGACAAGTGTCATGAGGAATCCAATGTTGATTTGTGACATTTCTGACAGAAGGGTAACAAAAATTTGTAGAAGCTTAATAGAACTTTGGAGGCAATTTTAGGAGTCCAAATCTACTTCTGAAAGAACGATCAAATAGCCATGTGTGTCTAGTTTCCATAACATCTTGAATTTTGCAAAATTACCCAAGGGAACGCCTTCAAAAATCCATTCTCCCATGGTTACTCCAAAAGCGTAACAGAGGCTCCAAAAAGGTGGCAAAATCTTGAAAAATGAGTATTTTTTGAGTTTTTTCTCCAAAATTACAACTTTTAATGCCATGGGGGTTCCTTATTTGTGATTTACTCATAAAAATATATCCATCCATGTAAATAAATCATCATTTGGATGCCCCCTAAATAAGAGTAACAAAAGTTTGTTACCCTTCTGCAATGAGGTATTTCCAGAATTCCAAAATTGTTGAAAACTTCTCAAAATTGGTTCTCTAGCACTTGTGAGTGATGGGCTAAAAAACCAAGGAAGATTCAGCCCAAAATTCTAAGTTATCTTTCTCTTTTAGCTTCATTTGCGCTTCTTTTAGCCTTTTCTTCAATTGTTTTACCCTTATTTGAGAAATCATGTTCCTGGTGCGATAATTATTTGCCATATGTCTTTGCTGCTTATTGTCCCTCTTAGCCCTCTTCAAGAGATTCTCAAAATTCTCATTTACCCTTGAAAACCAAAGCTCTATGTATTTATTAATTTCCATGGTTATAAGCTCATTACAGGTCAACTCTTTAGGTGGATGATCTGACTCATCAATGCCCTTTTGAGGCCTCTTGTTTTTGGCCTTTTTGGTTGTGTTTCAACCTCCATGTCTTGCATTTGATATTTCCCATGTTGAAGCTTGTGGAAAATAATATTTTTAGCTGAAGTTGATAACCTTCCTCCATGAGTTTCTCACAGGACCTCAAACATTCAATTATCTCAAAACATCTTCTGTCCAACTTGGGTGAAGCATTGAGTTCATGCATGGTGATGCGTTCTTACCTGAGGTGGCGCCCTCCCTTGAAGCTCTTCTTCTCACTCTCTATATTTTTTATTACTGAAAGGATGAAAACCCTAGTATGTTGATGGGATGGGTATATCTAGTGAAATCCAGAAAAAAAAAAAAAAAAAGAAAAAAAAAAAAAAAGAAAAAAAAAGAGGTGTAGGAATAGTGCAGGTTTAGAGGGTGAGATGGAGGCTTATGGAGCTAGGGAAAATTCTACAAAAAATTCAGTAGATAAGGTGGAATTTTAGCTCCATATTGTAGGTGGATTGAAGGGAAATGGATGTGAGGAGGGTGATGAAATCAAGCAAACACAGGAAATTCCCAAATTTTAACTGTGAAAATTAACTAGAAATTAGGGTTTGATGAAAATGACATGTTAGGGGTGATATGGATGATGGGAGATGAGAGTGTGAAGTATATGAGAGGTGTATGATAATGTTTAGGTACTAGGGTTAGGGTTTGTCAAATTATTTTATTTTTATTTTTATACCATGGACAAGTGATAATATGAAGAAAAATAAAGTGAGCATAAAAATGTTTTAGACACTCAAAATTTGACCAAAAGATCGTATAAGAGACGTTATTTACCTTTTATGAAGGGTTCAGAAGGAAATTAAGATAATTTTGAAGCTTGTTTGGAGGTTTTCCAAGCTCAACACCCAAATATTCCTCTCCTCCAGAAGCGTAACAAGGGAGGCAAAAGCATAACAAGGGCTCACAGAAACGTAACAATAGAATTGCTAAAAATCTGCAAAAATAAGGCTTAAATATGGATCAATATCTCTCTGGCCATAACGGTTTTTTAAAAAATGAGAGATTTTTTTGTTCTTTGGCATGTTATGAACAAATGCCTCCTCATGTTTTCCCAAATAATTTTCCCTTTGTTCAGAATCCAAGTTTGAAGTTGATCGCTCAAAATTTGCAGAAGCGTAGCGCACTTTGAACATAAACATAGTGCCAACTTTGAGAGGGAGTTTGGAGGCCTTCCCAGAGGATTTTGGGGCTGCAAGTGGTATGGTTGGAAATATTGTGATGTCTTCTACAGAATGGAGCAACTGTATTTTGAGAATTTCTCTCAAACCATAACACCTGTGCATAAAATGAAGGAGGTTTTTGTTCTTTTTCCTATTATTGACAAAAACCTCTTTCAATTTTTCAAATTCATATATATTAGTTCAGAAACTGATTTTGAAGCCAAACTATCCATGTGTGAAATGTAAACCCTGGCTTGATCAAGGATTTTAATGAAATTGATGGAAAATAGGGTCGTGAGTGATAGGAGATTCTAGGGTATGGTGTATGAAGGTTTTAGATGGCTAGATTAGGGTTTTATCAACTGAAACAAACAAAAGATGAAAAACACCAAAAATGTAGTGGAGGTAACCTAATGAAGGAAACCACTCATTTGCTGATGAATTATGACTTGAGAGAGGTATGGAGGGTGTCCACTTACTGTTGAGGAAGTGTATGAACCTTTGTACGGTGGTTTTGAACCTTGGGGAACTGATTTGGAGCTCAAACACCAAAAGCGCAACACCTGCAAAGCACACCCAAAGGTGTAGCACAGGTAGTGTTAGCACAAAGTTGCTTATTTTTCTTCAACCCATGGTAGCTATGGAGTATTATGGTGAGAAGAGAGGAGCTCTTTACTTATTTCCATATCTTTTCTAACTCCCTATGCAAATGACTTGTATGTTGAAAATGAGATTTTGTTTGCTTTCTTTTATGACATAACTGAGTCTTAAGGCGGCGAAACAAATGAGACCTAGACTCTAACCTAAATGAAGGTGTGGTGAATGACCTCAGACCCTAGATAATTGATGGATGAAATGACCTATGAAATGATTATGACCATGAATGGAGTGAAGGGAGTAGCATTTCATACCTAGACATATTCAGTGAACAAAATTTTATTTGAAAACTGACTTGAAACATGAAATTTTGACCTATGACTTCTAGGAAAAAAACTGAAAGAGTATGTTTGATTACTGAACATTTGGACACCAAAACTAAGAAATCTTCCTGTTCTTCCGGAATTTCTTTCCTGGCGAACTCATTGTAGATATCATACCATGCCATCTTGGTATTCTTGCTGAAAACACAAGTGTGTCCCTATAGATAGGTGCTGGCCGTATCGATGGTGGATCATTTTCAAGTATACTGATTTATGGGCTCTTGTGTCGTCTTCGGACTGTCGAAGGTGCCATATCGCCTGAAGTAGAAGAGATTGAAACACAATCGAGCTCAACTTCTACGCCACCTGACATGTTCAAGAAATAATCCCACAATAAGATAGACAACATGGATGCAACAATATGAAAGTGAAAGTAACCAATCCAAGCCGCCTAGCGTCCAGGTAGGCATGGGTCGCTGAGTTACCAACAAGAAAGGTCACACAAAGAAGTTTTTAGGCAGTTGCGACCCACATGAACTACATGGTTGGTCACAATGGTCGAAAAATGGACATTTTACGACTGGTTCGGGGGGTCGCAAGGTTGCACAGGTTGTAGTGATAGACAAATGGCAAGTCTTTGACTTGGAGACTAGGTCGTAGGGTTGCGCCGATCGCGAAGTCGTGAGGTCACACTAGGGAGCCTGTCACAAAATTTTTCGGTGTGACCTGTGTGTGAGGGCCGAAATGATGAAGGGAAATGGAGAATAAACCAATGCTGGGTGTGGTCCTGGGCTTTAGGAAGAGTGGCAAAACAAGGGCCAAGGTTGGACTAGAGGGTCTTGGGTGAAATTAGGCAGGATAAAGAGGCCTGGAGAAATAACGACGCTAAAGGGGAGATGAGATGGATCAAGGTAATAACAAAAGAATTTAAAGGGGTAAATAAGTGGCCTCCTAGCTAAGGTGAGGGGGAATCAAGGGCAGTTTGGCACATATGACAGTAAAATAAAATTACTGGAGTTAGAACGACTTACTCGGATGAAAATGCTCTCTGATTGGGCAGTCAAACCACTTTGGAAGCTCTGTCGTGTAGGTTGAATGCGACTAACATGACCCTTCTATATATAAAAAGGTCGCACGTGCGAGGAATAAATGCAGTCGCTAGGTCGCTAGGTCGCAAGTCTTGGTACGACTTGTGCGACTGTTGCGACTCAGCGACCTGGGGTTGCTAGGTCGCATGGTTGGTTTTTTAAAGGGTGTTGTGACCTTGCGAATTTATGTAGGTCGCAAGGTCACCAAGTCGCAATAGTCGCAAAGTGCCAGTGTAGGGTGGAAGAGCGACCTAGCGACCTGAGGAGGTCGATGGCTCACAGAGTCGCGAATGGTCGAGTTTCACGAGGGTTGTGACTTTGCGACTATACTTAGGTAAAAAAGGAGGGAAAGACCATAGAAGACCATTAATGATGCTATTAACCATTTTTTACTGAAAAGTGACCAGGTGAGGGGAATGCCCCTGGCCCGGAAAGGTTGTCTAAGGGGTGCTCCCATTATTATGGATCTCATCAAAAGCGCAGGGGTTATGAAATTTCGTACTGGTATTAAATTTCGGAAGGTAGTTTTAGCGGCTACAACAATTGGCGATTCACTGGTAGAACCTCGGGAACTATGCTTGTAATTCATATTTGGCAGCGAGGAGGGGGGGGGCTCTTATCAGGCTTTCATTCCATTCTTGCGGGTCCCACTGGCATTCTCTTAGACCTTCGTGGATTGCCTTACCCTAGCCACATTGAATCAGATTGCTACACTCCATGTTTTAACATCTTGACGACTCGACAAGGGGGTTTGAGTAACAACATGAGTGATCCGGATTTATGCAGGAACGCAATAAAATATAGAAATAGAAATAAACACAGAGATGTAGCAGAAATAATACTTCATTTCATTAATATCAAATAACTGAAATATGTTTACAGACATAATGGAAATAAACTAGCTAGGGCGATGGTAGCTTATCTCTGAGAAGAGATGTGGCGGCTACATGCCTCTGAACTGTGTTACAATGAGGCTTGAAGGCCTATTTATTGTTGAGAAATAATGAAAAACCATAAACATCCAAAAACCAAACCATTGGAGATGAAGTGCCAAAACTATGGGCCCCGTTTGGGTAAATTGGTGTTTCAACTTCCCGAGGACGTAACTTTGGCATACGATCTTCGTTTGACGCACATCATATCTCGTTAGAAAGATCTATCTGAGGAGTACAACTTTTGGTGTGAGAAACATCAATCCATGAACCCATGTTGCTCCCGGTTTTTTCAAAAAACATCGTTTAGGGCCTCAAAATGGCTTCGGAAGTTCAGGACCCGAAAAACTGCTAAAAATAGTAAGTTGTGCCGAAACTAAAGAACTAAAAGAACTGATGGTGTTGGTCAAAATGGAATAGGTGGGTGGCCACCAATATCCACCTGGATCATTCCTCCCTCCTTAGGAAGCAATGGTCCCCATTGCATTAAGTTCCTCCATGAGAGGCAAATTCTGCTGAAAATGGTATTGGATTTGTCCAGGATGTCGTGGACTTGTTGGTGGATGTGTTGGATGCGTTCAATAAATTTGGTTTCCTCAGACAATGCATGTGTGGATTCTGTCTGTGTAATTGCATGAGTTATGGAAATATCAGGCAGCGGTGCACTGGGGGTCAGATCAATGGAGTGCTTGTCCGAACAGTGTAGAGGAACCTCTGTGGGTGAGGAGAAAATGTCTTCGTATTCCTCCACGCCTTTGTCCATCTGCTGCTGCTGCTACTGTGCAGAGGAGCCCTGTTTTGAGGCTGTGGCAACAATATTCTTCTTTCATTGTGGGCGAATGGTAATGCAAATAAATTTCCTTGTTTGGGAAACAATATTACTGCGTTGTTTTGCAGTAGTCAAAGAGATGGCAGGAGGCATTATTACATCCGATATCCTATACAAGCTATTTCCCAAAGTAATAATGACAGCACGAGGCCTAGATTCATACACAACATGTCGCCTCCACAAATATGGTTGGCCCAATAATACATCAAGTACATCAAGAGGAGCAACATCACACAATACCTCATCCGTGAATGGATTGATGCTGTACGGAAGGCAACACTGTTGGCGGACGCGCAGATCTCTCCCTGGGTGAAGCCACCCGATGGTATACGGCTGCGGGTGTGCTATGGTTGGTAGTCTGAGCCGCTTCACGACCTTAGCTGAAATGAGGTTCTTTTGGCTTCATCTATCGATAATAAATTGCAGTGGAGAACCCTTCACCCACATCTACGAATGGAAGAGGCACTCCCCCTCCTCTGGATCCTCGGGATCCTCCCTCTAGATTTTGGTGGTGGCAACAATGGCACTGGGGTCCGCATCAATGATCTGCTTCCCTTTTTCATCTCTCTGGTTTGGCTCTATCTCAGGACCAGAACATGCATCTGATTCGGGTGCCTTCAGCTTGACCACCAATGACTTTTTGGCCCGACACTCTGTTGTGCTGTGAGTGGGGCTGTTATGGAATTCACACCACTTCCTCGTGTCCTTCTTTGGATTTGTGGTGGGGTTCTGAGTCACCCACCTTTGGCTTTGACCCTTCTTCTATGGTTCGGGGGCGCCTTTCCCCGGTTTCAGATTCGCGGATCCAAAATCTCTCTTCTTCTGCTTAAATTTATGCTCAATCTTGGCGACATAGCGATAAGCCGTGCCAAGCGAGGTAATGTCGAGGAACTCCATTTCTTCCTGAACGTGTCTATGCAGACAGCTGCGATACTTGAGCACCAAATATCTCTCAGAATCTTTAATACCCAACTTTGTGCGCAGGGTATGGAGAAAATTCGTTAGTTCGTGCACACTTGATCCCTTTGCTGCCGCAGTGTGGTCCATTGGATGTACTTGTCCTCATAGCTCCCCACAGGGTAACATTTTTCCTTGATGTCTTCTCATAATGAATTACAAGTGGGTGCGACCGAGAAAAGAGAGGGTTCCCCCTCCTCCTTTTGCTCACAGTAGGTTTCCCACCAATCTTTGACATGGGGGGCAGCTTTGAGGAGTGCAAAAATAATATTTTCTCGGTCATAGAAATTGTGCACCGAGAAATATCCTTCTAGCAAACTAAACCATCTATCTACGACGTCTACATCTATCTAGCCTTCAAATACAGGAATGTAAAATTTTCCCTGTACCTTGAAGGGTGTGGCGCCTCCAGAGTGGTTATTGGATGCAGATGCGTCGTAGTTGGGTAGCCGTTGAAGGATCTGAGCAAAGTTATCCATCATCGCGTTCCTTTGTTTCTCGAGGGCCTCCTCGAGCAATATTTTTATAGGATCTCCTGCTCCCTCGTATTTCTTTTCTTCTGCCATTGGAGGTCGTCGGGGTTTGCGAGGCTGATCTTGCAAGGGTTCAACCAGATCGAGCCCTAACTCCTTATACCTTGACCTCGTTGGGGACATGCAAAGAAAAATAGAGAAGGAGCAGACCACTCTGATACCACTGATCCAGATTTATGCAGGAACACAATAAAATACATAAATATAAATAAAGACAGAGATGTAGTGGAAATAAACTTCATTTCATTAATATCAAATAACTGAAATAATTTTACAGACATAATGGAAATAAACTAGCTAGGGTGAGGGTAGCTTATCTCTGAGAAAAGATGTGGCGGCTACATGCCTCTGAACTATGTTACAATGAGGCTCGAAGGCCTATTTATTGTTGATAAATAATTCAAAACCCTAAACATCCAAAAACCTAACCGTAGGAGATGAAGCGCCAAAACTATGGGCCTCGTTTGGGTAAATTGGCGTTTCAAGTTCCCGGGGACGTAACTTTGGAATACGATCTCCGTTTGATGCGAATCATATCTCGTTAGAAACATCTATCTGAGGAGTACAACTTTTGGTGTGAGCAACATCAGTCTATGGACCCATTTTTCTCTCGGTTTTCCCAAAAAACGTCGTTTAGGGCCTCAAAACGGATTCGGAAGTTCAGGACTCGAAAAATTTGCTAAAAATAGTAAGTTGTGCTGAAACTGAAGAACTGAAAGAACCAATGGTGGGGGTTCAAATGGAATAGGTGGGTGGCCACCGATATCCATGTGGTTCATCAAGGCCTCTAAATGGCTCCAAAAGTTCATGAACCGACTGTTGAGATTCAACAAGATGATGAGCTTAGTGAAAATCAGTCACCTTCACTAAGTGGGCCCGCAGGCTATTTTTAGGTGTAAGTCTATTTTTAGAATATGTCTATTTTTAGACATGGTGATCATATTTTAGAAGTTGTAGGATGCTATTTGTGGATGGTTGTTCAATTTGGAAAAATAGATGAAATTCTATTTTTAGAATATTGGGTGAAGTCTATTTATAAATCATCGATATAAAAATAAAATTATTAGGTATTAATATCTTAATGATGTCAGAAATCAATATCAACATATCTTGGGCACTTAATTTCGAGTATTGATTGAGCCAATGAGTATTTGAAGAATTCTGATACTAGGGTTCTCTTGGTGGTTCATGCATGGAGACTGGAGTTAAGACCTAAGTGGCAGATTACAGAAATTTGGAAGAAAGTGGTTCTAGCCAGAGTTGCTTATTGAGACATGATTGTGGAGTTAAACTCGTTCCCCAGTCATTGTATCTGATGCTTGAATGTAGTGAGAGTGGGCCGTTAATTATGCAAAATAATTAAATAATAACTCATTAATCAACTGAAAAAATACAACAATTAACTATAGTGCATGTTAGTTCCAGTGGAGACCCAGTGGAGAGATAGGTGAAAGGGAAAGATGGACTATCTGTTGTGACTATAGTGATGCACTGATTGGACCACACACACATTGGAGTTGCCAATGAGGATTGCGCAGTGCAAGCAAGGTAGATTCAAATTCATTCAAGGGTCTTCTTCAGCAGGGATTGCGCAGTGGAGGCAGGCTATCAGGTGGCAAGAAACCAGTGCATGGATTTGCAAATTTCTTCTGATTAGTGTGTGAATATTGATTGTACTGAGAGCTTGATGTACTAAAATTTGTATGAGATTGTTACATGATCTCCATGATACATAATATATGATAGTTGGGGTTTTCAGCTTCCAGATTTCCCGTTAAACAACTGTGTTATGTGTGATTGTTTTTATTGCTTCATGTGTTTGCAATTGAGTTTAAATTTCCGCAAAAGATTAACAGTGGAAGGATTTTGTATTTAGCAAGAAGATAAATATTGTTAGATCAGGAGAATCTAGATATATACATGCATCTTGTATATAATTTCTACACCGAAAACCTGCTAAAAATAGTAAGTTGTGCTGAAAGTGAAAAACTGAAAGAACTGATGGTGCAGGTCCAAATGGAATAGGTGGGTGACCACCAATATCCACCTATATTAGTGAGATTTATAGAGTTCGGTATATTTTGTTTGTCTCTTGTGTTTCTCTGCTACTAGCGAGCCTGAGTATTACCCCGACGGAGTCACTGCCTAGAAATCACAAACATTGCTCTGCTGCCAGCGAGCCTGGACAATACCCCCGCAGAGTCGTTGCATCACCTCTTTGCGCAGGAAGCCTTTCTCAATCCTTTACCCTTATTTGTTTCATGTGCTTATAGAACTTATTTGTATGTGCTTACGACACTTATTCTTTGTAGCAATTATTTCCTGGGCGGATTAGGGATCCCGACTTATTTTACTTTGCATGAGAGGTTGTTTCTAGCCTTTTATTAAGAGACCTTATTGTTTTCCTGAACTATTTTTCGTTGGTCGAAATTAGCTCTTTCCCCTTTTTTCGAGTCACCTATATCATCTGTTTGTTTTCAAAAAGCAATTCCGATCCAGTGTGTGGGGTTGGCCATTCACACTAGGATATCCTGATCCAGCTGAGTTCCTAACAAGCTGATGTTCAAAATCCTATTTAGGCCAAGGGATTTATGGATCTATTAGTTGCAAGCAAAGATCTAGGTAGAGTTTCGCCAGTTTAGTAACAAGTACATTAACCTTCAGAGCCTGGGAATTTGAGTGAAAAATTCATCGAAACCTGCTTAATACAAGTTCCTTATTGAACAAAACAGGAATAAGAAACAAATGCAGAAAACATAAATGGAAAACAAAGCATGCGAGAGACGCAGGGAAATGAGAACAATAGATGCAAAAGAAAATGAAAAGAATATGATACAGGGTGTGGAAACAGCCCAAGGGTATTTAAGTGAAGTAGTGTTTGAGGTCATGGCCATTTACCGGGAGAGTTTCAATCCTCCCTCCCAAGGCTTGGAGCCTGTAAGTACATTGGAAAATCTTTTCTTTAATTTAGAACGGTCCTGTCCACAAGGCTTGGAACTTAGTACGCTTCCCTTTGTCTTTATGGGCCTTGTGCCATTTGAGGACCTTGTCGCCAACTTCAAACTCTCTGTTCCCGACGGACTTCTTGTCAAACTATCTTTTGATTCGACTTTGGTGAATGGCGAATTTCTCCTTGGCCTTTTGTCTTTCCTCCTCTAGCTTAAGCAGGGTGTTGATGCAAGGATACAAGATGGGGCAAGGGGTGCCATGTGATTTGTGAGATAATTGAAGGGAAGGCATGGAAACATTATGGGGGAGGATGACTTCTTTCCCGTAGACTAAGAAGAAAGGGGAGGTCCCAAGAGAAGGTTTGGGCGTGAGTTGGTCGGCCCATGGGGCGTTTTTTAGGGTATTGTGCCAGTTTCGTTGTTGTGGTAGCAGAGTCTTCTTGATGATACATATTATGTTCTTGTTGGTTTACTTGGCTAACCCATTACCTTGCGGGTAATAGTTGGTAGAATGTTTCAAAATGATACCATTTTCGAGAGAAAAATCATACAGTTTAAACAATGAAAAATATGTAGCGTTATAAAAATGAGAGAGGTTGGAACATTGAAATTGGTCATGATGTGCTAATTAATAAAAGATATTACCTCTTGATCGTTGATTTGGCGTAACGGTATAGCCTCAACCCACCTTGTGAAATAGTCTGTGGTTGTAAGGATATATCGATGTTGTTTTGAGGAGTGCGGTAGTATCTCTCTGATAACGTCTAGACCCCATTGCTGGAATGGTTTCTCTACTGTGATAGACTGCGGCGGAGCGAATGACTGGCTTCCCTTCCGACGTACTTCTGACACAAGGGGCACTTGCGAGCATAAGCGTGAGCATCCTTGAATAGGGTAGGCCAATAGAAACCCGCTCTCATGACCTTGTGCGTTATGGTGTCACCTACATAATGCCCTTCGAATGGTCTGTTGTGTAGTTCTTTTAGGACCTTTTGCATTTCCTCAAACTCTAAACATCGTAACAGGATGCCGTTGTGGTGCTTGCGGAATAATCTACCCTGTAGCAGATGGTAGGAAGTGGATTTTAGCATTATGGCTTGTTTTTTTTTCGCTGTTAGGGTTGGATCCAATGTCCCCTAACAGAGATATTGCATGAGGTATGAGTACCATGATGGTGAGGCCGACGTGTGTAGATGATCTACCTGGTAAATTTTAATTTCATGTTCCCAACACTCTCCATCGTTGTTTTGCGGGTCAGCTTCTTCGACGGCCAACTTGCATAACCCATGAACTTTAACTGTATGTGCGGGCTTGAACTCTAGGTAATACTCCTGAAGACAGGCCATCTAGTTTCCTCACTGCTCACCCAACTCTTGCTGCATGAACAACAAACGCACGGCTGGGTGAGGGACGAAAACTGTCACATGGTTCTTTAGGATATAAGGCCTAAAATGCTTTACTGTCTTGTATACCGCATATGCCTGTTTGTCAATGTTTGGATAGTTTAGCTCAATGCATTGCAACCTTGCACTCATGAATGATATGGTTCGTTCGTCATAACTATTGTCCTTTTGGGTGAGGATTGCTGCCAGTGATGAGTCTGAGGCAAAAGTGTACAAGACAAAACCTTTTCTAAAATTCGGGCTATACAGGGTTGGGGCTTCTACAATGTCCTTCTTGATATTGTTGAAGGTTTCCTTCTCTGCCTGATTCCATTTGAAACTTGTGCCCTTCTTGATCATGTTTTGTAGGGGTTTCACAATTTGGGCGAAGTCAGATATGAAATTGGAAAGGAAGTTGATTTTCCTGAGGAAATATTGCATATATTTCTTGCCGCTCGAGAGGGGAATTTGGGCAATGGATTTTACATGGTTCGGGTCAACAAAAATTCCATCTTTGGTTATAATGTGGCCCAATAAATTCCCTTCTGAGACTGCGAAAATACTCTCCTTGGGATTCAATGAGATCCCATACTTTCGACATCACTCGAAAATCTGTTTTAGGTGGTGTAGATGATCATACCTTCGTTTTTAAAATACCGTGACATCATCCAGGTAGACCACCATAATTTTTCCCATTAATCCTATGAATGCGATGTCCATGGCCCTTTGGAAAGTTTCTCCGACATTAATTAAACTGAAGGGCATGCGTCAGAATGCAAACTTTCCCCACTTTGTTTTGAACATTTTCTTCAAATGGTCAGGCTCGACAATCAACACCTAGTTGTATCCTGAGAACCCGTTCATCAAAGAGAACATCTTCGAGCCCGACACATTTTGAAGAATCTGTTCCATGGGGGAAACATGGTAGTTATCCTTGTGCGATGCTCGGTTTAGGATTCGGAAAACCAGGAACAATTGGATTTCACCAGACTTCTTACGTACGGGGACCAAGTTTGACACCCATGTTGAATGTCTAACTTTGAAAATAATTTAGGCATCTAGGATTTTCTTGAGTTCCTTTTGATTAAGTGGTTCCAGAGTCGGATGTAACTTTCTCAGGGTTTGCTGGAAGGGTCTAATGCCCTCTTTGATAGGTATCACATGCTAGATAATCTGGGTGTCATATGTCTGAAGGTCGTCATACGTCCAGGAAAAAACATCTCGATACCTCTTAAATAACTAGATGAACGACCGTCTCTCCTCAGGTGTGCATCCGGTACCGAGATTGACAAAATTCAGATCAGTGTCCATTCCGAGGTTAATCTTCTTGTGCAATAAGGTGGAGCTTTGTACTTTGGTGTTTGGTGGCCCCCGGAATCGACTTTGTAAATCGAATAAATTCTCGAGTGATATAACCACTTTGGGCATGATATTTCTCTTACATTCTTTCGCTTCCTTTTGCAAAGCTAGCTCGTGTTCATCCTCTTCGATAACGACGTCATTGAACACATTGGCGTTCTGCATGAAGTACAACACCTGTTGATCATCATTGAAAATGTGCAGATTAGTCACATTATCGGGCACCACAGGTTTATATATAATCTCAATAGAAAAACTATCCCTCAACGGGGTAAATCTAGCAGCAGCATTAGCTATAGTATTAGCCGTGACATTATTCATCCTAGGAACTAAGTTAATGTCAAAAGCATCAAAGCATAAATCAAACGCCATACCTCTTGCTGATATCCTTTCAAATGCGGTGACAAACAATGGATGGTATTGTGTACCTGTCTGGTGATGATTTCAGAGTCACCGATTACCTTCAAGCAACCAAATTTGAGATCAATAGCTTTCTTGAGCCCGAGGATTAGCGCTTCAAAGTCAGCGGTATTTTTGGTGCACTGGAACTCTAACCTGCAAGAAATCAGAAATTTATTCTTCCAAGGGTCTATCAGATTACAAATAGCACTAGCTCCATTTTGGGTTTTGGAACCATCACAGTATAGGGTCCTATAAATATAGGATTCATAATTTTGAATTGGCTTTGTTAAAAATCTTGAAATATTGTACATACCTTTTCTTTTTGCAAAGGTATTCCCAAATTAAAAAATGAAAAGAGGGTATGTCCTAAAAGAACAATCAAAGGACAAAAAGAAACAAAGATAAAAAAAGAATATCAAATATGAACCCCATCAAAAATAGATCATGAAAGTGTTGCAAGTTTAAATGCCACTACTTTAGTTTACTTTTGCAAATAAGATTGTGTGCAGCTTGTCCTAAATGCCACAATCCATGAGGGTCAAATAGCTTAAACTTGACCTCTCATGCTTTAAATTTCATGTTTTAGATAGAGAATAAAGATATGTCAAACATTTTAAACTTGACAAATCAGTAGATAGGTAGAGAATAATGAGGAGCTCAACAGGTCAATCTGATCCATCAGATGAAATAAGGTTAGAATTAGATAGTTTTTATGCTTTGAAAGAAAATTGATTTAGGGTTGCAAGCCTAAATGCACCCATGAAAATGAAGTAAAAATGTTAGAAATAAATATGGGTAGGTAGAAAGCAGTTGAGAAATCATGTAATAAAGCATCATCGGGAAAAATCACTAATTTCCCCTCCCTTACAAGTATTTAGTATTCTAAAATATCAGTAAAAAAGGCTCAGAGCATTTATCTGACTTTTGTTGGGACCAGACCCAAGGCTTGATGACTGATTAGTTAAAAATATTGAGTCCTACATTAAAACCATATTCATCAGCATTTGAACCTTCATTCATAAATCATAATCCCTTTTTTCCTAAGTAAAACACATTTTTACTTAGTAAAATTGCAACCCTAAAATAATTAACTTCATTCCCTTCAAAATCATTCATAAAACCCTCAAATAGCATTTATCCTAAGTATAAGTGAAGTAATAAAACAAAGATGAGCAATGATTTATTTTTATACTTTACTTAGAAGTAACATATGCTTTATTTCCATTTTACTACCCCTTTTTCATATTAACACCTAACCTATTTGATTAAATCATTAAAACTATACCCTCCCGTAGTTATTAATTCCCTTATATTTAAATAACCCCCCAAAACCCATTATTTTAAATTTAGACCAATGTTATATATCCCCATGTGCACAAAATGAAACCCCGCCCTACAAACCCATTGGCCTAAACATATCGTTATTTAAATACTCTGCCCCTCTAGTTTGAAAACTATTCAGAGGTTGAAAACTATATAATATATACTATCGCACCCGCATATAAAATTTGAAACATTTCACAAATGTTTTAAATAAAAATATTAATTCGCCACATATTATACAAGGCCCAAGGTTTAAAAACCTTGTTCAAGCGCCTTTTTTATAATGTTTTATCCCACTGCATATGCAAACAGCCTGGTCCCACCTCCCATTCCAATGCAACTCCCAATCAATCGCGACCGTTCGCATTGATCCCCCAAATCCGACGGCTGACATCTAATATTGCGTGGAAAAGATGCACGATCATCCAAACTCCAAACCTGCGTGAAATGGATGGTTTCACAGTTTTAGCTCTCCTCCACGTGGTCTATTCCTATTCGATTGCATGGGTTAAGCCCAATACTGCTTACCACCAAAAACATGCACGATAACCACTGGTTTTTGATGCGTTCAATCCTGAAACCGCTGCTCATACAAGATGCGACAATCATTCAATGCATAAGCAATGTAACCAAAATGCATATTAAACCTTAGAAATGCATTCATCCCTTTATCTTCTGCGCATTAACCTAAACCCACTGCACAACCTCCTCGACTGTAAAAAAACCCTTTTAAAGCCTTTTTCCGCCATTTTCATGCTCGAAACCTGCAAGATTTACCTTGCAAACCATTGAAGACTGTCAAGGAGCTGTGCATTGCTCCAGACAATCTACATAAGTTATCAATTCAGTCAAAACCTCGAAACTGTTCCGAATTCCAATACCTGCATACAATAGGTATTTGTCTGAAATTTGAGCCTGCAATCAATTTTAAAGACCTTCAAAAGAACAAAAACACATTCATAGCTTAAAAATCAGTTAAAATAAACTGTCAAAATGCTCCAAAAACAGGCCAAACCCTGTCAAATTTTTTCCAGAAACCATGTTTTACTGCTGTGCACAATTTTGGAGGAAATTTGTGAGTTTTTTCAGTTTAATGAACTGTTTTAAACTCTGAATTAAGCCATAAATCCTCTGAAGGTATCATAAGCCTCTTTGCCTAAATTTAACAAACATTTTTAGCCCAATTTCTCATTAAAAGACTAAGGAAATCCTTGCTTCTTGTTTTAAGTCAGTTCAAAAGCCTGTTAACCTCTTTGACATACCTAATTGGAAAGAAAGCCCTAAGAAAAGACTATACTTCACCTGTTTATCCAAGAAGCCTCTGCTAAAAGTGAAAATTACTTCCGCAGACTGTCTAAACTTGCAGAAGTAGCCAAAATGCCAAAAAAGCAGAGTTCTAGCAATCCTGGAGGTTCCAAAGTGCTAAAATCAAATCTAGTACTGTGACCACTTAAAGCCATTATCACCTCCCTGCAGCCAGGGTTTCATTAACAATTATTTTGTTTTGCAGGTCATTAGCAAAAGGAGAATTTGGATAAAACAATCTAAATACTAGTTAAAGATCCGTCTTACTCCAAAAGTTCACAAAGTAAAGAATTTTAAATGATATTCCTTAACAAAATATTCCAGGCAGAAAAACAGAAAGAAGTAATTTATGGAGAGAGATATAAATTGCACAGTGAATGGTAAAAATGAAATAAGAATTCACAATGGCAGTGAGAACATAAACAGTCAAAGAGTATCAGAGTTAAAATGTATCAGATGAAAGTCAGAGTGAAAGTCAAATCAGAAGAAGTTATAGAGCAGTGAAGGTAAAAATTTAAAGTAAATACAAAGGCAGTGAATGGTAAACAGAGATGAAAATACTTTCACCAACAATGAAATTTATCCAAAGTGAAAGTAAAAACAATTAAAAAAACAGTAAGGTTAAAAGATGAAAACAGAGCATGAAGGGACATTTTTGCAGAAATTTCTTGTTTAAGTCATAGTTTTGCAGAAACGATTGTGGACAATCCAAGATGAATTTTGCAAAAATGAAGGAGTTTTATGTTCCTAAGATATCCAACTACAAAAACCTTCCAACTTTTCTAACAACCATTATGGATTTGGAAATATTAAACAATATTTGAAAACACTTTTTACAAAAAATTCCTGTTAAGTCATAATTTTGCAGAGAAGATTTTGGTCAATCAGAAATACATCTTACAAAAATGAAGGAGGTTTTTGTTTCTAAGAGACCCATCTACAAAAACCTATCTCACTTTTTGTAAAGATATTACAGAATGAGAGATACATGCACATATTTACAGCCTATTTTTTAGACTATGCAAAGCTCTGTTTTACACATCTTTTTTGTAGAGCCTATTGTGAACAGATGGAATTGAATTTTGGGAAACAGAGAGAGGTTTATCTTAGTAACATATTTATCTATATTGACCTCTTTCACTTTTTACATATATATTTCGGATTGATAAATACAAAGGTATCATTGGACCCCAAGTTTGCAGAAGTTCTGGAGCAACATGCACAAAGAAAGGAGACAATTAGTGACTTGGATGCCTCATCATCAACTAAGAGTTGAGATCAAATTATAATTTTCTTATTTGTCACTATCAATCCATAAGTATAGTGCCAAAATAGATTCATTAGTTTTGAGTGTCGTTTTATTAAGTTCTATTTATGTAAAACAGTTTGAAATATTTGTAAACCAATCTTGATATTTTTTTCAAGATATTCTAGTTTAGAATTTGTATATATACTTCATCTTTTGAAGTATTTTGGGTGGAATAAAATTTCTGGGATTTTTATAGTCATTTCTTCTTGGACTTTAAAGATTTTGTATGTCAAAACTTTGAGTAGCAGGCTGGATCAAACCAAATTGGCATCATACTTCAGGATTCCTGTGATGAGCTATTTGGAGTGAAGTATTTTCTAAACTTGTCATTGTTTTCTCTCTTTGTTACATCCATCCATTTATGTTTATGCCAATTATGAATGTATAACTAGGAGTATTACTACATGATTTGTTAAGAGCACCCTGTTTTTAACTAGTTATCATTTATATGTTTTCCTCTGATTTCCAGTGTAGGGAATCATTAATTGCTCCCTCTCTTGTTTGACCTCTTCCTACTACTTCCTTTTCCGGATTTAAGGATTCTTAAGTTCCCTTTATCCCAATCATACCATCTCATAAAAACAATTTTCCAAGATCTCCAAGGGTTATCTATCTTTCCCTGAAAACATTTTACCTTTTTGCCTTTGATCCCAGTCTTGTTTGCTTGATTTTGATTCCATAGCCCAATGGACAAATAGATTTCCCACTATCCATCATTTCAAGTGATTTTTCCCACAAAATCTACCAAAACAAAACCAAAGATGCACTTTCATAACTAGCCTAATATTCACAAATTAAAACAAAGTTAAACTTTAAAGGGAGAGCCCTGTCTGAACCCTAAGAAGGCTAGATCCTAGAGTTTGAAGTTGGTTTGTGGTTACCTCTAGAATTCTTTGACTAACAACCAAAATCCCACAACTTGAGAATTACTAGAGTGATAATAGGGTCCAAATTTCACTATGAGTTGCCTCCAGACTGCATGCATTTATAGAAGGGGAATCTAGCTTGATAGCGTTAGGTGGGGGACAAGGGAGAAATTCCAACTGAGTGTTTAGGGCGATGGGCGATGGAGCGACCTGGTAACATCCGAATTCAACCTCTAAGAAATACATCCCCAACTCTTCCTGAGTGTCCTGAGCAAATCTGAGGGGTTAGTTTGTTTCTTCAAGGTCAATGATGGTGCATTTCATATACGGCTCACTATTGTTCCTAATGTGGTTGTTCCTTCCCTTGTACGGGAGCCATAGATGGGACCAGTCGGTGGCAAAATAACCTTGAATATTGCTTGACCAGTCTCAGCTTAGAAACATGCCATATGATTCTGGAATATCAACGACGGCAACGTTAATGCACTGGTGTACTGTATAATCTGAGGACAACCGGATTAACACATTGTTAAATTCCCCACGATGGGGACTTGGGATTGGTCCAATTAGATGATCCTAGCGTCAATTTTCTCTGGCTGGATATTCAAATTCTTACACACAGATAGTGGCATGAAGTTGGTTGAATCTCTTGAGTAAACAAGGCAATTATTAACATTGAAACTGAAAATTTTGAATGATAAGAGAAACGATGGTGTGGACCCCCGTGCGTTCACATTTACGATGTTGACTATAGATTGGAGGTTGATTGTGGCTTGGAATGGTGTTGAAACACCCGCCTTCAAAGAAGGGGATGACCTAATTGTTGAGGGAGGAGGGGTAGCAAAATCTTTAAGAATCATATCATGTTGGTTGGCTACCCAGGCGAGCTCATAAAGTGAAATGTTGGCCCGCATTTTCTGCATATCTTCGATAATGTTATATCTGGACTTTGAGTGCGTGGCACCGTCTGTGGTAGCCTAAGGCGAAGTGGGAGACTGCGAAGCACTGGGTGTTCTCCCAGTAGTGGTGAGGCTGGTCTTTTCCGAGGTGGGTGTCGTGGGTTGGTTCGACTTGTTGGGAGGCAGGATTTTCCTCTGGAAAACTTTTCTTTTCTCTTCAAGGGTTTGGTCGGTTACCAGGCCTTTGCTCATAAGGTTGTAAGTTCGCAGATGTTTGGGTTGGACATTTTTGGCCATATTAACCTCCGTAAAGGACTGGGTTTCCTCTCAGCGGATAACTTCGAAGGCTAAAACAACCAATCCTTGATTTTCATCAGGAGGGAACATCTTCTCCTCAGGCAAGTCAGCTTCCTCCTCGAGTTCCCCTATAGTCTGGTCTTCCAAGATAAGTTGATTAATGATAATGGTCATACTATTGATCCATTAGGGTAGGTTCTCTCTGAGTGAGATGCCTGGTGGAAAGAACAAAAAATATCCTTGCCGATCTCCTCGAAGTTGAAATTTGCATTGGTATTTTTAGGAGGCTGACTCGGTGTATTATTGTTCCTTATAAAGAAAGGTTTTTAGGCTTTTCTACTTGAGGTAGCATCATTGTTCTTCCTTTTCAGATCCGAGACTTCATTCGTTAGGAGTTTCAAATACTTAGAGATACTTTCAAAGTCGAAGGGGTCCTTATAATTGTTTCTTGGTTTACTAGTTGAAGGTTTTGACTTCTTGTTGGCGGACTTGGGATCATTGTGATTGTCATGATCCAGTACCCCTATGGAGAGCATATATTTCTCGACAGCAAGGGTTGCGTGAAATTTTCAGCTAGGGTGACCTTGACTTCGTGTTTAACGAACACAACAATGTCTCACGGAATAGCCCTCATGTAATAGTCTATGGTGATGGAATTATCAAGGACCATGTTCAGAGGGAAATTATTCAGGATAGTAGTGAATCGCTGATTGAAATATTTAACCTTTTCCTTCTTTTGGAATTTCAACATGCTAAACTCTGTGAGGAGCATAGAAGGGGTCTTATCCTTCGAGAAATTATCAAGAAAGGTATGTCAGAACTCTTCCCATGTTTAGATGGAAGCAACGGGTAGAGAGCGATACTAGGTAGCAACCTTGTTTTCCAAGGTGTGGGGAAAGAGCATGCATGCTACGTCATCATACTACACCCTCATAATCTACAGGGAGAGGTAGAAGTTATTGATATGGTATTTAGCTAATGTCCCCCTATGAGGGTCGAACTTGGGCAAGTGTTTCTCGGGGTGCTGAGGCATGTCGTGGTGGGGTCCTCGGATGCCCAGAGGGGACTGGGCCATCCCGGCTAGCGGTTGCACTCGGTTAGCTTTGGGTAGGGGTCAAATCACGAGAGGTTCGACTTTGCCTTCAGATTCACTTCCAGCGCCTGACCTGGAAGCATCACCATCATGTTGCGAATGCATATCATCATCTCGATGAACCCTCAGTTTTTCAATATCCCTATAGTTCCTCAGATTTCTGAAACCACCAAAATTCGTGTGGAAACAAAACTCTCGTTGCTTCCAGGGTTGGTTGAGGTGTTGGGTTTGATCTGTATTTCGATCGTTCCCCTGAGTTCTGGTTTCTTGACCTCGTCCGGGGTCCCTCCCCAGTGGGTCGTTTGTCCCTCCCTAGTGGGCCGTTTGGGCCTTTGGAAATGGTTGGTTACTCGGGGGAACGATGTTTTTTCGGATCGGGTTGGGGACCCTAGTAGTGATGCTCCTGAGGCCCTCCTTTCAAATATGGGGGGGATTTTGGGGCCTTCAACCAAGAGCCGCTTGACCGCATCCGTGTAGTCCTCTAACATTAGAATTATAATATGGTGTACCAAATTTACTAGGACAACCTAATGGGTGTGCTGCAGGTCAGAAGTACGCGGGTTGGGTAGAGAGATTGTGGCAAGGAGGCTCTAGAGACCCCTGACGAGATCACAGGCGAGTGGATGTAAGGCTCTCAATTGAGTAGTCATGGCTTCGTAGAAAATGGAATCCTTCTCGGGAGGAGTATTTCAAGGGGTGGAGGTCCGTAGTTACCATACCCGAGATCTCTGGAAGCCAGACCCGTGAATGGGTGCCGGGGGGTTTGCAGAGGAGCATTACTAGCTTGCTTGGAATTTTCTGGGTGAGGACGTGCATCAGTACCCGCCATCAGGCCCTCCTTCTAGCTCCAAATATGCTGATGGTCAAAAATGTATCGGCAATAGTAAGGGGATCTCCCCGGTGCGGAATCCCAATTAGACTCTACACCGTTGGTTTAGGGATCCCATCTGGTATGTAGGCTTAGTTTCCATTAAGTTGACGAAGATGGTTTTCAGACAGGGAGGAGACTCACTGAAAAGGAGAATGCATGGATGTTGAACGAACACAAGTCAGTGATAGATGAGTGCCGAGTGAAAAAAATACCATGAATAGCAAAGCGGAATTTAAAGCATGAAACTTATGAAAAGCATTGTTAGCAAAACTTTACCAAGATGATACTTATAACAATATTCACTTAACAAACGAGAAACAGTTCGTGATGCCTAAGCATTTCATTTATAACTTATGCACATTCCAATAAATATTTAAAGAAAATATCGACAAAGAAATTCATCAACATATCTTTAAAGTTAGAGCATTATATACCATCCATGTGTTGTAAGGAAGCTCTTAACATAAGAGAAGAAATGAGTAGAAAGGCGCAACAATACTTGAAGAAACATTCATTCATTTGAAGAGACCATATTCATAGCACAACCACATGGGAGACTTCTGTTGGATTCAATAGTGAGATCTAATAAAAATTCTTTGTATTCATTAAAAGCATACACTCAATAAGCAACAACGTGTCTCTCTCAAAAGCCCTAAACCAAAAAAAGGTCCATTACAAAATCCTCAGAAGATGTATATATATGTCGAGATTACACTTGGGTTACCTGTGACCTTTGGTCTTCCCTAACTCTTGGGATTTCTTGCGACTGAGGGGAAGTTACGACTAAGGGGGCAGTTGCGACTTCAGGTGGATTGTGACTTGGTGGAGTTGCGACCTAGGGCAGTTGTGACCTGAGGGATATTTCTTTGAAATTTTAGTCGGCTTCCCCTAGGTTATGTGGTGCAAAAAGGATGACTTATTTTGTGTATCAACCTTTTTCCGATGATCGGGTGATTGATAAGGCCGAGGTATCAATTTGTAGCTACTCCTTAAGGTAGGTCTGCCAAGCCTTGTAATCAGAAGCTATCGAGGTCATCAGAGGCATGTCTTATGAGTGTCCGTGTAGGCATTCCAGGGTGTTCGAGATCAACGTGCCTCTCTTAGCATTGATCTGGTTGGCTAAGGTGGCCAACTTTGTATATATCGTGACCAACCCTACCACGTACTGCGTGATGCTTTCCTTGGTCACCTGCAGGTCATCCGAGCAAGAGGATTTCCTGATTGGGTCAAGAAACGTTTGGATTTCCCACAATAATTATTCCCAACTCTATTGGTCTGTCAATATCCCAATGGAGGGTATGTGGTGGACTTCGGCCATCGAATCTATCCCGCTGAGAAGGTGGTCATATGAGGTAATGAATTTTTCCAAGTCCTTGGCTAGCTTGTCACGGGATTGGCTCTTCATGCGCAACTGCACCTTGTCATTTTGGGTGGTGATCCAATCTATTTTAGGCAAGGTGTCGAGAGCTCCGGGATATTTTTCACACCACTCCAGGATGTTATCTAATGCCATGGAGGCTTCTTTCAATTGGGTGGAATTCTTACTCGTATTTGCTTGTATTCCGGCTATGGGGGCAATCGCTTGACGCATCTTCATTATCTCCTCATAAACCATCATCACGGTTCCCCACAAGGTGTCCACCTCATTTTTAATGGCGGCCTGTAGCTCACTTGCATTAGTGGGCTCTAGTCATAGTGCCTTGTTTTCTGACTCTGGAGCCTTCTTCTCTTCTTCTACTTTGGCAACTTCATCTTTAGTAATGCAGAGTCCGTTATGCAATTCTTCTATCTGTATGCTCATCCTTCCTACATTCAACTCAGTTGTAGCTACGAAAGCAGTTTTTGCAGAAGTTATTTTTTCTAGTGTCTAGGACTATGTCCTTTTCGTTCGTTAGTTCTAGAGGTTCATTTGGATTCCTGGAAAGGTATTTTCCTCTTTCCTGCCTGATCTTGTGGTTGAACTGGTCATAGATAGCCATATTAAGTCCAGTGCCTCATCTTCTCGTTCCTTCGAGATGCCTAGCTTCGAGAGGGGTAGATGACCACCTGTGATAGGAGTAGCTTGGGGAACTTCAAGTGGGGGCAGGTCTGCGCACTCACCAAGGTGTAGGTGTTGTATCCCAATCTCTTCGACGCCTCTGCTGGATCCTTCTTGCTACCTTCTGGCTTCTTCTTATTTCGCCTTCTTTTCCATCTCTTCCCTTTTCTTCTCTTGTTCCTCCTGTATCCTTCGCTCTTATTTTGTAGCCTGTTCCTGCCTCTTCTTCTCTTCTTCCTCTTTCCTTATTTGTTTTACGACCTTCTTCTATTCTTATTCCTTTTTCCTTGGCTGATTCTTCACTTGTTCTTCTTGCCCCTATTTCCTGCGTCTCTTTTCTTCTTGTTGCTTCTGGCTCTCCTCCTCTTGTTGTTTTCTTAATGTGTCTTGAGTGATTTTAAGTTCTTATTCCATTTTCTTCTTAACTTCTTGTTTCTGCCTTGCCAGGGAAGTGTTCCGTTGTTCCATGGATTCATCATTCCCTTCTTACCCAACATTGCCTGGGGAATTAATGATGGTAGTGTTCTTGGGTTTCTTTGATTGGGAAGAGGATCCCTTGTGTGCATCCTTTTCTTCACAGCCGCAGACCTTTCCTTCAAACTTATGTTTTCTTGGGAATGCTCTTCCGGTTCTTCTTATCCTTCAGGTTCTTTTCTTGGACCTATCTTCCTGTTTGTATTGTACCAGTTCCTCACTTCATCTTCTTGAGCTGTCTTCGTGTGTTGATATGACCAATTGAAATCGAACTTCTTGCAATGAGCTGGTACAATTCTTTAAGGGTCATAGAATCGATAGCTCAGGGGTACGAACCAGAATCCTTTCATTTGTTCAGCTTCAACTTCCACCTCTTTGAATTCTTTCACCGTGTAGGCTATGATGGTCAATGGGAGGGTTGGCCATGGTTTCTTCTTCCCTTTGCTCAACATCTTAGAGAATCTGCCTGTCATATGGTAACAGAATTCCTGCAATAACATCTTGTCGGTCACAAACCTTGGCAATGCGTGGGGCACCTTGAATGACCCGAACACCCAGATGTAAGTGCCTTCCAGTATGGGAAACTAGTATGCTACCTCAATCACTGTCTCCATCGCTCTCTTTGACATGTAAGGCGGGTCTTCTCTGTACAACAACAGGTAGAGTGAGGTGATAAAGGAATCTGATATTATGTCGAGGTCTTGCTTGTATCAAGGGTCCCATAATATATTCAGATCCTTGTGGATAGGGCCCCCGGTTAATGGGCCCCAGTTGTGGGGCTATCAATGAAAACAACATCTAGCACAGACAACATCTAATATATATGAATCCATGTAAAACTCTGATGCTAGTCCCTCTTCTGGAGCTTGTGCTGCTGATATGTTTTCCATCAGTGCCGATATTAGCAAGTGGGCCCAATTGAGGACCATCCCACGGGTGGCGACCTTGTGCATTATGGGGACCCTTGTTCCGTTAAAGGTGCTGGCGTTTTCTCTCCCATATATCTGACACATCATGGCTGAAATGAGTCGATATAATTTCTTAAGGCCCTCCATTTTGTATTCTTGGTCCTTATTTCCCTTAAAATTAGAGGGTTCTTACCACCATCCCCTCACCTTATCCTGAAAAACGACATCATGCATTGCCAACCACCAGGTATTGAAAGATTCTTCCTTTTCTGGCAGCTCATAATACACTTCGGCGTCTGCGGTAGAGATGTTGGTGAATGGTTTCTCGACGTGATCCCTTATTACCCAATACTTGGAATCCGTCTTTTGCAAGATCCAGTCGATGGCTTCCGTGCACGGGAAGATCGAGGGTGTGTTGCGACATAGTGTATTTTTTTATCTTTTGGCATTTATGTATACTAAGAAATCCGCCTGTTATTCCAGAATGTACTGCGTGGCAAACTCATTTTAGACATCATACCATGTCATCTTCGTATTCCTGCTGAAAACACAAGATGTGTTCCTGTAGATAGGTGCTAGTACCGAGGGTGGATCATTTTCAAGTATACTGATTTCTGGGCTCTTGTGCCATCTTCGGACTGGCAGAGGTGCCATATCATCTGAAGTAGAAGATATTGAAACTCAATCAAGCTCAACTTCTGCGTCACCTGGAATTTTCAAGAAACAATCCCACAATAAGACAGACGTCATGGATGCAACAATATGATAGTGAAAGTAACCAATCCAAGCCGACTAGTGCGCGAGTAGGTCTGGGTCGCTGAGTTACCAACAAAAAGGTCGCACAAAGCAGTTTTTAAGCAGTCGCGACCCATGCGACCCACGTGGTTTGTCGTAGTGGTCGAAAAATGGACATTTTGTGACTTTGCAACTAGGTCGCAGTGATAGACAAATGGCAAGTCTGCGACTTGGCGACTAAGTCGCAGGGTTGCGCTAGTCGCAAAGTTGTGAGGTCGCACTAGGGAACCTATCTCAGAATTTTCCAATGCAGCCTGTGCGATAGGGCTGAAATGGTAAGGGAAATAGGGAAAAAACTAAGTCTGGTTGTGGTCCTGGGCTCTGGGAAGAGTGGAAAAATAGGGGCCAAGGCTGGACCAGAGGGTTTTGGGCCAAATTGGGTAGGATAAAGAGGCCTGGAGAAAGAACGGGGCCAAAGGGGAAATGAGATGGCTCAAGGTAATCAAAAAAGAAGTTAAAGGCTTAAATAAGTGGCCTCCTAGCTAAGGTGAGGGAGAATCAGGGGAAATTTGGCACATATGACAATAAAAGAAAATTACTGGAGGTTAGGACAACTTATCTGGATGAAAACACTCTCCAATTGGGTAGTCAGACCACTTTGGAAGCTCCGTCATGCAGGTCGAATGCGACCAACGCGACCCTTATATGTATAAAAAGGTCGCACATGCGAGCAATAAATGTTGTTGTTGGGTCGGTAGGTCGCAACACTTGGTGAATTCTCCTGGTGCGACCTGTGCAACTATTGCGACTCAACGACCTGGGGTCATTAGGTCGCATGGGTCGCATGGTTGGTTTTTGAAAGGGTGTTGCGACCTTGCAACTTTATGCAAGTCGCAAGGTCACCAAGTCTCAATAGTTGCAAAGTGCCATTTTAGGGTGGAAGAGCGACTTTGCGACTTGACGACCTGAGGAGGTCGCTGGGTCGCAAAGTCATGAATGGTCGAGTTTCACGAGGGTTGCAACTTTGTGACTACAATTAGGTAAAAAAGGAGGGAAAGACCAGATCAAACCATTAATGATGCTATTAACCTCTTTTGACTCAAAGGTGACCAATCGAGGGGAATGCCCCTGGCCTGGGAAGGTTGTCTAAGGGGTGCTCCCATTATTATGGATTTAGTCAAAAGTGCAGGGGTTCTGAAATTTCGTACTGGTACCAAATTTTGGAAAGTATTTGTAGCGGCTACAACACCTCCCTGGATGCATAGAGGTGCTTACTCACTTATTCACTTAATTCTATGTGGGTGATAGGAAATACCTTCTCGTCGTTGCTCAATGGTGAGGTGGAACGGTGGGTTAAATGCGTAGGTAGATATAGATCGGAACACGAAGCAGACACACACACTAAAAGAGGGACGAAAGTCCCACACAGTAATGCAGTACTGTTATATATATAAGCCTATATTTAAAGTCAACCACATATATGATCTTCGATCTTAGGTGGTGGCAATTTTTAACTAAGTCGTGGCCCATGCTGCAATTATATTTTGTTATGAACCCTGATATTTTAAAATTTCATAGTCATTATGGTATTTACATATTAACCCACGTAAATAAGTTTTTCACACATCATAGTAATGAATTGTTATAACAATTTTTATTAAATAGATTAGTGAAATATAAAAATATGATACATTAATAATAGTTGCCAGGACTTTTTCAATCGCATTGGGAAATTTATCTCATCGTACATTATATCTCAGGATTTTCTTCTACATATTATGAGATTTCGAGGTCAATTAATATCGTGGCTCATAAAGTACCTAAGGTTTTACTTTTTACAGAAATGTGTCCATGTTTGTTGCCTTGTATTGGCAACAAAGACAGAGCAGATTCAATTTCTGCCACAACAACTTACACCTAGCCTTTGTTTCCATGACATCAGAAACAACAAGCGAGGAAATGCTCATGGATCTCTCTGGAGATAGATATACGATCTTATGCGGCCAGTTGCAATCGCTAGAGTGGCAATCGCAGTTTTGTTTGCTGGAATTTTTGCACTCAACGTCAAAACTCTCAATTTCCAAAGGAGAAAGCAACACATGTTTCAAGCATTTAACTAAAGGATGAGGCTCACATGTCCCGATAAATATTTTCTACCTAATTGGTTTGACACTGTGAATTTTATTTCTAAAAATGGGAGTTTCAAAAATTATGTGCAATGAAATCAAAGTGAAGCCTTCAATTGTTATTAATTATTTAGAGTGTAAACCTTTTGGACTTAATCAATGTAACTACATATGCATATTGCTGTCTTAAATCAAAACGAAAACATTTATTAAAATTCATTTACGAACGACGATGTCATATTCCTAAAGCTATCACAATTTTTAATTTCGCAGATGTGACTAACAAAGAGATTACTAACCAGAGAAGTTTCGAGAAGTGTCGGGAGAAATTCAAGAATCTATGCATATACTACCAGCAAAAAAAAGAAGGCAAAGAAGGACAAAAGGAAAATTATTATGGAGAATTTCATCTCGCACAATGAGATGAATTTTCACATAATAATCTCCCGAACAATGAACTTTCGCACAATGGTTAAACCAACCATCAATGATCCCATCACCCACATGGCACATGCCCATTCATTCACTAGTCTTGATACAGAAGGTCAGGATCCACCATGTAATCTCCATAGCACATCCAATCATAACTAATTATAACATAATATTTGTTATAACATTGCTTTTACCCATAATATTTCTCATCACCACGTTGCTTTTACCCGTGCGAAGAAACTTGAAATACTTGCTCGCATATTGGATAAGAGAGACACATCGAAATTTTTGAAACATGTACTCTATTAATTCTTTATTAGTTTCCAAACCTCTTGTCACATCTAATTTCTCATATAAGTTACCCTTGTTTCAATTCCAGTTTCTCTCCTCTAAACACTAGCTTAGCTCAAGGTTGAATATTTTGAAGAAAGCATAAATGGCATTGGCATGTGTATCTTAAGATTAGAAATATGTTCTGATTCGAAAATATTGTTATAGAGGATAGTGATTATAATGGCTTAAAATATTCACCTTAAGTTTCGCAAACAAACAAAGAATTTTTTTCCACTTTCATACATGGCAAGTACCAAATGAAATTAATTAATTTACTCTGAAGCACGACACCAGATGAATGGAAATTATGTGGTTAGATTTTTTTCCATGTATATATAATGCACTGATCATGTGGCTCTAGGTAGGTGGAGATAACTGGTGTATTCTAGTCAAATGGAACTAGTACATAGTTAAACCCTAGGTGTGTATAGAGAGTTCAACCAAACCATTCAATCAATGCATTTATGGTGACTACTTAGTAATTGGACCATGAGATCGATGCATATTAACATCGAGATTTTTATGCAAGTTATTTTGGTCGTCTCTCTTTAAAACTTGCTCCTAAGACTTAGAGCTTGAAATGAGGTTTAGGGAGTTTTAAAGCTCATTCAATATAATACTTGGTACCTCCTAAATTAATAATGGAACGATCTCCTTTAATAGAATACTCAGACCTAGAATATTGTTGCGTGGAAAGAAGATTATTGTGCGGAAATTCAAAGTGTGGAGGTCTACACAATCATCTTCCTTCCGCATAATAATTTTAGTAAATATCATAGTACACACATAGCTTTGTGTGGATATATTTCACTTTGCAAAGATATTTGTGCAGAGATATTTTTGCTTTCATTGTGCAAAGTTTTCTCCACACTCCACAATAGCTTTAATCAATTAATTAGCGATAGCAGTAGAGGCAGGGATTGTAAGGTTTGAGTCAACACTTCATATTTTAAAGTGATGCATTGGTTGAGAAGGTTAATGCATAGCAATAAAGCTTTGACCTAAGCCAAGCTTAGGTCTCATGTTCAACTCAACTCTCTTCCTTTTCCATTATTAATCGCTAGTTGATATTAATAAAAAATATTATTAAAATATGGGGTGGTAATTCCATGGGGTTTTCTTTTATCTCTAAGGAAATTTAGAAAGAAAATTTATAGGGGATTAAGGAAAGTGACAAATAATGAAGTGGAGATAATATTCTTATATTAAAAACTTCGATTTGGTTTAAATGAAAGAGTTGAGAAAATTATAATTGTTATTGATTCCTTTATAATCATCCAATTGCTACTTATCAATTGGGTTTATCTCAAGTGGTTGGGAGGAATGATTGTCATCCTCCCCACCCAAGCTTAATTCCCACAAGTGACATATTGAATATATTGTTGTAATGGCTTCCAGCGTTTTTGTTCAATGACCTTGAGCCATGAATAATATTTGGCCCTTGCCTACGAGGTTGGAGGGTGAGGTGCTTGGTTATATGGAAACAAATCACCTCGACGCTACTTTACGAATCAACTATGTGAGCTCCAAAACTAAAAAAATCAGTAGTCAAAATTCAAGAGCTACCAAAGTGATACCAATCAATCCCTTATTTTCATATATTGAGATCATTTAATCAACAAGTTGACAGGCTCGTGAACACAAGAGCTCAACTAGAAGAAGGATTGTTAAGTATCGAGGAAGGGCATTAGGAATTTTCACTCGTTCCTTAAGGATGATTGTTTACTGGCTTAAATCAATGAAGGGTGTACTGAATCAAAAGGGGGGTGGGGGGTGGATTTAGTTTGATTCCCAGAAAAATCACAAATATTAACCATTGATTGGTCTCAACAAACATTCCTAAGTGCATTTTCAATTAAGAAATATATCTAATAGCAAGGTCGAGGGACGAACAACACTCTTGGCATGCGAGTTTGATACGAGTAATTAAGGCCCATGCTACACTACCCTTGATATGCCAAACCTCATGTATGTTGATATTCATTTAGCATAGAGGAAGGGTTTGGAGGTTTCAATGTCAAATGCCTCAATATTATATTTATCCCCCATTGTTGGTCCTATGTATAATGCCTTTGTTTGAGCCCCTTATCACTTGAGATTAGAGATTTTAGCTGGGAATATTTGTTGCTATGGAAAATTTTCAAAGCAAGCATTGATCCTCTTGTGAATTTTCTAGCATCCATAGGAAAATGAGGACATTTGAGTTAGAGTTGGGGAGGGGGGTGGAACTTGTCAAGTAACTACAAACTTGACTGTCTAGTGCAAGAACTAGAACCATATGGGGGAAGAGTATCTCATACTAAAGGCCCAAGAAAATACTTGACACTTACAAAGGATTTTTGAATAGAGTTGAGCCATGAATGCTTTGGATTTAATTTAGTGAGGTTTGTGGGAGTTGAGCATTGTAAAAACCAAATGATGGAGCTCACATCAAATTCAATCTCAAAGAAGGCAGATGGGATGATGAGGCATTAGCATGGGTCTGAATGAAATGAGGCAGCATGCCCTCCAAGGGTGGAACTAATTTTTCCATGTCTACGAGAAGTCAAAAAGAGTAGAGCACCAAGTACGGGGCTGCAAATATTCATCGAATTGGAGATGCAAGAACAAAGGAAAGCATAGTCGAGGTCGAGGAAGATGCGAGTGAGGTGCTACCTCATCTTTTAGATCTTAGATTTTATCCAATGAACTACAAATATTATTTTTGTTGGGATAATTTGTAGGATAATATAGTAGGATTTATAGTTTAAGAATTTGGCAAAATTTAGTATGAAAAACTATATACTTTTATTTTCAAAATTAAAATAGATAAAAACATAAATTTATGGAATTAATTTTGGAGAAATATATTAAAATTTTAAATAAAAAGACATTTAGTTTAGTGAATAATGAGGGGATTGGAGGGTTTCTTCTTTATAATTGTCCTTGGTTGGTTTTGCGAGAGGGGGATCAACCCCCTCCTGTAGTCAAATTGTCTTAGGAGTTTGAAGGAATGTTGGATCGACCAACAATCCATCCAAAACTCATCATTCATGTCATTTTCAACGCTCGACAAAAGGTAATGGAGATTCTAGTCACTCAAAGAAACCACTACTTGGAGCTTTATGGAAAAATAAAATTCAAGGGTGTTGTGTACCAAAAGCAATGGAAGATCCAAAGTACAGGGTCATATCTAACAATATTATATAATACATCCAATATATGCATAATCATTCTCTAGTCTACAAGTTAATTATATTATGGCCCTCTAAAGGTCCCTGGTTGGTTGGATCCAAAATAATTGGAACCTTAAGGGACAAATAGATCTGTATCTAGGAGCAAAAGGGTTATTCACAATAAATTTTCCAGCTTATTATCATATTATTATTATCCAATTTTAAGGTCACGGCCAAGCCAGACACTGAATTGGTGTATGAGACCCATTTGTTTGTGGGACAAGGGACCCACCTCCATGCAATTATTTGACAACTAAGTCTACGAAGGCATACATACTCTACCCCCCTCTGGTTTTGAACCTGTAACCTCTTTGGAGGAAACACATGCTCTTAACTATTATCCCCACTCAAGAATGAGGGTTTTTAAAGGAGGTCCATAATTTTATAATAATGTTGGGCTCTTAAAGGAGGAAGAAATTCTTAAAGGCACTAGAAATACTGATGGTATCTTTGTCAAGGTTTCTAAGACAACCAAGAGAGGGAGATACACATCGTATGCAAGGATCTGTGTTTATATGAATATTTTGCGGCCTCTGCTAACTTAAATAGAAATTTATTATCAAAATAATCTTTGGAAATAAGCACTGGATTATGAAAATTTCCCATTTAGATGTAAGCAGTGTCATGAATATGAGCATCTTTTTAGAGATTGTCCTCTAATTGCAAAGGATTTACTAGCAGATCAATCTACTCATAAAGAGCAAGAGGGTTTCAGAAAACCCCCCTAAAGGACAAGGAGTTTGATGTTAGAAAATGTAAGTAGGTTCAATCTTCATAATTTTCATTGTATATGTATCATTATAAATTTCTTGTAAAAACAAAAGAAGAAAAATAATAATTATTTTTCAAGCACGGGTTTCATGCTAGATTCAATTGGTTATTTAGGTTAAGCATGTTATTCAAGCTTCTAGGGTTCTTTGAGTCAAAATAATATTTGTCACAAGTCAATTTAATGTACTAGAGTCAAGTCCCTTTTGGACTTTTGAAAAGAGATGGAAAAATAATTTTATTTTAGTCAAAAATGTCAATTTTGTCCCCATAAGACCAAGTTGGTCCTGGAAGGGACACATTTGACCTCTTGGATGGGTATTAATAGAGGAAAAGTCGACCTCATTTGGAGACATGCAAGAAATTTTGGATTTTTGTGCCAAGAAGAGTGAATTACAAGTGAAGAAAAACAAGAATTCAAGAGAGAGAGAGCGACGATCAAGAAGGAAGAATAATCAATTTTTTTCCCTAAATTCTACCCTAATTCGCTCACATGTGTAAAATTGTAGGGTTTGAAGTTGAAAACCTAATGCAGGTCCGAAATTTTGTTGCATGGACCGAAAAAAATCAGATTTTACCATCTTTGGAAGGCTTTGACTTGAGTTGACTTTGTCTTGTTGGAAGAGCTTGGAAGGAGGGTTGACTTGGGTCTTGGGGGAGGTATTGGTCTTGGTGTTTGGGTCTTGGATTTCTCATTTGATTTGATTCTATAAGAAGAGAATATTTTATCAAGGGTTTTGCCTTGGCTTGGAACCTACATCTTGTGTTCATTGTCTTTTTGTGATCTTCATGGTTATGGTTTCAGAGTTAGGGTGAAGGAGAAGGCAACTTGAAGATCACTCTTGTTGGCATAAAATAAAGACATTCATCAGAAATACTTTGGAGGAAATTATTTGCAGAGTTTATAAGAAAGGGCACAAGGAAGGACACAAGGAAAAAGACTCAAAATTCATCATTCATCTTGAAGGAAGGTTACTACATCAAGCTATCACCTCTCTCTCTCCATCATTAAAGGATCTTGGTTAATCATCATCATTTTGAAGAAGATCATCATATCTATCTATTGGAAGCTCTTTACTCATTTTGGAAGGAATCTCTATAGAATTCATCACTAAAGAATAAAAAAGTATCCTGGGATCTTCATCTACACTCTTGGAAGGCACCATCATTCATCTTTTAAGCAACCTAAATATATGATTGTGCCACCCATCCTAGGAGTCACCATTCAAGGGAACCTTTGAAGAAATCTTGGGATCATCAAAATCTTTGGAAGCATCAGGAAGACCAAGTAAATCAATATTTTGACAAGTAAGTACTATATTATTCTCTATGTCTCAATCTACAAATCAATTGACTTCATTTTGCAAGGAAGGAAATCAACTCGATGGATCAACAAACTTCCAAGCATGGAAGATTAATATAATAGATTTGGTGCTCAGAGAAAATGAAGTCATGAACTATATTCCGGGAAAATTTGCAGAAACATGGAAGGATAAAACTCAAGAATGGACCAAGTACACCAAAGGACAAGTTAGGGATCAAAGTATTCTCATTGAATCCATCAAAGATCATCTTATTCATTTTGTTGTAGATTTGGGCACATCTAAAGAAATCTATGGCAAGTTGGTAAAGTTATATTATGTAAGTACGATGAGTCATAAAATATATTTGAGGAATAGACTTTACAAAACAAGGTTAACAAAGGATGAAGACTCAACATCATATTTTATAAAGGTATCACAGTTGAAGGATTATTTACAAGGGCTTGCAGAAGTAATTTTTGATTCTGAATTAACAACTTGTATACTCAATGCTTTACCTCCAAAATGGAGCAGTTTTGTGTCAAGCATCTATTCAAGAGAGGACACTCCTATCTTCGATGATCTATGGTCTTTGAATATTCTAGAGGAAAACATGTTGAAGGCAAAATATGACATTAAACCCAATGAAAAGTCTCAAGGTTTTGTTTCTAGATTGAAGAAGAAGAAGGGGAACTTTGGAAGGTTTGAACCTCATCAATGAAACAATAATAAATAACCACGTGGAAGACAAGATATGTCCAAAGTACAATGCTTTGGATATAATGAATATGGACACTTTAAAGGAGATTGTACCAAGGATCCTAAAAATAAGGAGAACAATAAGAGGAAGGAAAGGAGTGGAGCTCACATAACTGAAGAAAATGAAGAATCTAAAAATCAGTTGAGGAATGAAGATCCTAAGGATATTTTTATTGAAGTACTCCATCACTACCAGGTTTACTTACAATATGTTTTCTCTTTTATTTGAAGATTGTAGTTAGAGTTGCATATGTAGTTACATTTGTTGAAAAGTCTTAGATTTTTCAAGATATGGCATCATCAAAATAAGCATATAACATTGAAAGGATTAGAGTATACATCTTCAATTTCATATCATTGGTAGTAGTCATCTAGAAGTGCAAGGATAGAAGGATTTGGACCATCTAGCACTCCACAGTTCATGTAGCTATTTTTCTGGCATCATGTTATTATAGAAACAATCTTCTAGCAAGAAAGGATCACAAGGATACCTGATAGTAGCAGAACCATCATTATGAGAAGGTTCTTCAGTATATGGAAGAATCATTTGACATGGCAAGAGTATATTCCATTAGAAGATCACGGAAGTAATATCAAAAGAATTCTAGAAGTTTCGAAGGTATGAAGATAGTCGAGTTGCAACATGAAGGTATAATTGAAGCATTTCTCATCTTTAGAAAGGAATCTCATCTTCTAGGAAATATGAAACTCATTCAAAGGAAATATGACTAGATATCTATATGGAAGGTAGAGGTATGCATATATTTAGAAAATGGCTCTTCATTCAAAGTTAGACTCATGTTTTCAGAAAGTATTGCAGGAAGATTTGGATGCCTAAATACTTGATAACATGAGCTTGGTATGCTTTGATTAGATTGGAAAAGTCATGACTCTTTTGTATGGTTATTCAATATATAGAGGCATGATAGATGGGTAAGACATATGGTATTGATCAACGTCTAATATGGCCTCTTGAATAAAAGAATGATAATAAGTACAACTCAAAGGGACTTTTAGAGACTTTGATGGATATGATATTGAAGCTTGTTGATTGGTTCATTCCATGAACAAATTGGTTGATGATTTAAAGACTAATAGTATGGAGAAGGATTGTGGTATAATATGAATATAGACCACGGGAAGGGATGTTGATATTAGAGAAAGCAAGCGACAAAAGAGGTTATCTTAACTTGTTAACTTTGGTATTGATTATTTGTTTGAGATTTGATTTGGCTACATGGAAAAACATATTACAAAAATATGGACTAGAAAGATAACATTTGAATATACAACTGTTTAGTTTAAAATAAATTCAAATACACTTGGATTGAGTGGATATGCACTAGTAAAGTCTTAAAATAATTTGACATAAATGTGTAAAAGATAGCTAGCCATGGGATAAACTATTGGTCATGTTAGATTTGATGATATTCACTTTCCCAGATGGGCAAAGTAAGTTATGATTGGGTCTGCATTGATTGGTTTTGACAAGATAATTTTGATGACGATGATACTATAAATGATGGTTGATGGAAAGTGATCTGAAAAGTTGATGGCAAGAACCCTATCATGAAGATAGATCAAGAAAGAGTTTGGCTCCATGACATTCAAGAAGGTCAAAGCTCAAGAATGATATTATCATGTGAGGGAGGAGCCCCATAACTACTACTAAGATCTCCACGAAAGAACAAGTAGTTGATAAATGAGATATGATGAAGCTTATGGATGTGTTTTCCTAGTTGAGAGGGAATTAGGATCTATTCCTTGTGTGAGAGGGAATGAGGAACTCCTCCTTGGTTGAGAGGGAGTGATGTGGGACACTGTATTCTCCCTCTATCATGCATTAGACCAGGACTAATAGCCGTAAGTCTAGAGAAGGCACTAGGAGGGAGAATGGAGGATTAGATAAGCATATGGGATTGATACTCCTTGAGGGTTGGGAATCCAAACTAGGAAGTAGTCCCGTGGACCGATACTCTTTGAGGATCTGACAGGGTATCCAAGATAAGAGTAGTAAAAGAGGATCAATATTATTTGAGCATTGGAATCCAAGATAAGAATAGTATTGGAAGGACATACCCGGTGAACATACAAATGGGGTATGTGCCTTGAAGAGGTTGTGGTGTTGGTGTCCATGTGTATGCCTCCCAACATTGTGCTCTATTTAGTGGAGAGTTAGAGCTTGTTAGTCAAGGCCATCATATATTTTAAGTTGATAATGATGGTCATGATGTTCATGCTTGATGATGGATTATCAATCCAACTCTTCTTATGAGAATATTTAAATTTGAGAGTATCCTTGTACCGGTTGCGTAATTATGAATACCTCCCTAGTTAAAAGGGAGTGTTGGAAAATGTAAGTAGGTCTGATCTTCATAATTGTCATTGTATATGTATTATATATATTACTTGTAAAAACAAAAGAAGAGAAATAATTATTATTTTCAAGCATGGGTTTCATGCTCAAGTCAATTGGTTATTTATGTCAAGTATGTTCTTCATTCTTCTAGGGTTCTTTGAGTCAAAATAATATTTGTCATGAGTTAATTTAATGTACTAGAGTCAATTCCCAATTGGAATTTTGAAAAGAGATGGAAAAATAAATTTTTTGAGTCAAAAATGTCAATTTTGTCCCCACAAGACCAAGTCGCCCTTGCCTGGACAAGTTGATCCTGCTTGGAAAATTATATCCTGAAAGGGATCCATTTGAAATCTTGGATATGTATTAATAGAGGATGGTTTGATCTCATTTGAAGACATGCAAGCAAGTTTTGATTTGTATGCAAAGAAGAGTGAATGCCAAGTGAATAAAAGCAAAAATTCAAGAGTGAGAGAGAGAGAGAGCAAAGATCAAGAAGGGGGGAGAATCAAATTTTCTTCCCTAAATCTCTCACACGTGCAAAGTTGCAGGAGTTGAAGTTGCAGACCTATTGCAGGTCCAAAATTCAGTTGTAGGGACTAAAAATTCCATATTTGACCATATTTGAAAGGCTTTGACTTCAGCTGACTTTGTCTTGTTGGAAGAGCTTGGAAGGAGGTTTGACTTGGGTATTGGGGGAGGTCTTGGTCTTGGTGTTTGGATATTGGATTTTTCCTTAGAGGAGTTTTTCCTTGGGTTGGAGCCCACATCTTGTGTTCATTGTCTTTTTGTGATCTTCATGGTTATGGTTTTGGTAATTGTTTGATGAATAGAACATAATAAAAGTAATAAGAAGCCAACATAACTTCAAAAGAAATTATCAAGTAGAGATAAAAGACCCTAATTGCTACCCTAATTTATTTCTCAACATTTGAGACCCGAGAGAGCCATAAATTTCGGTCAAAACCACAAATCTGGAAATAGGTTTGCATCTCTCTCCTCTTTGTATGCTACCCCGATGCAAGAATTTAATCAATAAATGCCCAAGTCAGTTGTGGGAGGTATTCCCAAGTCTTTTCCACTCATAACGGAGCCCAATAAAAAGGATCCAAAAGGTAATCTACTAAATTATCTTCCAAAGGAGCCAACTAGTTCAGTAATGGAAGAGGATGAGACTGAAGACCTCCTAAAAGAAATGGACATGGATGTTCGACACATGATTTCTCTAGCAAAGTCGTACATCAATAAAGATCCACAATCCACGACAAACCATCAAACAATAACACTCAATTTGGTTCGAGTTCTTCAATTCCCCATTTAGGAGTTAGTACACAATCTTCCAAAGGTCCCACTAGGATGGTCAAGGAGGATAGAAAAAAGAGGCGCAAGAACATTAATGCCTTGGTATAATAAGATGGAGAAAAGTTAGTCAACTTAGGGAAAGTCATGCCAATATTGAAGACATTTCCTCCTTCTCAACCCAAAACACCGTGAAGTTTTCATCCTAAATCTTCAAAGAATAAATATGTTCTTTGTTGTAACTACTATTATTGTTAAACTATAATAGTTTGATGTTGATTAGTAAATTTCCTAATATATTTGGTTAATAAGCTAAAATCTGTAGTCCTTTATGATATATGATAATTTAAGCACTTTGAAAAACCAATCTACATAATTTTTTTCTCTGACTAAAAAAAAAAGGTGATATTTCAAACTAATTATCTGATTTAAATTTTATTTTAAATTAAATATCATAATTAATATCGACATATTAATGCTAAAACACTATTTGCTAAATAAAATAAAATAAAACTATTTCAATATTTTTAATTTATTAAAAGAAATCTTTAAGTTTCATAAAGTTGTGATGTGTGATAACATATCCAAAGAAACAAATTATTGTACTTGTGTGTATCAAGGTCTCTTTTGTCTTGCCTTTGTATTCTTTTTCTTTTATGATTGTGAGTAGGTGAACTTCTCACATATAAAATTCATATGATGTATAAGACTCATGTAACCTTATATAAGGTATTAGTTGATACATGTTACTATTAGACGAGAGAAACACAAATTTATGTGGTAATTTTTTTAGAGTTTTGTGGTTATATGAGTTTTAAATACAATGAGTAATCAATTATATATATATATATATATATATATATATATATATATATATATATATAATTGTTTATTATTTTTATATTAAAAAATAATAATTGTAACTAGAAAAATTATTTGTATTAAATAAAGTTTTTAGAAAAATTATTTGAAAACAACTTAAAAGAAAAGAAAAAGCAAGCTATGCAATCATGAAATATTGATTCCTCAATGACTACTACAATGTCAAGGGTGGTAAAGGCTCGCGTCGTCATACCACGAGCAATGTTTGTAGTGGACATAGTTAGCCAACCAACAACGTTAATTGATTCCTTAAACGAGTGAGTGTTTATTACACCTCACCACCTCCCATTACTCCACAAGTTGAGAAAGCACACCGAGAATTTGTTTCTTTTGCTTGAATCTACTCATCGCTCTCCGAACTCCACTCCTCTTGCTTGTTGTACCTATCATTCATCATTCCCATGGTGAATTTGCTTAGTAACTACTCCCTCCTTTCAACATCCCCGCCAATAATCTCTATTCATTCTCCCTTTTCTTGTTATTGTTCTCCATAGGGGCTTTCAACTAAGGCATTAAACCTTTTTGCTCCGAGTCTTCTGCTTGGCTATATCATGCTCAAACTCCGCACGAAGTGCAGCAATAATTATCGAATGCACAAGACGACATCATGCTTGAATGTCAATAGATTTTGGACATTGAATTAGTGGGAGAACTAATCACATGGGTGTTGGATATTGGGCACATGTGAGGTCAACACTGTTATCGATGAAACGAGAATTATTACCTAAAAACGGGAATTCTAGTCTAAAAAGACTCAAAAAAACATGAAAAAACGCCTAAAAAACAAAAAGTGTGTATTCCAAAATGCATTTGTTTTTTTCACAAGGTCAAATTTCACTTTTTTATAAAATTATGCTAAAAACGAAATTGTTTCTTGAAAAAAGGATTGAAAAAACACCCTCAAAACAAAACGAGTTGATGCTGAAATAACAAAAAAAAACATTGTGTCACACTTTTGACACATTGTAACAATGGAATTAAAGACAACATATTAGGACATTGAAAAATCGTAAAATTTTAAATTTTTTGATAGATGATGTTAAGTATAAACAAAATCAAGTCCGAAGGGCTTATCATTTCGAACAATTTTTATCCATGTTGTTAAACATAAAATATCTTGACTCTAACCAACCCTAAAATTGTAATTATTTTCAACCATACTATTATAGATAAAATTTCGTAACGCATAAAAATCTTAACGACAAGTTGTAAATCTCAAGTTTTTAAATCTTAAGTTTTCAAGATACTTGAACCATGAAATTATGGAGAAATTATATGACTTAAACAATTTCTAAAAATGAACAAATAAATTAAAAATTTAATATTCATATATTTGTTTGTTTATATATTAAAATATATTTTTTAATTTTTTATTGTTTTTCTATATTTTTAATTATAATTGTTTTAGTTTAAAAAAAATAAAAAATAAAAAATAAAATCTTGTTTATATTTTAAAACATATTTTAATTTTTTTTTTATATTTTAAATAATAATTGTTTGTTTATTTTTTAAAACATATGTTTTAATTTGTTTTTATTGTTTTTTTATATTTTAAAATTTAATTGAATAGTTTTGTTTTTGTTTTTTTTTTTGAAATTCAATTTTGTTTAAAATAAAAAATTAAATTTTTGATATAGTTTGTGTTTGAAAATAAAAATAAAAATTGCCGCCCGCTGGGTGCCGGAGGCAGGCTGGGCAGCTCTCAACGGCGCTGCCTGGCCGGCCCCCGGCTGGGCGGAGGGCGATTTCGAGAATCCCCCTCCGCCTAGCCAGGGGTCGGAGGCCGGTCGAGCGACACCATCGAGGGCTACCAAGATGCCTCCGAGAATCGCCCTCCGCCCAGCCGGGGGCCAGAGGCAGGTTGGGCGGCCCTCGACAGCGCTGCCCGACCAGCATTCAACCCTCGGCTAGGCGGAGGGTGATTCTCGGAATCACCCTTCGCCCAGCCGGAGGCTGGAGGTTGGCCAGGTGGCACCGTCGAGCGCTGCCTAGCCTGCTTCCAGGCCCTGACTGGGCGGAGGGTGATTCCGAGAATTGCCCTCTGCCTAGCCGGGGGCCTGAGGCAGGCTGGGCAGCCCTCGACGGAGCTACCCGGCCTGCCTCCAGCCCCCAGCTGGGCGGAGGGAGATTCCGAGAATCGCCCCCCACCCAATGGGGGGCGATTCTTGGAATCATCCTCCGACCAGCTAGGGGCCAGAGGTAGGCCAAGCAGCGCTATCGAGGGCTGCCCAGCCTGCCTCCGGCCCGCGGCTAGGTGGAGGGCGGAATCGCCCTCTGCCCAACCGAGGGCCGGAGGTAGGCTAGGCAGCGCTCAATGATGCCGCCCCGTCAGCCTCCAACCCACGCCCAGCCGGGGGCGATTTTCAGAACCGCCCTCCGCCCAACTGGGGGCCGGAGACAGGTCGAGCGACGCCATCGAGGGTTGCCCAACCTACCTACGACCTCCGATTGGGTGGAGGGCGATTCCGAGAATCGCCCCTGTTTGGGTGGAGGGTGACTCCGCCCAGCTAGGGGTGATTCTCAGAATCACCCTCTGCCCAGTCAGGGGCCAGAGGCAGGCTGGGCGGCGCTATAGAGGGTTGCCCAGCTTGCCTCGGAATCGCCCTCTGCCCAGTCGGGGGCTGGAGGCAGGCTGGGCGACGCCGTCGAGGGCTACCCAGCCTACCTTGGAATCGCCCTTCGCCCAGCCGGGGCCGAAGGCAGGCTGGGAAGCCCTTGACAGTGCCACTTGGCCGACCTCCAGCCCCCAGCTAGGTGGAGGGTGATTCTCGAAATCTCCCTCTACCCAGCCGAGGGCCAGAGGCCGGCTGAGCGGCGTCGTTAGCTCAGAATCTCCCTCCGCCCAGCCGGGGGCCGGAGGCCGGCCGAGCGGCTCCGTCTAAGAATAACCCCCAGATGGGCGGAGTGTGATTCTCGGAATCACCCTCTGCCCAACCGGGGGCGATTCTCGGAATCACCCTCCACCCAGCCAAGGGCCGGAGGCAGGCTGATTAGCGTCGTTGAGGGTTGCCTAGCCTGCCTCAGGCCGAGCGGCTCTGTCAGCCCTTTTCGAGAATCGCCCCGGCTGGGCGGAGGGTGATTCTCCCATCCGGGGGCGATTCTTAGAATCGTCGTCCGCCCAGCTAAGGGCCGGACGCAGGCAAGACAGCCCTTGACGACGCCACCCAACCTGTCTCCAGCCCTCGGCTGAGCAGAGGGCGATTCTTGGAATCACTCTTCGCCTGGCCGGGGGTTGGAGGATGGCCGAGCGACACCGTTGAGGGCTGCCCAGCCTGCCTCTAGCCCCCGAGAATCGCCCTCTGCACAGCCGAGGGCCGAAGGCCAGCCAGGTGGCGCCATCGAGGGTTGCACTGTTTGCATCCAACCACTGGCTGGGTAGCCCTCGACGATGCTGCCCGGCCTGCCTCCGGCCCTCGGCTGGGCGAAGGGTGGTTCCAAGAATCACCCCCGGCTGGGTGGAGGGCGATTCCGAGAATCACCCCCGGCTGGGCGGAGGGCGATTCCTGGAATCGCCCTCTGCCCAGCCAAGGGCCGGAGGCAGGCCACGCGGCATCATCGAGGGCTGACCAGCCTACCTCTGGCCCCCGGCTGGGCGAAGGGCGGTTCTCAGAATCGCCCTCCACCCAGCTGGGGGTCGAAGGCAGGCTGGGCAATCCTCGACGGGGCCGGAATTCGGCCCCTCGCCGGGCGGAGGGTGATTCTGAGAACATCCCTCTGCCTAGCCGGGGGCTGGGTGTTGCTATCGAGGGTTGCCTAGCCTCCCTTCAACCCCCGAATGGGCGGAGGGCGATTTCGAGAATCGCCCTTCGCCTAGCTGGGGGCCAGAGGCAGGTTGGGCAGCCTTCGACGACACCACCCGACCTGCCTCCGGCCCTCGGCTGAGCGGAGGGCGATTCCGAGAATTGCCCCCGGTTGGGTGGAGGGTAATTCTCGGAATCACCTTCCGCCCAGCCGGGGGTGATTCTCGGAATCGCCCTTCGCCCAGTCGGGGACTGGAGGCACGCCGGGCGGCGCTGTCGAGGGCTGCCCAGCTTGCCTCCGTCCCCCAGCTGGGAGGAGGGCGATTCTTCGCATAGCCGGGGGTGATTCTCGGAATTGCCCTCCGCCCAGCCAGGGACTGGAGGAAGGCCGGGCGGTGCCGTCGAGGGCTGCCTAGCTTGCCTCTGTCCCGCGACTAGGCGGAGGGTGATTCTCGGAATCGCCCTTCGCCTAGCTGGGGGCTAGAGGGAGGCTGGGCAGCCCTCGACAGTGCCGCCCGGCCTGCCTCCGGCCCCTGGCTGGGCGGAGGGTGATTATGAGAATCTCTTTCCGCCCAGCCTAGGGGCTGGAGGCCCACTGGGTGGTGCCATCGAGGGCTACCCCGCCTGCCTCTGGCCCCTGGTTGGGCGGAGAATCGCCCTCCACCTAGCCGGGGGCCAGAGGTAGGTTGGGCAGCCCTCAACGGCGCCGCCCGGCTTGCCTTCGACCCCTGGCTGGGTGGAGGGCGATTCCGAGAATCACCCTCGGCTGGGCAGAGGGCTATTCCAATAATCGCTCCCTGCTGAGCGGAGGGCGATTCCAAGAATCGCCCCCGGCTGGGCGGAGGCTGGCCGGGTGGCACTGTCGAGGGCTGCTCAGCCTGCCTCCACCCAGCCGTGGGACGGAGGCAGGCCGGGCGGCGCCATCAAATGTAGGAGATTGGGTTTTGGATCTGTTCTCAGGTTCAGATAAGTTTTATTATACAAATTTAAATTTAAATATTTTATTTTTTATTTTTTATGTCTTTATACTAGTTTTCTTACTTATTTCTTTTGCGTTTGATGATTAGGTACAACACTAGCATGTTGCCTACCAAAAGGAATAAATTTCATTGCCATTGAGAAAGACCCAGTGCAATGCAGATTTATTCAACAAAGAATTAGCGCTCTTTAATTCCTTCCAGATGTGAAGCAAGAAGTTGGTTTGAGGAAATTGGATTTTAATGAATCACATGTGGCAAAAAAATCAAAGGAACCTCAACAACCATTATATGGAATGATTGGAAAGGGACACTTTGGAAGATTTGTAGACATGAAAAATCCATTAGAAGATGACAATGACAAAAATGAAGCAGAAAATGTTGCGGAAGAAGCCATCAATGATGTTCTAGATGATGTTGAACATGTATTAGTTGATATTGTTGATGATCTGTAAGTTATGCTTGCAAACAAAGCTCATTTTTTATATCTATTAATCAGTTTTACTTGTAATGTTTAGACTTTGATATTTTATGAGAAGAATCCTTATTTTTTGCAAAAAACATGTGATTACTATTATTTTTGACATAAAAGTCAATAAAAATGCTATTTTCTTAAGTGTTTTTGTTAAGATTTTCCCAAAAACTAGTTTATTTAACGTGTTTTTTTCAACAAAAAGTCTCTAAAAGTGTTGAGATTTTCTGTTTTGAATAGAATAGGCAAAAATCTCAGTAGGTGACAAAAATTAGGAATTAGTTCCTAGATGAGCTCCAGTTTGTTTGGGAGGGAGTTAATGCATCCTAAATTTGAGTTGATGGCTGTTAGATTCTCCTGCTATATAACAGGTCTCCATACGTTTGTTTTGGAGAGAATGTGAGGGTGTGTGGGTGTTTGAATTATGTAATCTCCTGTTTTTTGAATAATAAAGACTGCCGATGCCTGTTGTGTGGACGTAGCCCAGGAGGTTTGGGTGAACCACGGTAAAATCACTGTGTCTTTATGTGCTTGATTAAATCTGCTGTGTGTTAATTATTTAATGGTTTCCGCTGTGTTAAACTCTAACAAGTGGTATCAGAGCCTGAATCGTGGGATCACTTTGTTACTTCCATAAGCTTCAGTAATGCAGCTGTCCTTGAGTTTGACGATGTGGTTGGAGCCATGTTGTCTGAGGAGACGAGGAAGAGGTCGAATGCAGACACCTCTACATCAGAGGTAATGATGGCCAGAGGTCGCTCGAGAGAGAGACACTCCGGGGGAAAGCATAGCGACTCTCGTTCAAAGTCTAAAGGAAAGAAGACAAAGGTGAAGTGCTGGCATTGTGGGAAAGCTGGACACCTGAAGAAGGACTGTTGGAAGTGACAGCAGCAAACTTCTAAAGCAGATTCTTCGACAGAGAAGAAGGAGGAAAATGCGACAGATACAGGTTCAGCATCTGGTTCAGGTATGAGCGACGAAGTGTTGTCTGTTAATATGTCAAATCATGATCAACATTGGTTGTTAGATTCCGGTGCATCAAACCACATGTGTATTCATAGAGAATGGTTTAAGACATATAGATCAGTTAATGATGGAGTCGTGTACATAGGTAATGATGTCACATCTAATATTGTTGGGATAGGAAGTATACAACTGCAAATGTTTGATGGCACAACTAAATTGTTAACAGATGTGAGACATGTTCCAGACTTAAGAAAAAATCTAATTTCATTAGGAGCATTGGATACGAATGGATATAAAACTGTAATTCAAGGTGGAGTTATGAAAATCTATAAAGGTATCTTACTAGTAATGAAAGCTAAGAAAGTAGGAAATCTGTTTTAGTTAGAAGGAAGAACAGGGTCAGTTCATGTGTCTACGGTGTCTGAACATGACAGTAGTTCCATTCGCCTATGGCATCAAAGGTTGGGCCATATGAGCGAAAGAGGGTTGAAAATTTTGGCTGATCGCAAGTTACTTCCTAATCTAAGATCTGGAAAGTTAGATTTCTGTAAGCATTGTCTGTTTGGCAAACAAAGTAAACAAAAATTTAAAACATGCAAACATACTAGTAAAGGCATACTTGATTATATTCATTCAGATGTTTGGGGTCCAGCCCCTACAGCGTCATATGGTGGCTCGTCATATTTTGTGTCGTTCATTGATGACTTTTCTAGGAAAGTGTGGGTCTACATGTTGAAAAGGAAGTCTGATGTTTTTTCAGTTTTCAAGCAGTTTAGAGCATTGGTAGAAAACAGCACTGGTAGAACAATAAAATGTTTAAGAACTGACAATGGTGGTGAGTTTACTTCGAAGGAGTTTGACAGCTATTGCAAGGATGCAGGGATCGAGAGACATAAGACCACGGTTTATACTCCTCAGCAAAATGGAGTTGCTGAACGCATGAATAGGACTCTTCTAGAGATAGCAAGGAGTATGCTGAGTAACGCCGGGTTGCAAAAGGAGTTGTGGACGGAAGCGGTGGCAACAGCTTGTTATGTGATAAACCGATCTCCATCGACGGCCATAGACTACAAGATTCCGCAAGAGGTATGGAAAGGACACCCTTGTGACTATTCTAAACTCAGAGTGTTTGGTTGTGATGCATATGCTCTAGTGCCTAAACATCAGCGAACTAAGTTAGATCCAAAGTCTAAAAGGTATATCTTTGTTGGGTATGGTGTTGGAACAAAGGGATATAGATTGTAGGATCCTACTACCCGCAAAATCATCATCAACAGAGATGTAAAGTTTAATGAATCCTCTCTTGTACAGTTAGATGTAGATAGTAGATTGAAACAGGATGATGTATTTGATTTTCAGCACATTCAGTTTGACAACACTTCTAATGATAGTCATGATGACCATAGTTCAGATTCTAGTCATGAACAGGTTTCAGATACTAGTTATGAACAGGGTTCAGATATAGAGCGTGAACAGGTCTCAGATGGTGGTCATGAAGAAGATCCTACAGGTGGTAGTCAGCAAATTGTGGAAGCACCAGAAACATCCTTAAGGAGGTCAACAAGAATCAAACGGCCACCGAGAAGGTATGATGATTATGTTACTTCAGTTGCTTTGACCGCTAACGATGATGAACCTCTTTGCTATCAGGAAGCAATAGAAGGTTAGAAAAGTGACAAGTGGAAAGCAGCCATGAAGGAAGAAATGATGGCCTTAGGTAAGAATGGCACATGGGATCTGGTTGAGCTTCCGAAAGACAGGAAAACTGTGGGGTGTAAATGGGTTTACAAGCTGAAACGGGGTGTGAATGATACGGAGGACAGGTACAAAGCGCGACTGGTTGCAAAAGGTTTTTCTCAGAAAGCCGGTATTGACTTTCATGAGATTTTTTCACCAGTGGTTAAAATTGTTTCAATTAGAATTGTGTTAGCATTAGTGGCTTTGTTTGATTTAGAATTACAGCAACTAGATGTTAAGACTGCTTTTCTACATGGAGATCTAGATGAGGAAATTTATATGGAACAACCGGAAGGGTTTGTTCAGCATCGCAATAAGAAATTTGTCTGCAGGCTCAAGAAGTCATTATATGGCTTGAAGCAGTCGCCTCGGCAGTGGTATAAGAAGTTTGATTCTTTCATGTTGAGTCAGAAATATGTTAGAAGTGAATATGATCATTGTGTGTATTTCAAGAAATTGAAAAATGGCATGTTCATTATCTTAGTGTTGTATGTTGACGATATGCTTTTAGCAAGCAAAAGCATTGATGAAATCAACAGGTTGAAGACTCAGATGGCAAGGACATTCGATATGAAAGATCTAGGAGCAGCAAGACAGATTTTAGGCATGGAGATTTTCAGAGACAGGAGTAATGGTAAGCTGTGGCTATCACAACAGAAGTATGTTGAGAAGATACTTTTGAGGTTTGGTATGAATAATGTGAAGCCTGTGTCAGTCCCTTTCGCTTCCCATTTCAAGCTTTCTTCCAGTTTATGTCCTAATACAGATGAAGAAAAGGATTATATGTCTCGAATTCCATATGCCAATGTAGTAGGATGTTTGATGTATGCGATGGTTTGTACTCGACCGGATATTTCACATGCAGTTGGGGTTGTCAGCAGGTACATGGCAAATCCGGGTAAAGAACACTGGTCAGCAGTGAAATGGGTGCTTCGGTACTTGAGAGGCACAAGTAGTTATTGTATTACTTACAATAAGAGTAGTGAATTTGTTTGCGGATATGTTGATTCCGATTTTGCAGGTGATTTGGATAAGAGGAGGTCAACTTCAGGGTACGTCTTTACTCTTGCAGGTGGAGCTATCAGCTGGATGTCAAAGCTACAGAACATTGTTGCTTTATCCACTACTGAAGCAGAATACATTGCTGCTTCGCATGCCTGCAAAGAGGCGGTTTGGTTGAAAGGTTTGCTTGGTGAATTTGGTAGGTTGCGGGACAACATCAGGTTACTTTGTGATAGTCAAAGTGCAATACATTTGGCTAAGAATCCGGCCTATCATAGTAAATCAAAGCATATTCCAATTAAGTACCATTTTGTAAGACAGGTTATTACTGAAAGGGGAGTCTCTCTTGAAAAGGTGCATACAAAGGAAAACTGTGCAGACATGTTCACAAAACCAGTTTTGTTGGAGAAGCTGCGTTGGTGTTTGGCTTCTCTTGGCTTGCAGAAAAGATAAAATAATAAAGAACAGGGCATCAGGCTAATTGTTGTCAAGGTGGAGATTGTTGAGATTTTCTGTTTTGAATAGAATAGGCAAAAATCTCAGTAGGTGACAAAAATTAGGAATTAGTTCCTAGATGAGCTCCAGTTTGTTTGGGAGGGAGTTAATGCATCCTAAATTTGAGTTGATGGCTGTTAGATTCTCCTGCTATATAACAGGTCTCCATACGTTTGTTTTGGAGAGAATGTGAGGGTGTGTGGGTGTTTGAATTATGTAATCTCCTGTTTTTTGAATAATAAAGACTGCCGATGCTTGTTGTGTGGACGTAGCCCAGGAGGTTTGGGTGAACCACGGTAAAATCACTGTGTCTTTATGTGCTTGATTAAATCTACTGTGTGTTAATTATTTAATGGTTTCCGCTGTGTTAAACTCTAACAAAAAGTGTATTTTTTGCATTCTATTTGTATTGAAAATTTGTATTTTTTTGTCATATCTTTCAAAATATTGGTTTTTTAGCGACAATTATTTGATGTGCATTGAAAAATTAATTAGCAATACATAAACTTGTATAAAATATAAACTTTATAATATTGACCCTTTTTTCATTTTTTATCTATGTGAAAAAGTGAAGATATAATTACAAATTTTATTTTATTTTTTATTATTTATTATTTATTTATTATTTTATTTTATTATTATTTTTATTTTTTATTTTTTAACACAAGTACATAAATGCACTTAAAAATACACTTCTCACGGAAGAAGAAGACATTAGAAAATGTATAGTTTCAAAATCAATCCTCTAAAAAAATGTTGGTGATGATACGCCACCACTATTAAAAATCGACATAAAAAACATCACAGAAAAAAAAATAAAAAAAAATAAAAAATAAAGTGCCAAAAACATGCTAAAAAAAAATTTGATTCTGCATCACCACTTTTCAAAATTGGGTGTTTTTCTTGCGACGTCAAAAAGTAGGTACGAGTGCAGTTACTTATTTCATCAGTAAGAGTGTTGGTCACCAGAATCAATATTTTCACACGATTGATTGGTTTTGGCACATGAAGGCATTGCTTGGTAAGGTCCTGCTGGATCGTCATGCGGCTTGGAAATAATTATGGTGGTTCTTGAGTAAATTCAACTCCAGTTGGCTAACATCGAAGAAAGGCTTGTTGCAATTGAGATTGGTTCGACTCCTAGGTCGCCCTCAGTTTCTCTTGTTGAGGCAACAACCAAGACTATTGAGGCGGAAACCTCACCTTTTCCCTAGTTTAGTGTTTATGATTTATCTTAAAATTTGTGTTGGTGCTAAACTTGCTATTCATAACAATTTTTTTTTTTTTTTTGGCTTAAGGCCAATTCTTATGAGCCCAAGTTCATATGTATAAACTCTAGTAGGATATATTTCTTTTTGAATTTGAATAAAATGTTGCTAATGGGTTGATGTTTTGCCATTGATATGGTTTTCCTACTAGTAAGTTAGTGGTAAACACCTACCCATATATCATGTACTTATTTTTATTATTGGTGAAACTCAATCTTACAAAATGAAAGTAATAATGGAAATCTTGAAAATTGAATTTCTCAATATAGGCAAAATGTCTCTACACCTATGTCTACTAAAGCAATAGATGTGTCTTCATTGTTTTCTTCTATGTTGTACCTCCAGTTCAATGGATACCATGTAGTTGGCTCTTTGTAAGGAGTGTCCAATAAGTCATTTAATCTAACTAACATCAACCCATAAGAAACTCATACAATCTCTATCACATCAACAAACATTATACTCACAAAGTTAATTAGTGAAGATATAAACCTTTTTAAAAATAATTTCGAAATGATAAAATAATTTTCCACAAGACATAAAACAATAAACGATAAAGTGTATTGTTAAGGCACTCCTTGTATGAAGCTCAATGAGTCAAAACCCCATAAATATAACTAAAAAAAGAAGCCAAGGAGAAAATAAATAAAACAAATTAATTAATTTAATAAAAAATAAGAACCAAGTCTTCCCATGGTTGGTGATACTCATGGAAAAATGAGAGGCAATAAATAAATGTGATGGTTGAGGTTGGTGGAGCTTGTGCTCACCCCCACTTGGAGTTGGAAATTACTCCCCTGCCATGTCCATGAGAGATGTTAACTACAAACTTTGGAAATGGTATAGTGTTCTAATGCAAAGGTGTCCTTGTCACAAAATCATCTTTCAGTAGTAGGTGGATGAGTCTGGAACAATTACATCGCTACGAAAAAGGTATGGGTGTAGGGACTTGAGCTATTTGAAGGAATTTGGTAAGAATTCCACTTGACTTCTAATTAATTGGTGTAATTTTCATATATCTGGATTGCTCATTTGAAATAGGAACTTGCTTTGTGACTTGGAATTTCATCCCGTTCTTAGCTAGCTCCATATCTTGGGCTACTGGAACTCTTGGTAGATGCATTCCTAAGTTTGATTCACTTTAACAGTAGGTGGAGGTGTTTGATCTGTTTGGGATCAAGGCAAACACATATATCTTAGAGAAATAAAACCTTGTCAGTGGCGTTATCATGAGCAATTTATCTAGTCTTAGGTGGTTCTAAGAAAGGATACAATCAAATCCTCTCAAAGGATTCTCCAGACCCCCAACTTCGTGGCTTATAGTTCAAGTCCTGGTTCTTTCACCTTACTCAGGATGGGCTCCTATTTTTTTTCGCAGTTTTCTTCCCTACTCATAGATATGTATCTAATCCCCCAACATTTTAACTTTCATGGTTTTTTTCTAGTTGAGAGTTAAAACTTACTGGTTCTTATCTGAAATTCAAGTCTCGTTTCAACTCTCTGTTTGTTGTCTATATTAACTCTGGTTCAACATGTGTCATTTTAGAGTCATATTTTTGTTGGCCGTTATTGTCCTTCAGTTTGTGTCAACTGGATAGAGGTCCCTTGACTCCTTCCACCTTTCCTAGCTTATGGTTAAGGTCCCCCAAAATTATTTTTCATTTGAAATAATCTCTCCACTCCTTTCTCTGTGCATTTTGTTTGCCCTCTTCTGATTATGGTATATCAAGCTTCAAGCTTGCTATGGGGGGCATGGAGGGAGAAGAGTTCAACACACCCCCTCTTGCTCGCACACCCAATTTTTGGCAAAGAAATTTGATATTGTGTATTTGCAATCCACCCCTTCTAAAATTTGCAAAGAGATAAGAGAAGCATAATGAGAGGCCAAAATTTAGAGAAGGTTTATTATATATGATGAGGTAGAGGAGGAGATTATTGGATGGGTGATAGGCATTGGGAATATAAGAACTCGACAAACAAGATATATGGAAAAAATCGATATATATTGACAATTGAAGATCATCATGTGAAACGTTTTAGTGTAGTTCTTTAAAACCTAACAGGAAATACGTTTGTGCAATGATGAAATGCAAAAGCAAAGGAGGAAGATGATCCATAAGGTCTCAGTCATGGATAAAAAACTTTTAGACTTGGATTTCTCTCCCTTTGAAGAGGAGGAAAACACACATTATACTATTTAGGTGGATTGTCCATTTAGATAGATGTATTTCCTTTTCATTTTTGTTATATATGCCAATGGTAGCTTGTCTACAATCGTAGGTGTTGAAAGTTTTAAGTTTGTAAGTATATTGTTTAAGTGTCTAGACTACATTATCTTATTAGTTTTTTTACCAAGTTTGAATTATTAAAATAGACAAAATCTCTCCTGCTATGCCACTAGTTTTATTTCCAAATAACAAACCAATAAACATAAAACACTATTTATACTTCTTTATAAACTAATAATATAAATATTATCTGACTTAAAAAAATAAATAAAAAATCCAAGGGTCTCGTGCCTAGCAATACAAAACTAATAACTGACTACACTACATTTCTCTATTGTTATACCTATAGGCTTTTTATTGTGAGGTTGTTGTTAGTGACACTGTTGAGTTTATCGTGCTCTCGCGAATCTCAACAGTGTCTATCATTAAACTAAAACTGTGTCTTAATTTGATTCGTTCCATGAGTGACCATAATGTTGATGACCTAGTTCATTGGATTTGTCATATGGAGGCCCCTTCTTAATAAGCACAACATTGTACTAGGTCACGCCAGTTTAGAAAGAAAGAAAGAAAGAAAGAATTTTTAATGTCCACGAGGCTAAAAATAGCCTATGGGACAGATTGCTTCTCTATTTGGCTCTTGTATTCGGCCCTTTTCCTGTGAATTTTTACAATAACCTCTCCCAGCTTATCGAAAAACTCTTCGATGAATAGATTATCCCAAGAACTAGCTGCCATAATACCTGTGTAGTTTTCCCTGCTATCTTTGAAGGCCTCGCAATCTAAAATGAAATGTTCTTCTGTTTCCACTTTTCCAGGGGAGCAAAAAATACATACTCTTTCCTCCCACATTTCTTTTGGCCTTTTCCAGCGCCCTGTTTCACAATAGAGTTGATGAGAATTAGTCCTTAATTGAGCAATAAGAATTTTAGATCTCCAATAAATATTAGCCCTTATGTACGCCCTGATGTAATTGATTTATGCACTCACATTTGATTTTCTAACTTGCGTGAAATGCAAGTCTGCTAGACAGTCATGCCCGAACAAGGGATGACAGTGTTTTGATTTATTTGGTATGTTAGAAATGGCAGTGATAGAAGACGCTGAAGGGGCTGGTTGGAAGGTAGAAGAAGCCATTGCAGGCAATCAAAAAGCATGCAAGGTTTGAGGGAGATTTTTTTATGGATGATTCTCTATTCAAGATAAGCAACCATTCTAGGGTTAAGGTGGCCTAAGGGTTTATTGTTATATGGGCCTCCAAACATTGGCAAGACAAGCTTGATCTATGCAATTGTTCGAGAATGTGGTGCCCATCTCACTATGATAGTGCAGGTATAGTTCATAGGGCATATGCTGGAGAAAGTGAACGTATTTTGCAGGAGGCTTTTGTTGAAGCATCATCCCAAGTTGCAGTAGGAAGAACGACCATCATATTCATTGGTGCACTTTGTCCTCGCCGTGACTCTAGACATAATCCTGCATAGTTGGAAAACTTCTTACTCTTATGGATGCCACCAAAAGTTCATCAAAATCTATAGAGAGAGTGGTCATGGTAGCGTCAATAAACAAAGTTAATGCAATTGATCCAACACTGCGAAGACCATGATGTTTTGATGCTGAAATTGAACTTAGTGCACCTAATGAGGAAGAGCATTTTGAGATTCTTTAGCTACATACAAGGAAAATTCCACTTGATCAAAGTGTCAACCTTCATGCTGTAGCTGCATCTTATAATGGATATGTTGGTGCTAATTTAGTCGCTTTATGTCATGAGGCTTCAATGTCAACAATTTGAAAATATTCCAGTGATTAGGAAGAGGAGTTTCCTAGTATAATGATGGAAGACTGGGAGGTTTTAGGTTCAAAGGTTGGCCCGAGCATAGTTACAGGTGTCATTTATGAAGTTCCAAAATTCTCATGGGAAGACATTGGAGGCCTTCATGATGTTAAGAAGAAGCTTCAGCAGGATGTGGAATGGCCTATAAAACATGTTATTGCATTTTAAAGCCTTGGGATTTCCCCTGCTCATGGAGTGCTCTTACATGGTCCACTAAGTTTCTCCAAAACTACTCTTGTTAATGCTGTAGCTCATGGTTCCCAAGCGATTCTGTTATCATTAAGTGGGGCAGAGCTTTACTCAATGTATGTTTGAGAAGGTGAGGCTTTACTGCGTGAGAAATTTCAAAGAGCACGCTTAACGACTCCCAATATAATATTCTTTGATGAAGCTAATGCGATTGTAGCAAAGCGAAACGTAAGGGAAGAGGAATATTCCAGTGGAAATGGTGCTACTTGTTATCCATGATAACACTTATAATTAGTCATTGAGTCAATTGGTTAAAATAGTTAGGGTTTTGAATTTTCTCAAAATAAAATCACATGTACAAAAGTCTTTTGGGTCATATAGTCAGTTTGTAGGATCATTTTGAGTTTATGAGGGGTTAATCATCAAGGTTAAAATCCATTTCCATGTGTCTTAGGCTCATTTGGTCATGATTAGCAATTTGACAGTTCAACACACTTTCGCAGCAACTCCAGTTAGAAAGAACACAATATTTGCTATGAAAGTTCCTGAAAATCCCGTAACAAATCTGTCACTTCTGCCACTTGTTCCGCTATGAAAGTCTGTGGTTGTTAGTAACAGTCCATTTAAAAAAAATTTACAGATTATAGTCTTGATGGATTATGAGTATATGTTAGAGTTTACCTTTATCCATTATCCCCAAACATTCACATTTGCAAAGCTCACTTTTCATCGCTCTCCCTTTCATTTTGAGTTGGTTTTGCTGTCACAGGGAGGTCTAGCTGTCATTAGGTTAATTTGAAGGTGGCAAGAAGGAGCTCATCATGTGTAGTAGCCATGGTATCTCATAGGAAGCAATATAAAGGGGGATATATCAAAGCAACTTGACTTTTATAATAAGGTTGCAAATGAATCTAGAAGAATGATAAAAATAACATTGCTCTTGCATAGGATGATGAAGCATTGTGAAAAAGAAATATATGGTTATAGGTAGATAGGATAAGGTTGCAGGAACAAGTCAGTTCCTTAGAAAATCAAATTGAAATGATTAAGGTAGAGCTTGCAAAAATAAATATTAAAATCATTGCTGAAGTTGATGGCACTCCATGAACATCGTAATATCATTATTTTTTCTTATGCTGTGGAAAATTAATTATTGATAATTATATATAGGCTTGTATAGGCTATAAGAAGTGTTTTGGAGGTTAAAAATGTTGAAAGGGAAAAATCTTAGAAAATTAGGCAGTTTCGTAGCAACTCTCCATATTAAAGCCGAAAATTTGCTACGAATTTGCTGTAGCTTTCAATGACAGAAATACAAGTTTAAATCTTAGAAATGGAAGTGTTCTAAGAATGTGTTTAGCTCATTAACCTTAGAGAAGACCCTGTAACTATCAGAAAGATCAAATGATTTGCATAAAAGTGTTTTTGGCATTTGCTACCAAACTGCCAATATTATGTTTTTCCTGCGTAATGAAGTTGTTGATCAGTTTTTGGGCATCAGAAAACAAGGTATTTGATGGAAAAGATGTCATAAAAGTGTCCATATCATTAGCCTTATAGATTTCTATTTTTTAGGGAGACAACTCAACAGGTCAACTAATTCAACCTCCATGTTATTTGCTACCGAATTTTTGGAAATGACTGTTTTAGTAGCCACCTTCAAGCTCACTTTCTGACGAAATGGAAAGGAATTTTGGAAATCTGAAGGAGGTTTTACTTTAGAACAAGCTCATCTACAAAAGCCTCTCTAATTTTTTGCACAACTATCAGGTTTTGGAAAATACACACTTATCTTTGAGGCCTATTTTACAGAATTTTTCCTAAGGCATATTTGTGCATAAATTTTGAAATTCGACTTGGTGGAGGTCCAACTCAGCAAGGTCAGCATCCACGTGGCATAATGACACATAAAAAATCCAACACATTCATAAAATTAGTTGGTTGTATTCTCTAAGGGTTATTAAAAGAATTTGTTGAGCTATTTAAAGATATAAGAGTCCTTTTTGTATTCAAACTCTTTTGAAATTGGCATATCCCTACAAAGACTCCATTGTTTTGTAAATCAATTAGGATTACGACTCTTTAATGTGAACCGAGTCTAGCCCAGGTCACAGACTATTGTAAAAGAGGCCTCACTCTATGAAGGAGGGACCTTTTCACTTTGAAGAGGGTTGGTTGATGAATGTTATGAGAAGGCTACTATGTAATTTTTTTTTTTAATCAATTATTATATGTTTTGCATAAGACTATTTTACAACCTGAGATTCTCCTTAGCTTATGTTCTTTATCTTTTTGTTTTGTGTATTTTTACCAGTTTCATGGTAGTATGATTACTTGGATTTCATGATCAAATGCTCCATTTTCCTTCATACTTCCATGAGCACAATTGTTTGTAGATTGAATTTCCTTAATTGAATCCATGCCCAATGGTAGATATCATACACTCTTCCACCTGAAAAAAACCACATAAAAAATAGTACATAGTTAGCCATCTGCAAATTTAATTTCATCTAGAATATTTCACTGTTTTCTTTGAGAGAGCCCTCTCTGATTAGAAGGACTAACTACGAGTCAAAATTTGGTTGAAATAATTATGCTAGGTTGATGGTTGACACAACCCAACTTGGTCCAGCCTGATGATAACACCATTGTTGGAGAAAAGCTTTTTTCTACCTTACTAGCTGAGATTGACGGGCTGGATATCACAAAGGGAGTTCTAGTGCTGGGAGCTACAAATCGCCCTAAAGCAATTGATGAAGCACTTATGTGTCTTGGTCGCTTTGATTTGGTACTTTATGTGCCACCACCTGATTCGGAAGGAATAATTGAAGTACTACGTGTATATACTCATAATATGAAGCTGGAAAACAATGTTGATTTGCTACAAATTTCTAAGCAAACAATTTTTGATAGGAGCAGAGGTAGCGGGTCTATGCAGGGAAGCGACTATAATAGCTCTCAGGGAAGACATCTGTGCATATATTGTTTGTAGTCGGAATTTTGAACTTGCAAGAAACTCTTTGCAACCATCATTAATAGAATTGCAGATCACTAGCTATTCTTCTTTTATGAAACATAGAAGAAAAAATCTTGTAAACACATGAATGAAATACTCATACACAAACTTGGCAATGAGTAGTGGTGTTGGAAGTATTTGGTTAGAAAGCCCAAAATTATGGGGAAGAAACAAGAACTAATTACTTGAGAACATTGCATGGGGTAAGTAGATTTAGAATTCTGGTGGTCTGGATGACCGTGATGCAGACACAAACCTTGGTGGTGGCTAGCTATATTCAAAATCTGATGTTTCAGCAGTGCATAATTGGTGAAGATGATTGCCATATTATTGCAATGTTCAGATTTTTCATTTGCATATGTAAATTACGAAAAAATATTTTTGTTGTTTAGTTAAAAATGATTACGTCAACTTACACAGCTTCGCTATTTGATGGTTACACAGGTGACTGCTATTTAGTAACCAAATGTTAATCCTACACTTATAATATTTGTATTATATTAAAAAAAATCTCAAACCATGTCTTCACAGGTGCCTACTGACTGTGTCTATCAAGAGTCTACTCTTGTTGTTGCAAAATCAGGTCAACTCACATTGGATCCTCTACCCATCAATCAGAGATGTGTTATTTTTGTTTGATGTTGAAATTCAAACCCCATTTCAAAATTGATATGCTTTTACATTGCGGCTCATTTCTCACATATGGAAGGATTAAGTCAACCTCCCCTATCCGCAAAATATCAAACTGCAAGGGCAGGGTAATCTTTTATTTCGAATGGTTATAAAGATCAAATTTGAAATGGAAGATTATGCTATAAATTTGAAATTCAAAGAGATATTATATTTCATTTTGAAAAGGTGAAAAATTATAATCATCCAATATAAAGAGGCAAAGCAATGAATGTAAGAGAAATCATCATGTAGAATTTGATTTATCCTTTAATTGTTATTAATATATTTTTGTATTAGCACACTATTTAATATTTAATTTTAAAGTGAAATATTTATATTTTTATAATAAAAAAAAATAAAAAAATATATTTCTCAAAAATATTAAATAATAATAGTTTTATTGCTACTTTCTAAAATCAAATATCATTTATATAACTATTTCTAGATAGATATACTATATGTTCTAGTATAATTGAGATTTTCCACCATATGTATAATAATGTCATATACTTTGTATGTTGTTGTTGATAGTTGGATGCAAGTTTCTAGTGGTTTCATTCTTTAATTTTACCAAATCTGGGGTTTTTAGTTTTTGTTTCTTCTTAGATAGAAGCCAAAATAAATAAATCATAAATTAGTATTGACGAGTTATCGCCCCAAAGATATCTAAAAAATCCCTTGACCATCGAATTTTGCCAAGGATACAAACGAGAAATAGTTTTTCTAAGATGAAATTAGCTTGTCCAATGTAGTCCCGGTTTCTTCTGTAAGAGGCTAAATTAATATGATTGTGTTTTATGAGCAAGCCAAACTAACCCTTCAATCTGAATCCCATGGTAAAATCTTTGAAAATATGAGGTGCATGAGGTCCAAGTTTTGGACCATTGAGTCCTAGTGTATAGACACAAAAATTGTAGAAGATTTTTTTCCTTACATGAGCATACATGGGGTAGACTTGTATAACCTTGGAGCAAATATGGGGTCATCGCAGAAAGAATAAATGAAGCTACCCAAGATATAAAAATGGATAGCAACCAAGCCCACAAAGGGGATGTTAACAAGGGACACCATGACGGTAGACATTGAAGTTGTTTACATGAATGGAGAACTAACGATCCCTTGTTAGGCCATGTAGCATGAAAATGGTGAAGTTAACAATTATCCACATGAAGAAGAAGAAGAACATGAATAAGTAGAGGAAGAATAAAATATTTATATATTTATATTTATACCTCTCTCTTAATCTTAAATTCAGCTACGAATTTAGGGTAGTTTAAAATTCAGGGTAATTTCAAGGGATTTGCAGTTAGCTGCAGATCGTAGTGTAGGTTAAAATTTGTGTGTGTTAGATGCTCATGGATATTTTATTCGATTCTTGAATATCTTATTTCAATAAATATGAGATCATTTCTTTGCACTGTGAAACTTGTGTGTAATTCATGACACTAATTAGTTCTAGTTCTTTGGATTTGTAGTTTAGCTACAATTTGTAGAGTAGTTTAAAGGAAAAGCCAGACAAAATGTCGGTAACTCCAAATATTTCCATTGGGAAAGACAACCTCATTGTCCAAGGCCAAGTCATCCTCACGGGGATTCCCAATAACATAATATTGTCACCTATCTTAGGAATTGGCCTCGTTGAAGGTGCATTCATTGGGCCTAATGCATAGGAAAGAAAAATCCACCACGTTTTCTCGATTGGGGTGCTCAAGTAAGAAAATCTACTCGTTTTCATCAGTTAACATAGGTAGTTATCATAAATCATCTATTTTTTAATGGAATCCCATTCATGTGCGACAAAGGTCTTTGTTTCATGTGTTTCTTCTGCTTTAAGTTGTGGTGGTTGGCCTAACAGATGGGAACTTGTGGAAGAAATGCTTCGTTGGAGATGCAATTCATGCTCTTAGAGAGAAAGTATGGGTATTCTCTCAGCAAAGATATGGATCGTGGGGAAGAGGAGAAGAACATTTACATAATTTTCCTTCCTCTTTTAGAAGGCCAGTTCAAAGTCGTTCTTCAAGTCAATGAACGAAATGAATTAGACGTTTGCATTGAAAGTGGTGAGTATCAAACTACTCAACTAAGTTCCTTATTCGATGATTTGGATTTGGTGTTTGGATTCATTGCATTGAGTTTTAATTTACTGAAGTCGTATGCACGAAATTTTGCAGGATATTATGGTGACTACTACCCAAGGGTTAGATTCAACTTACATGCATGCAGGGCTGGATTCGTTTGAAGTTATCACGAATTTTGTCAAGTATGTATGCCAACTTATTTCTTACTTAATGCATACTGCTAAGTTATATCTCATTGTAATTTTATCTCATTGTTAGATTCAACTTACATGCATGCAGGGCTGGATCTGTTTGAAGTTATCATGAATGTTTTCAAGCATGTATGCCAACTTATTTCTTACTTAATGCATACTGCTAAGTTATATCTAATTGTTATTTTATCTCATTGTTATTGTTTGTGTCATCAGGGTTGTGGAAAGGCAATTGCAGACGTTTCACCACTGTGAAAAGAAAAAGGTAAGCTCACATTTCATTAGTGATAGAAGCCACCCAATTGTTTCTGAGAAACAGGTAGACTTGCATCATCTTCCTTAAAGAATAGGTTTTTAAAGTTTCACTGGGCTCCAAGAAATTTGTGGAGCATAGAAGGTGTTTCAGGTCATAGCCATATTATAATATTAGGTTTATGCCACTCCTTTTCTCAGGAAGAAAAAGTACTTGGAATATTCTATTTGCAACCAACTATTTCTCAGAAGTTTTATCTAAGAGTCTTTAACACTTGATAAAACTAGCAATCCTTTTTTATTTGCATCACTAGCTTTGAGATCTACTAAAAACTACTTTGCTCCTATTTTTGAAGATATATCCGTTGACTATATATATATATATATATATATATATATATATATATATATATATATGGGAGCACAAAATCCACTTGTTGCCCATCCAAAATCACAACATGATAAAAATACCCAGGGGTTCCTTAAATTGCAGTAGAGGACACCATTTCAATTCGTTTAGGCTTTTGGGCACCCCATGAAATGCATGTTTCTCAATTTTTGTCCCCCCCCCCAATCCAAACAACTTCTCATCATAATCTCCAGGATGTTGTTCAAAGAAGATGGTATAATATCATAGTGATGTCTCCTCAAATATTGCTTCTAGTTTAGTTATGAGTTCGGTGAAAGAAATCTGATACAATGTAGATTCTATAATGCATTTTTACCCACTTGGAAAACTCTATTTTACCAATACTTTAGCCTCTTGATTCCTCGTGCCTTCCACGTCCACATCCTTGTTTGCATCACTCTACATTCGTCTACACTTCTATCAACATATATTTACACCTTTTGGTGCAAATGCTAATTTTATATTTATATTTAGTGTAAATTCTGGTTCATTACCTCTCATTTTTGTTGTCCTTACCTCTCTAAGTGCGACATATTTTGAGCATGATCAATTTAAAATTTATCATCTTCACAATCCATTTACAAGCTATAACTTAAGTGAGGCCATATATATTGCTTTTGTGTTTGTTTCATAAGTTTTTGGTAATATTTCATCAATTGCCATATGTTATGGGCATGTATAACATACTTTTTAATATTGGCGTGAATGATGTTTTTGATTATAGGTTATTTTATTGAATTAATTTTCATGTCAAATGTCTCGTCTTTTCTACCTTGCAAGAGTGGGGTTAGATATTTTATTTATTAGATAGTGGTATTGTTTAATGATTTTATAATATGTTAGAAATGGGTTGGTTATAAACTGATTTATTTTTTATGTTTTAAATGGTTTGGTGTTTTTTTTAAGTGCATTGGTATTATAGGTTCATTTTTGTTGAAAATAGATTTTTTTTTTTGTATTTTTTTAAATTGTTTTGATATTTAATTAAAGAATTATAATTTGTTTGGGTAAGGTTTTTTGTTTTCCTATGTTATTTTGATTAACAAATCTATTTAAGGAAGGTGTATAGGTTGTAACCTTAATGAATTTTCACGTGTTTTGTTTGGTAGATGTGTCTTAAAGGTGGTGTGTTGTCTGTAATCTTAAATTTGTTTTCCTATATAGGGCGGGGTTGTAGTTCACGATTCAATATCTTAGAGTTGGTGTGAAGAAAGGTATTATTTATAGGATTATGTGGATCTATATTTAGTAATTTTCTAACTCTTATTTTTGTTGTTGTTGTTGTGGCAACATTCATTGTCTTTTTTTTTATGCATGATCTATTATGTATCAATGTTCTATTAGTTGGTGTATGAAAAGATCATTGTCTTGTCTTAGATAATCGATGTTTTTTTTTATGTTGGCCTATTTTTATTTTTCACTATAGTTGTGTAGCCGATACCTCTATTTTTGAATTTATTTGAATGGAGTCTGACAATATTATTCTCTTGCTTCAATTTGTGTTATTATCATTTCTACAATGAGACAATATCTTGTTTCTATATTATTCTTTTAGTATTATGAGAACACAATGATCATATATTTTGGTGTCTTATCACAATATGGTTTGTCTCATTTTTTATTTTTTTTTATTTTTGCATTTTATATAATTATTTGTTATTGTTGGCTTTGTTCTTACTCTATTTGTACTTGAATTACCATTGTTTTTCTTGTGCCGTTTTTTCATTGTTGGTAAAATACACATCTAATGGAAATTCTCCAAACACTTCCCCTTATTTTAGGATGGACCTAGGATAAACTAGATGATGCAAATGTTTGAAGCTTTGTCAACATAAGGTTCAAAGACATTATAACAATTAAATCATTAAGAGCTCAACATCTCGTTGACAATAATTGAGCATGGGTGGGGATGATAATACTCCTCTCGATCACACATTTTAGAAGATTGAATGATGTGGTCATGTAACATATTTTTCAGTGGCTAGGATTTTCTCTATCCACTATTGCTTATGTTCAAAGAAACTTTATCCCATGCTATAGTTGATATATGTATTTTTTGCAGGTCCCACACTAGAGTAGAAACATAGACTAGTTCATTAGTTGGAACCTAGTCTCCCTGACCATTTTTTACCTTGGTAATGGTCAAGGCAAACATCCAGGACACATCCTTCATTTATAGCTAGCATGAATGCATTTGCTAATCATGAGGAGGAAGCCTCTTTTCTTCCACTCAAAGCTTATCCTAATGGGAAACACTCAGAGAAGAGAAAATTTGTTCAAAAGGGTTGAAACCATCCCTAAGCTAGACATGTCTCCAAATGCAAATATGAACACAATAATGTTGCATGAGGAAGCTCTTCTTTCGCGCTAGTCTCTAGCCTAACCCTCAAGAAGTCCAAGTATGGATCTTAGAGCGCTAGTACTTTGTCTTATGTATGTTTTAACCTTGTACAAATAATTTCTGCAAATGAATTCTTATAAAAAATAGAAAAATATACTATGGAAATCACATAAAAAAATCCCCAATCCATTAACTTTGGATTATAATATAACCATAGTTCCATTGAACGTATCTATAAATCCATGGGAAAAAACCACAAAGAATGTAACACATACCCAACATATTCCCACTTGTTGTTTTCTTGCACAAAGGGGGCCACATGAGTACACAATCACCAATTCAAGGCAATAATTCCCATTGTTTTTCTACACCAAGAAAAATTCTTAGTGCTCACTGAATTGTCAATGCATTTGCAACATTCTTCAAAGTGTCCACCTTTACTAGCAACACCTTTTTTGTCTTCAACTATATCCCTCACAAAGTGATACTGAACATAAATATGCTTTGTATTTGAATGATAAGTAGGGTTCTTTTCCAAGAAAATTGCACTTTGGCTGTCACAATCTACCCTTATAGCTTGTTGTACCAACCCGTACTTGAAAAAAACCTATGTAACCAAACTAATTCCTTGCTTGCATGAGTGGCTACCATATATTCAACTTTTGTAGTTGAAAGTGCCACTACAGATCGCCTCTTGCTCATCTGACTGAATTCTCCTCCAAATAGGTTAAAGACATAGCCACTTGTAGATATTTTGTGATCCAAATCTCCAACCCAGTCTGCATCAACAAAGCCATATATGCCCAACATTTTGTCCAATCTTGGTATTATTTGGTAGTACAAACCATAATCATTGGTGCCATGAAAATACCTAAAAACTCGTTTTACTGTCGTTTAATGCTCCTTGCCTAGTTTTGATGTGAACTTGCTAAATATTTCCACTACATGTGCAATGTATGGTTTGGTGAAAACCATTGCATACATCAAACTTCCTACTACACTCACATATGGAACATGGGAAATGTCCTCTTCCTCTTCTTGTGTCTTGGTACATTACTATGTAGATAGGTTTACACCTATAGGAATAGGAACCTTCATCGATTTACTATCTTTCATATTAAACCTCTCCAATATTGTCTCGACATACTTCCTCTTATTTAACTAGAGTTTCCTCTTTACCTGATCTCTTTTAATTTCCATGCCCAAAATAAAGTTTGCAACACCAATATCCTTCATGTCGAATTTATAGGACTACGGGGTCTTCACATACTGGATAATTTCTTTGTCATTCCCATTCAACAATGTATCATCCACATATAAGACAAAATAAATAACATAATCACCAACTAATTTATAATACACAATGATATATTTTTCCCCTTGTGAAGTCAATTCCTTGTATATATGTATCAATTTTTTTATATCACATCCTTGGTGATTGCTTTAACCCATACAAATACGTTTTTAACATGCATACCAATTCTTTCTTACCCTTCATTGCAAAGCCTTCTGAATGATTCATGTAGTTCTCTAAGTTCCAAATCCCCATGTAGGAGCGTTGCCTTCACATCCATTTGTACCTCAAAATCAAATTTGCAAAAACATATAAAAGTTTAATAGAAGCTAACTTGGAAATAGGAGAAAATATAACTAAAATAAATTCTCTGCACCTGAGAATAACCTTATGCAAATAATTGAGATTTGTATTTATCCACTTTGCCTTGTGCATTCATATTCTTCTTAAAAACCCATTTGCTACTAATGGGTTTTCTTCCATCTGATAAATCCATTAGATCCCAAGCCCCATTCTTGTCTAAGGCTGCCATTTCTTCAACCAAAACCTTTTTCCAAAGTTTTCCATCCTTTGAATCCACTTCATCCCTTTAAATTCTAGGATAATCATCAATAATAAATAAAGAAAATTTTGAATGGAAATCAGATGGAGTATACCTCTCTAGATGCCTTTCCTAAACTGATCTCCTCAAAACTAGAGTGTGTGGTTCTTCTTCTTCTGATTCATGTTCTTATGTGGAGTTTGATTCTTAATCGTTCAGATCAAACTCTATCTTCTCTCCTTCCTTTTCTCTTGGTAGGAATTCTTGTTTCATGACATCCTTTACTTATCTAAATACCACATATCAATTGTACACAACCTTCTTTGTTTTTGGGTTCCAAAGCTTGTAACCTTTCAAACCATCATTACACCCAATAAATATGCACCTTTTAGATTTACTATCCAACTTGGTTCTTTTCTACTTTGGAATATCTTCATATGCATCACAACCAAATACCATGAGATGTGAGAGATAAAGTTTCTTACTAGTCCATACCTCATGTGGAGTCTTATCCTCCAACGCTAATGAAGGTGACCTATTAACTAGGTAACATGCAATATCCACTGCCTTTTCCCAAAATTCCTATCCTAACCCAACACCATTGAGCATGCTCCTTGCTTTTTCCATCAATGTCCTGTTCATTCTTTCTGTAACTCCATTTTTCTAAGGTGTGTATGTAGTAGTATTCTTCCATGTTATACCACACTTCTTACAAAACTTTTCAAATTATTTCTTGCAAAACTCTCGACCATTATATGTCCTCAACACCTTACTCTTCTTCTTTGTCTGATTTTCCATCATAGCCTTAAATTATTTAAACTTTTCAAAGACTTTAGATCTATTTCTGAGGAAACGTATCGATGTATTCCTTGAGAAGCCATCTATAAATGAGACATAGTACACAAAAATACCTAATGATGGAACCAACACAGGTCCACACACATCACTGCGCACTAGCTCTAGTATTCCTTCTGCCCTCTTAGCACCAAAGGAAAACCTCACTTGATTTTACTTCACATATACACAATATTGATAGAAATCAAAATCCAAAGAGAAATTATACATAACTTCTACCATACCATTACTTATGTAGTATGTAGAAATTTGAATAACTGTTAAATTATTCACCGAGATTATCTTGATCACACACTATTTGAGCTTCATGCATAATACATAACCTCTTCTACTATTGATCATCAATTTGCGGAAATTAAACAATCGCATGCGCATATTAAAACCATAAACAATCACACATATAAACACAGTATTTATGGGAAAGCTTAAAGCTGAAAACCCCCAACTATCTGTATATTATAATGATAGAGATCATGTAACAATCATTGTACAAACTCCTCACAAGCTCTCAGTACAATCTCTAATTGTTACACACTACACAAGCTCAAATCTAGCAAAACACATGCTCCAATCTGCTCCACCTGTTAGCCAGCCTCTACTGCACAATCCAATATGGAAAATCATTAGATCCAATTTCGAATCCCACCAGTATGTACTGCGCAATCCTCATTGGCTTCTCCATCAATGTGTGTGCAAATCTCATGCACCAGTATAGTCACAACTGATAGTCACACTTGCTCTTTCACCTACCTCTCCACTGGTATCCACTGAAACTGTCCATGCACTGTAGTTAACTGATGTATTATTTAGTTGATTTATGATTTAATAATTAGTGAATTAATTAATAATTAATTCACACCACTCTCACTAATTGTATCAATCAGTTAGACTAGATACAACTAGCTCAACTAAGTTAAACTGAACACAACTCCATTAACTATCCCATCAACTCCACCAAACTCTGTCACATGAGTTCTAACTGAAGTCAACCATGCAATAGCTCCACTAAACCCTAGGAATAGTGTAATTCCTTCTATCAACTGCATGTGCCACATCCGTGACTCAAACTAAAGTGCTCCAAGAGGATAAGATAATGTTTAGAGTCCAAATATTATTAAGAGCTAATAATATTCGACATATCTATTTTTAGACTGGCAATCTAAAAATAGATTCCGCCCAGTATGTCTAAAAATAGAAGTCCATATATTTTTCCCGACTTGACCAACCATCCACAAATAGCATCCTGCAACTCATAGAACATGATCCATATGTCTAAAAATAGACATAGTCTAAAAATAGACTTTGCGCCAAAAATAGCTTGCGGGCCCACTTAGTGAAGGCGACTCCTTCCCACTAAGCTCATCATCTTGTTGCAATCTCAACACTCCCTCTCAACAAGATATGGATTATCTGCAACCCCTATCCTGCCCCTATGGTATTCGAATTTGCTCCTGGTGAGCGCCTTCGTCAAGATGTCAGCATCCTGATCCTCCGTAGGAATGTATGAAAGTAACATGACCTTCCGCTGCACACAATCTATGATATGATGATACCGGATGTCAATGTGTTTAGATCTATCATGAAATACTGGATTAACTGAGAGTTTGATGCAACTCTGATTATCACAATAAATCATAGTAGGCTCTAAGTGTGAACCGAACAACCCGACCAGGATCTTCCTCATCCATATAGCCTCGCATGCAGCCAAAATCGTTGCCATATACTCGGCCTCTGCTGAACTGAGTGCCACGGATCTCTGCTTCCTGTTGTACCAAGAAACTGCTGTCGATCCAATGCTGAAAATCCCTCCAGATGTGCTCTTCCGGTCCGTTGGGCTCCCTGCCCAATCTGCATCCGTGAAGCCACAAAGCTTCACCTCATCCTCTTGTCTGTACCACAAGCCATATCCCGATGTGCCACTGAGATAACGCAATACATGCTTGCCTGCCTTCCAGAAGAGCTTGGTAGGCTTAACCATAGCTTGAGAAAGCTGGTTAACTTCATAGCATATATCGAGTCGTGTATTGACCAGATACATAAGCGACCCCACCAACTGTCGATAGACAGTGGCATCCACTACCTCCGCTGAAGTAGCATCCTCCTTCCTCCAATCTCCAGGAAGAGGAGTATCAACAAGCTTGCAGCCATGCATGTTGAACTTCTCTAGAATCTCCCAAGCATACTTACCCTGAGAAACAAACAGTCCATCACTGCCCTGCCAAATTTCCAATCCCATGAAATAATGAAGGAGGCCCAAGTCCTTCATCTCAAACTCTTTTGCAAGATCCTCCTTGCATGAGAGTATCAACAGCTCATCACCTGTCAAAATCAAATCATCTACATAAAGTACAATGATCAACAACTTACCCTCCACCACAATCTGGTATAGGTTAGGATCCACCTCACTCTTGGAGAATCCAAGTCTGGGGAAATAACTGTCTATCCATGTGGACCAAGCAAGAGGTGCTTGTTTCAACCCATATAGCGCTCTCTTGAGCCTGCACACATGTGAATCACTGCTGAAGATCTCGAAACCTTCAGGCTACTCTATGTACACCTCCTCCTCAATGACTCCGTTGAGGAACGCAATCTTCAAATCCATCTGATGAATGTGCCACCCCATCTGCACTGAGAGAGCAAGAATAGTCTGTATGGAAGAATACCTTGTGACGGGTGCAAAGGTCTCCTCATAATCGATCCCCTATATCTGTGAAAAGCCTCGGGCGCAAAAATTCGCTCGTACTTCTCCACACTCCCGTCAGCTGCCTGCTTCACTTTGTAGATCCATCTCGAACCCACCACCGATTTCCCCTCCGGCCTCGGCACAATCTCCCATGCACTGTTTCTGACAATCGAATCATCCTCTTCCACCATGGCATCTACCCATGCGGGGTCCTCCACAACTTCCTTGAAAGAGGATGTCTCTGTCACGATACACTTGCTCATAAGAGCCATGTATCCAGTATACCGGTCAGGTGCCTGTCTCTGTCTGCGCTATGATGTAGGTGCTCCTACAACCTTCTCCGCATCTTGGAGCCGCCGGCCGCCCTTCTCGTAGTGTGCTTCGGCCCTCTGATGGCTGGCACTGCATGAGTGGTTTCTTCCACTCCATGAACCTCCTCTTGTGGCCGATCCACATCCTGAGGCTCATCCTTAGGAACTAATAGCTCCTCATCTGCATGCAAGTGTGGCTCCCTCTCAAGCGAACACTTCATGGCTTTCTCCTCATGAAATTTGATATCCCGTCGCACAAAAGTCTTGCGACTGTCTGGAAAATACACATGATAGTTGTGGGGCATATTAGTGTACCCCAAAAATATCCCAACTTCCGCAGTCGGCTCCAGTTTCTTCCTGGCATCCTTCGTCACATGAATGTAAACAGGTGAACCAAAAATCCTCAAATGGGAAATATCAGGCCTCTTACCAGAAAACGCCTCCTCGGGTGTACTCATGCCAAGTATCCTGTGAGGACAACGGTTCTGCACATATACTGCAGTATTGCATGCCTCCGCCCACAAGTGAATGGGTAAGCCCTGATCATGCAACATCGCCCGTGCAGCACCCACGATCGTTCTGTTCTTCCGCTCAGCAACCCCGTTCTGTTGTGGGTTATGAGGTGCTATGAGCTCTCTTCGAATTCCTTCTGTGCTGCAAAAGTCCTTGAATTCGCCACAGATGAATTCACCACCATTGTCACTCCTTAGAGCCTTCACCTACTTCCCCGATTCTTTCTCAACCAGTGCCTTGAACTCACAGAACTTTGAGTATGTCTCGCTCTTCTTCTGCATGAAGAAGATCCAGCACTTACGAGAAAAATCATCAACAAATATCACATAATACCTGTGCTTTGCTGTCGAAGCTACTGAGAAAGGTCCACACACGTCTGTGTGAATTCTCTCAAGGATCGTCATGGCGCGAATATCCTTCTCGTGAAAGGTGTCTTTCACAAATTTTCCCAAGGTACACCCCTTGCACTGATCTGACTGCGCAAGAGTGCCTTTAGGAAGCCCAGTAGAAATTTGCTGCAGTATCTTCAAAGCTCCATGGTGAAGGTGGTCCAATATCCGGTTCCACAACTCGCCATCATCCCGGCTCACCACTCCTTCTGCCTTGCCTGCCATTGCTGTGCAGCCATCTACCTACAATTGATAAAGGATCTTAACTCGAACCCCTATCCTCCGGGTCTCACCAGTTGCCTTACTGCGCAGGAAAGCCTTTCCCTCGCTAAAGACAACATCATATCCCTTGTCTTCTAACATCGCCACAGAGATAAGATTCTTCTTCAATCCTAGAAAATGCATCACTTCCTTCAATACGAAGGGTTTACCAAACTTTTTCTCAAAGGAAATGGTACCGATACCGGTCATACTGTATCTACCATCATCGCCCATCTCGATGTGCACTCCAATATCTTTCTCATCCAGATTAGTAAACAAATCTCGATCTCCTGTCATGTGAAAAGACACACCACTGTCCAGAAACCACACTGAACCCATCACACTTGAAACCAAGCATGCGATCAGCGAAAAATCCAGCTCAAACTGCGAGGCTAAGGCCTCTCCAGCTGCAGATGTAGCAGCCTGCTTATTTTTCTTCTTCTGCGGACAATTTGTGGCATAATGTCCGTGTTGGTGACAGTGAAAGCACTTCACCTTGGACATGTCCTGCTTCTTGCCTTTCGCACCGGAATGAGAAGCTCTCTTGCTCTTCCCCTTCTTTGCTTTGGCAGCCAAATTTCAATTCTCTTCATCAGAGTTATTTGATGACGATCCGTCCCTGGTACTTCGCCTTATCTCCTCTTGCACAAGATCCGACCAAAGTCGCTCCCATCCTGGCAATTTGTCTCGACCATTGACAGAGTCCTGATAGGAATGCCAACTCTTCGGAAGCCCAAGGAGAGCCAAACTCACCAAGTCCTCATCATCAACAGTCACCCCCACACTTCCCAGCTCATCCCTGCATTGGATGAACTTTGTGAGGTACTTGGGCATACTGTCGCCTTTCTCCATCTTTATGTTTCTGAGTTTATCCTTGAGCGCCAACTTCCTCTGGTCGCTCTTGCTTTGGAATAAATCTGTCAAGGCTTTCCACATAAAAAATGGAGAAGCCTTACCATGCAGGCTGGACACTATATGATCCTTCACGCCCTCCAACAGAATCCTTCGACACTTTGCTGTCTTCTTTTGCCAAGCCTCAATTACGGCAGCATCGCTAGAAGTAGGCTTTGGGACTTCAGCATCTATGAACTCCTTCAATCCATTGTCATATAGCACCGCCTCCATCCTGTCCTTCCATGCAATATAATTCGAGCTGCCCTCAAGGGCATACTCCAATCGCAATCCGTTGAAAGACATCTCAACTTCGACACCAAGAAAACACTGCTGCAAATTCGAATTCCACCAGCACAAAACTCAACCGCTTCAATGTTTTGCAATTGCTCCAATGGTAAATATCACTCTGATACCATGTAGAAATTTGAATAACTGAGATATTATTCACCGAGATTATCCTGATCACACACTATTTGAGCTTCATGCATAATACATAACCTCTTCTACTATTGATCATCAATTTGCGGAAATATAAACAATCGCATGCGCACATTAAAACCATAAACAATCACACATATAAACACAATATTTATGGGAAAGCTTAAAGCCGAAAACCCCCAACTATCTGTATATTATAATGATAGAGATCATGTAACAATCATTGTACAAAATCCTCACAAGCTCTCAGTACAATCTCCAATTGTTACACACTACACAAGCTCAGATCATACAAAACACATGCTCCAATCTGCTCCACCTGTTAGCCAGCCTCTACTGCACAATCCAATATGGATAATCATTAGATCCATGTTCGAATCCCACCGGTATATGTTGTGCGATCCTCAGCTTCTCCATCGATGTGTGTGCAAATCTCCTTACGATATAGTCTGGCTTGATAGTCACACTTGCTCTTTCACCTACCTCTCCACTGGTCTCCACTAAACTGTCCATGCACTGTAGTTAACTGAAGTATTCTTCAGTTGATTAATGAGTTAATATTTAGTGAATTAACTAATAATTAATTCACACCACTCTCACTAGTGTATCAATCAGTTAGACTAGATACAACTAGCTCAACTGTGTCTAACTGAGTTAAACTGAACACAACTCCACCAACTACGTCTATAACTCCACCAAACTCTGTCACATGAGTTCTAACTGAAGTCTCCATGCCATAGCTCCACTTAACCCTCAGGAATAGCGTAATTCCTTGTGTCAGCTCATGTGCCACATCTGTGCACTTAACTGAAGTGCTCCAAGATAATAAGTTAATGTTTATAGTCCAAATATTATTAAGAGCTAATAATATTCGACATATCTATTTTTAGACTGGCAATCTAAAAATATATTCCACCCAATATTTCTAAAAATAGAAGTCCATCTATTTTTTCCGACTTGACCAACCATCCACAAATAGCATCCTGCAACTCATAGAACATGATCCATATGTCTAAAAATAGACATAGTCTAAAAATAGACTTTGCGCCAAAAATACCCTGCGGGCCCACTTAGTGAAGGCGACTCCTTTCCACTAAGCTCATCATCTTGTTGCAATCTCAACATAGTATTCAAAAGCTCTTCTCTCCAATATGTCCCAGTCTTTGACACCACAACAATATTTTCTCTAGATACTACAAAATTTTCTTCTTCACTTTCAGGAACAATAGAATTTTTGCACTAATTAATAACAATAATGCCTAGAAAATTTTATAGAGCTTTGGTTCAAAGTCCCCTCATCAATACCAATGATCCTCGAACCGTCTTGTAGGTATATTTATTGAAAACTATTTTTACACATGCATCATCCATGTTGCTTACAAAAATTATATTTCTGGCCAATCTTGGAATGTGTAGAAAACCAAGGAGTGTTATAATCCTTCCTCCTATCAAATTCAACTTGAATTTTCCCCGTCCTATGATTTTTATTTTCCTATTATCACCTAGGAAGACATCACCACCATCATATCTCTCGTATTCACAGAACCTCTCCCAATGGGGAGTCACATGAAATGATGCACCTGAGTTAATCAACCATGCCTCATGATCCACATGTGTACTTGAAGAAGCCAAGTACACATCTCTACCTTCATCTGAGGTAGTTTTTATTCTACAGAAGGAGCATCATTAGATCCCTTTCCTTTCTTAAGAGTTTTATATCTACAATATTTATTTTAGTTCCATTTTTTTCCGCATTTATAGCATACCTTTACAAATTTCCCTAGAGATTTAGATATCCCTATAGATTTAGATCTCCCACTTGAGGACTTATTTATATTTATTTTCTAGGAGTGTCCTCTTATAGAAAAGGCATATGCATTATGGCTCTCCATATTTTTCTGTTTCATCTCCTCTGACAACAATGATGAGACCATTTCATAAAATTTTAATGTAGTTACATTACTACCTATCACAACAACAAGACTATCTTAGAGTATGGTAGAGAACACAAAAAACTAATGCAATTATCTTCATATGAAATCTTAATAGAAACAAAAAATAACCAACTTACAACAGTATTGAAGGCGTTCATATGCTCTGTCACTAAGTCTCCATCCCTCATCCCCAAGTTACACAACTTCTTTCGCAGGAATAATTTATTTACTAGGGAATTAGACTAATACAAAGTCCCTAACTTGTCCCACAAAGCTTTTGTTATAGCTTTTCCTGAAACATTTGGTAATATTGAATCTTAAATACACAACCATATTGTTCTTTTTCCCTTATGATCCAACTTATTCTAGTATTCTGTTGAAATTTACATTGGTTTAATACTGAGATCTACAATAATCTATTGACCGTTATCCACCAAAAAATCCTCCTTCTTGAGATTCTATAGCTCAAAACTATGTCCGTTGAATTTTTAGATCTCTATCTTTCCACTATTCGCCATTTCCTTTCACCACAAGAATAAATCCTGTAGATCTACCATTGTAACAGGGTCTACTCTAGGCTCGACCAAAACCCCTCAACCACAAAGGCATCCCCTTGAAGCCAAAACTGCTCTAATACCATATGTAGGTTTTAACCCTGTACACATAATATGTGCAAATGAATTATTAAAAAAAAGAAGATAGAATGGAAATCACATAAAATATACATATAGATTTTTTTTCCTAGAACCCAAAACCGAAAAACTAGATTGATTTTTAATTATATTCCTTTCAAAGTTACAATACATTATATACATGCCAAAACATTCATAAACCCCAAGTCCATTAACCCTAGATTATAGTATAATCATAGTTCCTTTGATTGGATCTACAAACCCATGGGAAAAACCACCATGCATAAAACCATGGGAAAAACCAAAATGAATATACACATCCCTAATATTTTTTAGAAGAGAGGAATAACCTGTTTCTGAGTTTTTTTATTAACCCAGAAACTTAGAAACAGGTTATTCCTCTCTTCTAAAAAACTATTTTCACCTGTATGGATTCTCTCTTTAAATACATCCCTAATATCTTAGGCCAAATATTTGGATATTGTTATGTTAGAGGTTATTATTATTTTTATTTGGAAATAAGGAGGACAAGGATTAGATCTTTAGATTATGTCCCTTCTTCATGGGTTCTAGGGTAATGTTCCTCAGACATTATACACGAAAATATCAGTTACCCCTATTTGGGTGAGGCTATCGCACCTCCCCATCATTATTTGGGATGAAACTTCTCTCAAATCCATAAGAGACAAATTGAGCCACTTTATAGATAGAGGCAAGCCAAAAAAAATTATATATGCTTGTGCGAGAATTTATGTGGAAATGGACCTAGAAAAGGACCTTTTAAAGGTTATTTAAATCATTACAGAGGGTTCAAATCATCTTGAAGCCCTTGATATTGAGTATAAACCATTTAGGTGAAAATCCAACCATGAATATGGTAATTTGGAAAAATGTTTTCCAAAAACTCAAGGAAATAACACCTTTTCAAGCAAGGCCTCATTTCCTAGATCAATAATGAACAAGAATAATTTAAACAACTATCCAAAAGGCACAAGAAGTAACAAATAAAGGGAACTTAGCCTATAAAAATATCTCAAATAGATGCATCCATCCTATCTAGTAAGAACTTTGAAGTTCACGAGGATCAAGAGGAAGTAAAAGAGAAAGTTATAAAGGCTCACCTAGATCCACCATCTAAAAATTCAAATATCATAGCTCACTCACTCTGGAAGTGACTACAAGTGGGGTCTAACATCTGTTTAAAATAATACTCCAAAAAGAGATGAGAAGGAATTAGAATAAGAAAAGGAAGAAGGGGAAGTGAATAGTTCTAGTTCCCTTTCATTTGCAAATGTACTAAGAAAATTATCACATCCCTCTCCCCTACTAGCAATATGAAGGAAATAAAACCAGGAAAGAAGAAAGAAAGAGGAAAAATAAAATATTATGTTGGTAAGTCAATAAATTATTGAAATTATCTTGAATAGGGGAGGGAGAAATCTACATAAAAGATAATTATGTATTATTTTTGTATTGTTGTATGCAAAGAAGTTGTTCGAATTTTACTCATATAAATAAAGACCAGTTAGACCTAAATACAATAGGATAATGAATAGACCATTCCCATTTCTTCTTCGAATGGGAGAAGGTATTTTTGTAAGCTATTCTATCATGAAAATGTTGGCTTTGTACTATTGTTTTCTAGATACACCATATTTTAATAACATTATTTCCAAATTATTTTTTAACAAAAAAAAAATACTACTTTCAACCACAAGCTAGAGCCAATTATCATTTTTTTCTTGTATAACTATAAAAAATTCCAAACTTATAACAATAAATGTTTTTCTTTATGTTTTACTACGACGTGTTTGACTACTCTTGAGTGGAAATTCACATGTAAATAAAACCTATGGGAATTGGAAATGAAATATTTGTAATTTTTTTATATACACTAAGTGGGTCAAAATTCTAAAATTGTTATTGTTCTTAGCATATGGTGTCAATGTACTTTTACAACATAATCTTGTCCATTTCTAAAGTATTTGTAATGATTGAATTTTAAACGAATTATACTCAATTTGATTTTTTTTGACAATGTAATGAGCATATATTTTCTATCCATCATATTTGAGGATCACTTTTGAAACAAGGGCTTTTGTATGCCACCTTTGAAAATTATCAAAGGTGGTAGCTATGCCTCTATTCGATTTCTCACATATGAAACACACTTGTGAAAGTTAAAATTTTGCATAGAATGGATTTAGATGTTCAAAGGTATGCACCATGAGAATTATATTGCAATATATAATAGAGAGGCTATTACACAACATTTTGTCACCATCCCTGCAATCCCTCGTCCTGTACATTGGAGGACTATTCCCGTGACCTGTGAACAATAAAATGTCCTGAAAACACCTTGATGGTATCCTTCTGCATAAGGGCAAGAATTGTCCTGAAGAAAATTTCCTCAGAAAAGCCCCAAAAACCCATGTTTTGGCATTGGCGCGAGTAGCCAGTTCATCCCTCGCGACAATAGGGAAAATATACACTAGTGGGTGCGCCAGCTGGCGCTCCGTCCCTGTGTTGTACCCGCGCCAAGCCTATTAAGGAATGTTTTTTAACAATAGAAGGCGGAAGTTTGATTCTAACAACTTCCATATGGATCATCAAAAGAGTTTGGGCTGTTTGGCTCCGGATCTCCCTGATTAGGAAGTGGTTTTCTACCTCTCATGGAACCTTCCTAAGAGATAGGACTCTCCCCCATGATTATAGGGATCCTAACCTCTCCTTCTCCTTCTATAAAAGCCCGCCCTCTCCATTTTCTAGCTAGCTGAACTTTTGGGAAGGAAATTATAGTTGAGTGATAATCAAGAGTAGAGCTAAGGAGAAATCTGTGAGAGAGAGAGTTTTGTCAAATCCTTGACGAGCTTTGTAATACACGTCCCGCTGGAATCCTATCGAAGGAAGATCACGACGTCAGAGCACTGGTTGTAATTGTTCTCTCGTATCTTAATATACATGACTCTGCTACTGGTTCCATGATTGTGTTTGTCCATTATATAATGCAATTTCATTCGCTCCTCTCTGACTGATTGATAGTTATAAAGCGTGGAATATTATGTTGCATGTTGTCTCTATTCTTTGCATGTGTACAAGTATCTAGATGCAGCGAGCTCACGGATCGTGACCTGTCCAGCTAGGAACGGAAGCGTCACTTATTCTTCGACAACAATAGCGAAGGAATCACGGTAAGCGATCTATCGTGATTCTATCTTTTGTAACTAGGAATCAATAACTTTGCGTGTTTCTATTTTTGCTAGACCCACTCTAGGGCTAGTGGGATCGCCTCTGTCTGCAGAGGGGATTTACCTCCACAAAAATTTGGCGACCATACTGGGGATCAGTGGGAGTTGGTCCTTCCTCCATTGGGTTGTTTTTTGGCTTTTTGTTTGATTAGTCTACTTTTCTGGTTCACCTTCCTTGGTGTTAAAACCTTGTTCAGCCCCCAGAAGACTAGATCTAGCCTCTGTTTGTTCATTTTCATAATTTTCTAGGGTAAACCTGATTGGCGCTGTTATCCCTCTGATAGTCGTGCCCAAAGGCGCGAGTTGCTAGTTAGGCACTCGTGCCATCCCCTGTTTGGCGTAGATTACAGCCAGACAGGCGCGCCAACCCTGGTAGGTTTTAGGGTTTGCCTGTTTTTGGACTCTCTGAGCTTGAGTTTTGGTCCTGGTTTGTTTTTATGATTGTTTAAGTGCTTTGAAGTCATTTTTGACTGTGTTTAGCCCTTGTCCTCTGGTTTCTTGCCCTTTTATGTGAGTTTTTCATTTTAGCCCTAGGGCTTCTAGGTGCTTCAGTGTGCTGAGCCTCCCGTGGGAGTTTTGGGTCTTTGCTTTCCCGGTCAACTTTGTTTCTGCTTCTTTGCATTCATCTTGCTGAATCCAATTGAGTCATTGTGTTTATTGAGTGATTGTCCTCTCTTTTGTTCAGTTTCGCTTTGTTTTTCCCCAAGCCTAGATCACACAACTTGTTTGGGTCTCTTTCGAGATTCTTCTTCGATTTGAGGGATTTCGTCATCGGTTTGAGTCTTGATTGTTCTTGTTTGAGTTGGGTGAACTTGTTTTGTTTCGTCTCTCTCTTTATCATTCTCAAATTGCTGTTTTCATTAGTTTTTAATTTATTTAGTGCACTTGCTCTAATATATTGAAAAATACAAAAATAAATCTTTTGCATTTTTGATTAACATAGTGAAAATTGAAAACTCTTTCGCATTACTAGTGTTGTATAAATTCTAGAGAAAAGTTTTTCAGTTTCATTAGCTTGCATTGAAATTGGTAGTGGATGTTTTTGTGTGCTCATTTCGCTATCATTTGAAAGCTCTCAACTCTCCCGTAGATAGCTCTTCATTGAACGAAATGATATTTTGTGGCATGTAGTTTGCATCTATAGGTTTTATGAGATCCAACACTTGATAGGGCCTTGAAATCGAAACGTAAATTGAAGATCAACTTTAAAATTTACTGAATTAACCTAAGGCAGCATGTAAACTTAACGGAACATCTAGTAGTCTAAGGTAGAGATGTGTTCCGGTGTCTTTAAGCCTAGTAGCTGTCGCTCTCCATCTGGCTATAGACCGCGCTAGTACGGACTTGTGCTCCCCGTACCATCGCGTATATAAAGGGAGACCCCATTAGGTTGCAAATCCTTTATCCATAGGAAGCCGAGTCTGTCGACTTTTACCCGTGATACACCGGACACAACATTTGGGGAGATTACCTGCACATACGTCAAGTCCTTGGTTGATTTATTTTTCATTTTTACCAAGGTGTATATGGTAGTTCACTGATATCTGGTACACCCATTTACCTAGATTACCAGAGCAGTCATTTTGATCTTTACTGACTCCTTAAATTTGAAAAGATCATCAAGCACTTGTCATTTCACGCTTGTTTCCAAACTGAAAGTGATAGAGTCATCTTTTACTCGTTTCTAGACTCTTAAAACATGAAACAGTAAAATTTGCAGTTTCAATGTGGTAAAATTAATCACCTACGATCACATGCCGATTTAGAGATTGATTTTTTCGGCCTGTTTTTGTTTGCCTTGGTTTTTGCCCGTGTGTCTTTGTTTTTGATCTCTTCCTCTTTTTGCTATAGTCACCATGGCAGAACCATCAGTTTCTTCTACTGGTAGTCCTTATATAGATGATTCATCAGAAGTCTCTCAGTCCTCTGCTGAGCATCAGCAGCCCGTTGTATCCGAGTTTCCCCTTGGGAGACCGGTTATATCTGAGCTTCCCTTTGGAGGACCAGTTGAGTTCAATTGGCCCTTTTCCAACGCTTAGTTTCGATTTTGAGTTGAGGAAAACTTCCCTCCTCTTACATTGGGATCACCATTTTTGGTTGCTGTCGTACCTCCTAGTCCCCGTCGTCTTTTAGAATATCTTACAGCAGGGTCAGATATGGACTCATCCAGTCCTATTACTAGTGAGGGAATTCTTACTTCTGGTGAAGACTACCAGATTTTCCCGAAGACATCCTTGAACCATCTATTCTGTCTTCACTTGGTTCATCACTCCCAACTGGATATAGGTCTTTAAGTCAGGTCATGGCCGCTATTGCCTCTATGGGAATACCGAATGCGTCCACGGAACCGACCATTCCCTCATTAGGGATGTTGCCATTGACGCCTCTCACAACATCTCCTTTTGTCACATCAGTACCTGTTAGACATACTGTCTGCGTGGCTGCGTCTATGCCTGTTGTCACCACTCAGTCAAATAGGACCTCATTAGTTCCTGAAGACGTTTATATAGCTACTGCCATTCCTGAGAACCTTTCTCCCAAGGTGTATCGGATGACTTTACAGCTGCCGATCTCCCAAGTTGATCAATCATCTCAAGATCTTAATCGTCCTTACTTTTCTCATTATGGAGCAGATGGTACCCCGATCTATTCATTTCCATTTCAATATGATGAGCACGAAAACCCAATTCATTTTCCTGCTCCTGAGGCTTATCAGTATATTAACGGTTTTATACCTACCCTGCCTGCGCAACCTTCTAACCAACAAGGACAACCCTTTTAGGGACAACCTTTGTTTTAGCAAGTATATGCTTCTGGCCCACAAGGAAAACCCTTCCAGGGACAACCTTCAGCCCAACCAGGGTATGCATACGATCCGCAAGGGCAACCCTTACAGGGACAACCTTCGGTCCAGTAGGGATTATTTTACGGCCCGTAAGGGCAGTCTTACAATCCTCAAGGTCAGCCTTTACAGCCTCACCCTGTGATCCAACCAGGGCAACCTCAAGGACCAACAGGGAAACCAGTGTATCAACCTGGACCTTCATACGGTCCTGGGGGGAAAACCCATCCTTCTCAACCTTTGGTGCAACCTCAACAACCTCATTTTCCCATTGGTCAAAATGTTGCACAGCCAGGGCCATCTTATGGTATTGTCCCAGGACAACCTAGTTATCAGGTACAACCTGGCCCACTCTCGCCATCAGGCCAACCTGCTCAGCTGGGGCAACCTGGTGACCCTCATCAGCCAGGTCAACCTTTTCAACCAGGACAACCTGCACGGCCTGTTAACCCTGCTTAGTCGCCGATCTAATCTATGCCACAACTGAATCCACTTGTGCGGCCGACTTATTCGACTCAGCAGGGCCCCACTTATTAGCAACCCGTTCGACCCTAAGGCGGCTATTACCCTCAAGGTCAGTTTCGACTGGTTTACAACCTGCCTCAAGGTTCTGGTTATTACCATCAACAACCAGGCTATACTTATAATCCGCAGAAAAATCCTTAAACTGCTCAATCGGGGCCCATGTATACTCAGAATCAGTATCCTGGTTATCAACCCCCGTATCCTGTTTTTCAGTTGCCATATCAACCTAATTATCCGGCTTATACCCCCTATGGTTAGAAACCCCCAAGACAGAACCAATGGGGGCAGAGTTATGCTGAACCAAAATGGGGTACAGGTACAGGTCCTTATCGGGGACCTGGCATGCCTTTTAACCCTCAATTACCTTTTCTCACCACGTTGGAGTTACCGGACGTGTCCAAATTGACCATTGATCCGATTCTTCATAAATCATATTGGCCTTCGGTTCTGATAAAGGTGCCTGGTGATTTTCCTAAGTTTGAGGGAAAATCTGGAGAAGACCCCCAAGCACACGTCATGACATACCATTTATGGTGTTCTTCGAATTCTTGGGTGGATGATTCGATTCGTCTGCGTATTTTCCAGTGCAATCTGACCGGCACTGCTGCTAAATGGTACATAGAACTCTCCCGTGGTATTTTTCAAGATTTTAATACTCTAGCTATGGTGTTCCTGACGCATTTCCAGTTACCGGTTCATTACGAAGCCGGGACGCATCTCCTGATGTCTCTGAAATAGGACAAAGCTACTCATATTTTAGATCACATTCACGAATGGAGACATTGTCATCGTCTGATCAAGTTTGACATTCCTGATCAGCTTCTGACTCACTGGTTCACTACCTCTTTTGTCAACAAGATTGCACAGGACATTGCTATGGGGGCATGTGTAACCGAGGAACAGGCCATTGCTCGCGCCCAGTACCTCAATTTAGTGTACTCTCAATCGGGCATGTTATATGACATCTTGACTGATGCCCTGTGACCAGGGACCTTTAAAGTGCCGGCTACCCCATCAGTCGATGACGTTATTGGTTTCGTATCTCAGAATTCACGCAAGTCTTCCAATGGGAAGAAAAAATCGAATTCTTCCAATACTTCTGCTCCTCAGGCTTCCCCAGATTCTGGTAAAACCGCAGAGGTCAATGCCGTTCAGGAAAATCCCGGGGAAAAGACCTCCAAAGGGAAAAATAAGGGCAAAGGCAAAGCCAAATCCGATGCCCCAAAACCAGAATCGTCTAAACCCTGTGTTGATGATGGTTCGCAGCGAAAACCGAAGTATCCCTGCCTAATTTGTGAAGAGGATCACTACAATAAATATTTTCCTCGACGATCTAAGGTTAGTCAAATACTTAAAGGCACTAAGGGAACTCCGGCAGTCCTTAAAGAACCTTTCCCATCACAGCAGACCCAGATGGTGGATCAATCTGCACCATCTGCGTCGTTCGGCTCTCAAGTTTTCATGATGAACGGTTTTGCACCCATTTCCATCGCTACTCGGTCGAAAGATTATGCTAGATCATGTCAGGTAGCCAGGAAGGAGGTTGTTGATGGTCCTCCTCCCACACCTACCTCTGGTCCCCTTGAAATTGAGAAGCCGAGTGTTGAACCTGTTATACGACCACCTTCTAAAGGTGTTCTCTGGAAGTCTTCCTATAATCCTAATGCCCATGTTGCTCAACATTACAGTATTGTTGAGGATTTAGCGCAGGCTCCGTCTGCGATGTCTGTGTTAGAAGTCCTCCAGAGTTGTCCGTCTCAATGGAAAGAATTGTTATCTGCGATCGACTGTATCGATCCTGCCGATTCTAGTCTTCTCACTTTCGATTTAAAGAATTTCGTTCCCCGAATTCTGCACCAGATCGCGCTCTTTATACAAGTCGGTATTAAAGGTCTCAACATCCATAGGGCCGTGGTGGACGAAGGTGCATCTACCTGCGTCATGTCATCTGCTTGTTGGAAGGCCATTGGCTCTCTAGCCCTCAATTCGTCACCCAATGCCCTCGAGGCATTTTATGGAAGGGAGTCAAAACCCTTGGGTGTTCTCGCTAGGTTACTGATTACATTGCAAGGAAAGACTGTCAATGTTGAAGTGGAAGTCGTTGATGCAAAACTCAACTATAATCTTCTACTCGGTCGCAGTTGGACTCATGCTATGTTGTGTGTTCCGTCCACCCTATTTCGACTTCTGAAGTTTTCGCATGAGGGAAAAATTATTACTGTTGATCAGTTGTCATTCTTTACCTCATCTTTCGAGAACAACGTGCCATACGTGGACCAAATTCCCAATCCCCCTGACAGCATAGGGCCGGGACTTTTCAAAGATCCCGCTCTCATGGGTATTTTTCCCTTTCCACCACCAAATATCATTCAAGTCAATATGATCTCTAGGTCAGATGACCCATGGATCATCCCTTCTCCTGAACAGGTTGCTTCTTTTGGAGAATCGATGCCTCTGACCCCGATTGAAATCAATTATTGTGAGATCATTGCTGCATCGGATCCTCCTCCTGCTAATGATGCTCCTTTGAGCATGGCTCTTGATGTTTATTCTCAATCCCCTTGGCTCGGTGATGCAGATTTGCCCGATCCTTTGAGAGAAGTTTTTCCATCTGACGAAGCTATCGTGGAGACTATGTCTCTCGAAGATCTGCCGTGGAGCGATGGGCATCATCATTCCTCGTTTATGCCTAGCCTGGGGGAAATTTCTAATTGTCTCGAGCGTTTTGTATCTCAGGTTCCCTCTCCGCCGCTCCAAACGCCAATATTGACTCATGAAGTTTTCTCGGAAGGAAATTTGAGTAACATTACCCAAACGATGCCTATCGACATCTCCATTAAACCGGGGGTTGTCGAGAACATCCATATGGGAGTCACTTGTTCTCTCGATGAGATTCAAGTGTACACTAGTCTCTTCCGTGAATTCCATGATGTTTTCACGTGGTCTTACGAAGAGATGCCTGGAATTGATCCCAGTATCTTCTTGCACAAAATTCCCACCTATCCCGGTGCGAAGCCTGTGCACCAACGTCTGCGTCCAGTGCATCCTTATAAATCCGCTGCTATAAAAGATGAAGTTGAGAAGCTTCTTAAAGTGGGTTTCATATATCCGATCCCTCTGACAGAGTGGGTTTCCAACATTGTCCCTGTGGATAAGAATTAGGGCACAATTCGAGTCTGTGTTGACTATCGAGATATCAATCGGGCTTGCCTTAAGGACAACTATCCCACCCCTTTTATCGATCAGATCATTGATGATTGTGTGGGGAGTGAGATATTTTCCCTTATGGACGACTTTTCAGGTTATAATCAAATCAATATCCTCCCATCTGATCAACATAAGACCACTTTTATCTATCCGTGGGGAACATTCACCTATAAGAAACTCCCTTTTGGCTTAAAAAACGATGGGGCTACCTTCCAATGTGCCATGTCTTACGCATTTCACGACATATGTAATGTTGTTCAGTCGTACCTGGATGAACTTTCGGCTCATTCAGCTCTGCGCAAAGACCATCCGGAACATCTCCGCCAGATTTTTCTCTGCTGTAGACGTTACAACATCAGGCTTAATCCTCACAAGTGCGTCTTCTGCGTTGAATCTAGTCGACTTTTAGGTTTCATTGTCTCTAAGGATGAAATTCGCCTTGCCCTCTTAAGGTTGAGGCTATAGTTAATCTCCCCTCTCCATCCTCGTTACATCAGCTTCAGAGTCTTAAAGGGAAAGCAAATTTCTTACGTAGTTTTATCCCAAACTATGCGGAGGTAGCCAAAGGGTTCACGCGACTTCTAAAGCAGGATGTCCCTTTCTGTTGGGACGAGATTTCTCAGCAATATTTCGATAACCTTAAGACGTTGCTTACCAATGCTCCATTAATACGTCCTCCGAATTATCGTAATGACTTTACCCTTTATTTAGATGCCGCATTTAGTACAATTGCCATGGTTCTGGTCCAGGATGACGATCACGGTAATGAACACGTGATTTATTACATGTCTAAGAACCTCCTCGACACTGAAACACGTTTTGCACATGTCGAGAAGTTGGCGCTGGCTGCGGTCCAGGCCGTTCAGCGGTTTTGCCATTACATCCTGTTACGCACGGTAACCGTGATTTCTGACTGCAACCCCATGGCTTACATTTTGTCTCGAAAATTGATGGGGGGAAAGTACTCAAAGTGGATTGTGATTCTCCAAGAGTTTGATTTTGAGTTCACTACTGCCAAATCAAAGAAATCATTGGTTTTTTCTGATCTCATTTGTTCTCTCCCTACCGACTCTATTCCGTCTCAATATGAGGATCACATCCGGACGAAACTCTCTTCTTAATCAGCACTCTCAACCCATGGTACAATGATATAATCGTGAACATCCAGACATCTACCTTCCGGTCTGAGTTAATGGAGGATGCTCGACGCCACATTTGACATCAGTCACAACCATATCGCATTGTCGGAGATACCCTATATTGTGTTGGAGTCGATCCCGTACTCCGCCGGTGTTTGACCTTAGAAGAGGCTGAGAAAGTTATAAATGACTGTCACAATGGCGCCTGTGGTAGTCACATGTCTGGTTATGCTACCGCATAGAAGATCCTTAGTGCGGACTATTTCTGGCCATCTATATTTGAAGACTGTATTATTGTAGTACGAAAGCGTCATGTGTGCTAGATCTTCCAACGCAAGATGCGTGCACCACCTCTCCCATTACATCCTGTCATTACCGTGGGCCCTTTTTCCAAATGCGGCATTGATTTTATGACATGTAACCCTCACTCGACCGAGGGGCATGCTTATATCATCGTTGTCGTAGATTATTTTACCAAGTGGGCTGAAGCAATGCCTACACTAGCTGCGGACGGTAAGACAACTACACAGTTCATTTTCAACCATGTGATCACTCTCGTTTTGGCGTTCCTCAAGCCATCGTCACTGATCATGGCTCTCATTTTCGGGACTACATGATGGCAGAGCTGAAATCTAAGTTGGGTTTGTGTCACGACAGCTCAACGCCATATTACCCTTAGGCAAATGGCCAGGTTGAAGCCGTGAACAAGGTGCTTGTCACAATGCTTCAACGAACAATTGGTATACACAAATTGAGTTGGCATCTCCAATTGTTTTCAACTCTTTGGGCCTACCGAATGTCAGTAAAGAGTGCAATCGGATTCACATCATTTCATTTAGTGTATGGTTTGGAAGCTACTCTTTCGGTTGAATGTGAGATCCCTTCACTAAAATTGGCTGTGGAATTACTACCCTATACTTCACCAGAGGAAGAACGTCTCCTATATCTCGAGAGATTGGACGAAACTCGACGCTTGGCTACTTTGGTTATCGAGGCACAGAAAAAGCGGGTTAAAGCTCATTTCGATCAAACGTTTTCTTCGCGCTCTTTTATCAAAGGGGACCTCGTCCTCTTGTATGATCGAGCTCATGACAAGCTTGGGGCAGGAAAATTACAACCTATGTGGAATGGGCCCTATATCGTTAAACGTGTATTGAAAAATGGGGCTTATGAGCTGATCGATTATGAAGGTCTTCCTTTGGCGTAGCCTAGAAATGGGTTGTACCTGAAGAAATATTATGCTTGAATCATTCTTGCGTAGTATATGTACATAGGTGATTTTTTCATTTTTGTGCATGTGTGGTGTGGTGTGATTTGTAAGCGTTTTTCTGCTTATTGGGCCTTCCTGATTGTGCAGATGTCTATTACTCCTTATGTCATTTTCATAGATGGTGCCTCCCGCAGTACCAGGAACCTGTCTTCGGCAGCCTGGGTAATTTATAATCCTGCTGGTGAGTTGGTTAATTTACAAGGTGTTTGTCTAGGGCCTGCCACAAATAATGTCGCGGAATATGGTGCCGTTTTGGAATTATTAAACAAGGCTGTTAACCTCGGCATTCACGCGTTACTTGTACATCTGGACTCACAACTCGTGGTTTTATAGCTCAATGGTCATTATTCAGTTAGAAACCCATGCATTTTAAGACTGTATCTATGTATTCGTTTACTTGAAAGAAATTTTGATTACATCACATATCAACATATACCAAGACGAATGAATACACTAATAGATGCAGTAGCCAACATGGTATTAGATAGAAATTTACGCAATTTGTAAAAACATTATCATATGTAAGCAAGATCCATGTAGAAAATAGATGTATATATATGTCAAGTGTTTGCAATGTGTGCATCATATAAAACCAAAAATATATATGTTTGTTTCAGTTACATCCGGAGACGACATGTCTCTCAAAAATATGCAAATAGAAAGCCTAGGTGACTAATCGACATGGTCCTCGTGGTAGCACGTCACTGCCTGCACCAACCGCCTCAGTAAGCGGTGGAGATGACTCGGCACCCCTACGGTGTGCCTCTGATAAGCTAAGGGAACATCAGCTAAACGAGCATAATCCAGAACTCCGCGAGTGATTCCCTCTAGGTTCTGTACGAGCTCGTCCCCCTCACCCCCCTCACCTTGAGGGTCATAAGCGAGAGGGGTCCTCCTCACTATTGGTGACATTCCGGTGGGCCTCTCTGGGCCAATATTTGCATAAATATAGGATTAACTGTTAGAACATGCATGTATACCAAAAAATAATAAAACTCATAAAATTAAAAAGAGTCTTACTAAGCTCCTCATCCTAGTCCTCTCGCTCTGGGAGCAGAAGGTCCGGGTCTCCGATAAAATCGGTGCCCGCATAGGGCCAATCCTCCACGACAATCAATTGTCGTCGGAGCCAGTCAAAGAACTCGAGCCACCAGGACATTTACTGGCTGCCCCCTGCCCTAGGCATCAATGCCGCCCATCGAGCCATTCGTGGCTCTCTCAGTGGTGGATCCGGGAATATGGCCTCCTGGCGCTGAAAAATAGGTAATTGTTCCAAGAAGAACGACACCAGAATCGACCCATATCCAAACTGTTTCAGTTTGGTCTTCTTGCATTTTGTGAGTTGCTGTTTAATGTTCACGGTCACGGCAGTTTCCCAGTCAAAGATAGTTGGGTTCATACACTTTGATGCAAGAAGTAGCTGCGTCTTTGTAGCCTCGTGTGGTGACTGCGATCCCGCAGCCCGCGCAATGGTGTGTAGCACTACTTTCAGTGCTAGATTGGGGACAGTCTGAATGTCTACTTTCCCGCTCCTTGTTCCTTTGCGTGCCCCTGGGCACACCCTGTTCATGACCATTTCCATGTTTTCTCTTGAAGGCCTGGTATCGGTCTAAATAGGGACTGGACCCCTGCGTGATAGTCTAGTGATGAAGTATACATATAATAATTCAAGCTCAAGTTACTGGTCTCGAAGTTTGAATTTCTCCTCATCCTCATCCCAAATACTGATGAGATACTGCAACAATTTGGGCTGAGCCCGGAGACATGGCCTCAGAAAGAACTTTTTTAGCCCGCAATTTTTAAGAGCATTCATACAATGCTCGTTTCCCATTGCCAGTTCATCTTCTTCGCTATGTTCTCTCTCTTTCCATTCAATAACCATCATTTTTGCTGGATACCTGCATCAATCAATCATAGGAATGTTAGAAACCTCCTTCGGTATTAAAAATTAAATTTCATTGGTTGATTTTTGAGAAATTTTAGCCGGATTTTGTGTTGCGCCATTGGCGCGGCTGTTTGGCTAACAGTCGCGCCATCTGACGCGACCTCTATGTAAAATAGAGCGGATTGGCGTGGGTTCGTGCCCGGAACCCCTGCCAACCGCAAAGCCCTAAAATTTGAAAATCCTTCCCTAAAGGACCTCAAACAATGATAAAAATACAGTAAAATGTAACTTAAAAAATTGACAAAGAGGTCGGCTCCTACCTGAACTGGACGGAATTTGATTTGGTCCACTGGATTGATCGCACTCGTCGCCTGAAGATCGAAGTGGAAATGGGTCACTGTTGCTCTGCAAATAGGTAAAAAGTGAAAAGTAAATATTTTTTTACCACCGTTGGTCTTTTATAGCTTTTCAAAGTCCTAAAATGGGTTATTAACATGTTTTTCAATATATTTCTACATTATTTTCATCAAATATGTTTTACACGCATCTTTTTGTGCAGAAATAGGTTTTTTCACGTGAGTTTGACGAAGAGACGAGTTGTATTTTATACTTTTTCGGACTCGGTAAAAACACGAAAAAGTCACTACTGGAGTCACCTTTCAGCTCTTTTTTGACTCTCTAAAACTGAAAATATTGCCGAGTCGCTTGTCGTTTTGAGCTCATTAAATTGGATTTGAAACGACATCTACCCAATATACGTTTACGCCTTTTTCGGGCTGGGATAGATTATTTACGAAAAAGGAATACCATAGCCTATCACGACTAGGAGGTTCTCTCAGACATATTTTTCTACCTTTTCGGATCTGTGGGATGACCTACGAAAAGGGACTGCTAGAGTTTTCTTTTCCGCTGTCTTTTCAAACTCTCTAAATATGAAAAGACGCCAAGTTCTTCCTTTGTCAGACTCGTTAAAAACTGATGACATCGGACTCCGTCGTAATGACGTTACTCGAGTTCCTCCTTCCTAGGGCTCGTAAAATGTACTAGGTTGGATTTGTCCGAAGGAGAAACTTACATCACAAGCATATGCTATCCCCTTCAAGCTTGTTTTCAAAAAATAATTGGGGTACTCACCAGAAATGGTGGGGGAAAATGGAACCAAAATCATAGTCGTATCGGTAGTATGTTGCTCTTGAACATGGCACTTGTCTGCATTCGTGTCGAGTTGGGGACATCTCATCTCGTTATCTGCTTGTCTTCATGGGTTTGGCTAATCTCTTTTGACCGCTCATCTACTATTTGCCACGTCACCATGACCTCAGATCCCTTGATGTCAAATACTGCCAAATCCAGTGTCGTGCTGCCGATATGTTCAAGAGAAGTTGGCCTCTGCAGTTTTCAACCTCCCTCTGATTCTCTGTTGGTCTTGATTCAAAAACATCATGTTCCTCTGTCTTGTGTCAATGACATGGGAAACATTATGGCCCACCTTCGATCAAGGTCATTTCCTGTCGCCTTCAGCTCATTATCCAGGAAGCTGATCTAGAGACTCCCTTCAGGTGCCTTGGGGCCTGCATGCCTCAATGGCAGGTTCTTCACATTCGGCGCAAGGTTTTCATTATTGGCCTTCGATCGGATGATTCTGCGGATGTTCGACGCCAACTCACTGATCAAATTCCGTGGATTGTACCTCTTGTACCTTGAGAGCCATCATCATTATTGGTGGTTTCTCTCGTGTCTGTTAATGTCTTTCATTATTGGCTGGTAATCATACGATGTTCTTGCATGTTCGACTTCAGCTCACATATTCGCATGCTCGAACTTGTACTCTGTTCGGGTCGATATGGAGCGCAAGACCCTGGATTTTGTCTGATAACAATCCAGGCTACGGGTTCTTTGTGGATTATTATGATTTATTACATGACTCTTTTGATTGGATGGTTGTGACCATACTTGAGTCTACTTGTTGATCCTTATTTTTCTGGATGGCTGCGTCCATACCTTGGATCTCGTTTTGTACACTTTATTATGGATGGCTGTGCCCATACCACATCTCATGTATCAGAGATATCAATTGTATTTGTACTTGCAGGTCTTCCGATGGCAGTGTTTTCAGTTGAACACGTTCTCATAAAGCATTTCACCCCTCCCTCTCTCTCGGACCTCATGCTTTAGGGGGCATCTGTTACACAAAATTTTTTCACCATCCCTGCAATCCCTCGTCCCGTACATTGGAGGACTATTCCCATGACCTGTGAACAGTAAAATGTCCTGAAAACACCTTGATGGTATCTTTCTGCATAAGGGCAAGAATTCTCCTGAAGAAAATTTCCTCAAAAAATCCCCAAAAACCCATGTTTTGGCATTGGCGCGAGTATCCAGTTCATCCCTCGTGCCAATAGAGAAAATATACACTAGTGGGCGTGCCAGCTGGCGCTCTGTCCCTATATTGTACCCGCGACAGGCCTATTAAGGAATGTTTTTTAACAATAGAAGGCAAAAGTTTGATTCTAACAAATTCAGAATGAATAATTAAAAGAGGTTGGGCTGTTTGGCTCCGGATCTCCCTGATTAGGAAATGGTTTTCTACCTCTCATGGAACCTTCCTAAGAGATAAGACTCTCCCCCATGATTATAGGGATCCTAACCTCTCCTTCTCCTTTTATAAAAGCATGCCCTCTCCATTTGCTAGCTAGCTGAACTTTTGGGAAGGAAATTATAGCTGAGTGACAATCAAGAGCAGAGCTAAGGAGAACTCTGTGAGAGAGAGAGTTTTGTAAAATCCCTGACGGGCTTTGTGAGACACGTCCCACTGGAATCTTGTCGAAGGAAGATCACGACGTCAGAGCACCAGTTGTAATCGTTCTCTCGTATCTTAATATACATGAATCTGCTATTGGTTCCATGATTGCGTTTGTCCATTATATAATGAAATTTCCTTCGTTCCTCTCTGACTGATCGATAGTTATAACGTGTGGAATATTATGTTGCATGTTGTCTCTCTTATTTGCATGTGTATATGTATCTGGATACAACGAGCTCATGGATCGTGACCTGTCCAGCTAGGAACAGAAGCGCCACTTCTTCTTCGACAACATCAACGAAGGAATCACGGTAAGTGATCTGTCGCGATTCTATCTTTTGTAACTAGGAATCAATAGCTTTGCGTGTTTCGATTGTTGCTAGACCCACTCTAGGGCTAGTGGGATCGCCTCTGTCCACAGAGGGGATTTACCTCCACAACGGAGGCTTATAGAAATAAAATTCCTACATAATTTACTTGTGATTGTCTATTTTTGGGTATTCTAAAAGCAAGTTGTTGCACCATTAAAAAAACACATATAATTAATATAACAATTTCTCATTATGCACATGAATTTGTCGACGAAAATATAAATCCTAGCAAATAGTTGCACTAAGATTTTTCAATATCCATTGTTTCCTTTCATTTTCCTAATTTTCCTTTGCGATAAAATATTCATCATTTCCATGGTGTGCTGTATAGCCTCCCATATGATATAATATATATAATATCACATAATTCAACATGGTTGATTAGGTTTAATAATTATTCAAAACATGAATCTGAACCTACGAGGTACGTTTTAGTAAGCACTCCTTGGGAGTTATTTCACATTCAAAAGAAAAGAGACAAATATTAATAGGAAACACTCAGAAAATAAGCTATATTGTTAACTGGTTTGATTTTGATGTAAATATGAAAACATAAACTTTATATAATGGATTATACTATCAACTTGTTCAAAGTCTAGTATTTTTTATGTGGTTTGTTGTTATAGTGTGTAGATACAAAATACAACATTTATTGTGTTTCAATTTAAAAGTAATAATTTGATGAATCGATAATATTGGATTTTGTTTAACATAACTTAATATAAAATGATTTCTCTTTTATGTTCGTTGTATTTAAGTACAAAGTATCAAATCTCATAGCCATGTAATGTCAACATACAAGTATTAATTCACTTAGATCTTAGTTGTACCTTATGCATTTGTACTTCATTGGCTCATGCCTATGCCACACAATAAGTTGTGTGCCTATGTTTAAAAACACATTCTTGCACCTATTTTTTTTATAACTCCAAAACTCCACTTTGATGAAAAGTATTCTCTTTCATACTACTAAAGTTTTAAAATTATCAAACTTATCTTTCCTTAAGGGTTTTGCAAATATGTTAAAATGATATGTAGATATATTACATTTCTCCATATTTTTTCATGAGTATACCTCAGGGTCTATGCCAACTACTCATTATTATATTATTCCACCTAACTACCTAGTGGGCCTATTCCATGAATATGACCACAATATATTAATTATCCCCCATAGGTATCTCGCTAGGTACCTCTACAAGTATATTACATTCCACTCCCCTTCACATGTTACATCTTCAAAACATGAACAAAATCCATGTATATGAACTACTAAGCATTGTAGTCAACGAATAGAAGAACATACATCCATGCATTCTAGTGAAATGTGGATATAGGGTCCAACTCTAGACTTGCCACCTCAATCACGATTATGGTTGCTCCTCTGGTTCATTGTTACCATTATGCTATTTAGATATCTTCATTCAATGATTTTAGTTCTCCATGTACCTTTATATTGAGTGCCTTTCAAGTTCCATGTTGGTCCATAGTAATTTTACTGGTGTTGATGACCTTGCCTTGATAACTCTATTTTCTTGGGGTGGTTCGAGTGGTAATATGCAACAACCTTATCTATTGGTTCTTCTTTCTTTGAATCTTCAACTAATGGTTCCTTTAAGTAATGTATCCTTATAATTTCTTCTTCATTTTTATGCCCTTCCTTATGTGATTTGTAGTATCTTATTTTGATCCAATCTTTAACTCTTCATCCGATGAGTCTATAGGTACTATAATGTGTTTCCCAACTATCATACCTCTTATGTCACCTCAGGCCTTTTCTGTTTAGTAAGAGAAATAACCTGATTTGTGATTTTTTTCTTATACCAAAGCTTCATAAATTTAGTTTATCCATTAATATTAACGATATTAATTGAGTCCATTCAAGGATATCCAAGAATAATATCCACATCACCCATATATGTATAATATAAATGCTAAAGATATTTATACATAGTAATATTCAAAACTTTATATATTTTAATATTCTCACTAGTAACATGTGTGCTTTGAATACACTTTGTGGGGACTTGTAAAATTTTAGCCAAGTCAACAATAATGAAAATATGCTTGTTGCTAAGGTTTATAAACACAATTACCTTCTCTTGCCAAAGACATCGTGAACCTATGATAGTAAGTTGTCACATGAGAATAAACCTCTGTGATCCTCTTTATCCTACTTTTTTATATGACATCACTTGTTTGAAATGCTTGTTCATATGCTTCATCAAAAAGTGTCGTCATCTTGTCAAAGTCAGGTGAGTCCCACCATATGGAAACAACATACTCAAAATAGTGATATATATATATATATATATATATATATATATATATATATCTCTCTCTATATATATATATATTCCATATGAATGGAGATGTTTTATTCCAATTGTTTATGAATTCTTCAATACTAAGATCATTAGATAGAACTAGGGTTTTGAAGAAACAAATTACTTTCAATTAAGCTCCTTTATGTAACTAGGGTAATAAAGTGGCTGATTTAGGTGGATATTGCTTGCCACCCCTATTCGATTGACTCACAACACAATTTTCCTATTATAGCATTTTTTATTTTTAGCAGTTTTAAGGTCCTGAACTTCTGGAGCCATTTGAGGCCCTAAATGACATTTTTGGGGAAACGAACCACAACAATCAATATCTTTGACGATAGTAAAAAGTTTTACTCCTTTGATAGATCTTTCCAATGGGCTATCATGCACACCAAACATATATTGTATGCCAAAGTTATAACCCAAAGAAGTTGGCATTCCAACTTACCCCATCGGGGCCCATAAGGGTTTGACACTTCATCTCCTAGGGTTAGGGTTTTGGATGTGTTATCACCTATTTTTTTTTTTTTCAAAACATTGTATGTCAACTCTGTTTTTGATCATGGTTTAAAATAGGTCTGAAAGTCATTTTAGTTTGGTTAAGGGTAGGTCATAGCTTTTAAAGGTTTAATGTTCATCATCTGAATTCAAATAAGGTATTTAGAGGTCCATTCCATGGTCAAATATTCACATTTTTCATTTAAAGGTCATTCAATTAAGTTTCAGGCTAAATTTATGTAATTAGCTAGGAATCCACTGTTTCGTAGTGCCGTTAGTTCAAAAAAGAGGAAATGCGATACGAAAGTGCTGCTACTTTTGTACCGCAAACTGCGAAAATTACACTGTGAGCACTACGAAAGCGCGATTTCTTAGTTGTCGTGTCAAATGAGCCAAAATTTGTCAGATTCAGTTGGGGAATGATAGGATAGGAGTATGGTGAGTCAGTTAGTTACTAGATTCGATGTACTTACCTATCCTACAGTCATCATAGTCATGATAGGATATCAATGAAGCATCATTTAGTCATGAGGTGACATCTAAAATTTGAATTTTTGCCTAATTTAGTCAATCTACTTTTCATTTGTCTCCACTCAACTGTTTAAGCTCTGAAGCAGTAAAATTAAGCTTGTGGTTGTTCTATACCAAGGCTATCTTCAATATAATCAAGCGAGGCTGTTCCTTTTTCTCAAGTGAGGCTGTTCCTTTTTCTCAAGCCAGGCTATTCTATGTTATCAAGCGAGGCTGTTCATGCATGATCAAGCGAGGTTGTTTTACAGATTCTAGAGAAGCTAACAGGTTTTTCCCAAGAAGCATGGAAGATGAGAAGAAAGTTCACAGAGGAGGACATTGTCTAAGATATGAACCTGAAAATGTGAAAGCTTTAGTTGAGGATCAAACAGTGATGGAGGTTTTCATCAAAGCAGGCTGTCTCCAGTTTTGTGAAAAACTACAGGGTGGTCACACTCAGGTGTCAAAGGATTTTACCTTACGTTTCAGTGGAACCACTACCAAAATTGGAATGTTAAATGTACCGGTCACACCTGAGATCATAGCTTTTGTGACAGAGATACCAAGAGGGCAGGAATCCTGGTTTAAAGGTTTTAAGTTTAACATGGAACCATGCAAGGAATTTATGAAACCTGAATATGTTGATATGGACCTGAACAATGCAATACCTAGAAGCTGTATCAAGGACAACTATTCAAAGCTGCTGTTTAATATTCAAAGATACTTCACATGTGAAGGTATGTACCATAAAGTTTACACTTATCATTTCAAGCTTCTGTTGCATTTCACAGGTATGATATCACTAGATTTTCCATTTTACTTACATAGAAGCCTTGCCAAAATGGCTGACAAAGTCCAAGCCAAATCTGATGGCTATGAAACATCTCTATTTCACCATGGTTTGATAAATTTATTGGTTTTGAATGAGCTTCAGAAGATAAATAGGGATTGGTATTCCTTTTTGCTTATGAATGGATTTGAAATGGAAACTCTAACCCTAGCTAGGAACCCTAAAATTAAAGGGAATCCTTCACCACCAGTAGCAGAATCTAGTCAACTAGTGGTTACTAAAGAAAAGAGGTTTATAAATTTGAAACCAAGGAAACAGGTTGAAAATAGAACCGAGAAGACACCAGTACTTGTTGTAGGAACTCCTTCACTTGCAAAACAGAGTTTAAAAAGTGTCAAAGAGGCTAAACAAAAACAAGTGGCTAGCAAGCAGGAAACCCAGAGAGTGACAAGAAGTCAAGCAATAACATCAAAGGGAAAAACAATTGTTTCAGGTTCAGATGACAGCTCGGTGATGAAAGGTAACTTAGATGACATCTTACATGCAATTGATATAGAAGAGTCACCTATTGTGCAAGCTGATTTTATTGGAACAGATGAACACAAACAGAAAAAAGTAAAATCAGCAAAAAAAATGAAATTTGAAGATGAGAATGCAGCCTTTGTCTTTCAAGCTAGGAAGCCTTTGACTAGGCATATTAAAAGGATCAAAGAACATATTAAGGAGGTCTAAGAGGCTACTGAAACAGTCAAAGTACCTAAAGAGGTGGTTGACCTCTCATCACCAGCAGTAGAGCATGCAGCTGGCAGAATAATGAAGGAAAAAGAAGAATTGACAAAGTATAGAAGGCTTGAGGAGAAATTGACATCAACAAAAAAAGAGATTTATAAGATGAAGAAAAGGTTCAGAAAACACATCATTGAGAAAATATAATTCAAGAGGATGAAAGCAGTATGGGAAGGCCAAACTGTTTCTAGGTCTGAAATTCCAAGTGTTGCAGAGCAATTTTTCACATGGACAGTGCCAGCTATCAAAGAAGCAAGATTTATCAGAGTGGTTAATACTCATTTGAGAGCCAGTAATATAAGGCTAAGAGGCCAAGTTGAAGATTTGGAACTACAACTGAAAATGTCTCAGGATGAACTAAAAAACAAAGGTGTAGAATAACAAATTCAAAGCAAACTCAAATGGAAAATGAAAATAAACTTTATGAAAGTTATGTTTTAGTTCATATGGATGATGGTTTTGATGAAGCTAGTGATTCTTAGAAGTTTTTGAACCTTTTTGTTTCAAATTTTGAAGAAAATTTGGTTAAACTTCTTACACAACAGTTTTGTAGCGCACATAGTGCAAAAAGGGTGAAATGCACTACGAAACTGCTGTAGCAACTTTTTCATCCTTTCTTTATCAATTTTTGGAGGGACGATCGTGCGTTTTGACTTGAAACTTTTAGAGAAGTTATTTCAAGTGAATATCAAAACAACCCTGAAGAAAAGGAAACAAAATTTTGAAGGAAAATGGGTAAAAAGACTGCGCTACAAAAAGCGCTACGAAACTGTGATGCTTTCGTAGCGCAGGATTGTTTTCACTATTTTGAGAGTTCGAAGTGGATTTTGCACAGCTGGCACATGGGGATGATTTTGGACATATGCTATTCTAGTTTCTGAAAACATATAGCCTCAAAGTTATGGGTTCATAGTGGTCAGAGTGTTTCAAAAACTTAAAGAATTCTAAGCCTAAAAACATGGGAACAGTTTCCTAGTTTGCAGGAGATCAACATCATCAGCATTATGGTCATAACTTGTTGGAGCTCATCATCAGGATTCGACCTTATGGAGATATAGGTGGAAAATGATGTAATCAAGTTTAGATAAAGTTGTTATGAGTAGAGTTAAAGAGTTATAATTCTATTTGTAATAGGACTCTGTATTAGGTTTACAACTATCTTTGTAATAAATACCATGTTATATGGTTAGGATAAGTGTCAAAGATAGGAATTTAATGTATCTAGCTGGGGATAAGATTATCTTATGAGGAAAATGATCTATAAAGGATCAAGAAGTCGAATTAGAGAGGGTTGAACATTTTTAGCAAAAAGACTGTGATTACTGTAAGTGACTGTTTTCAGCTTTAATACAGAGAAGTTTTCTTAGCCAGATTGAGATTCATACAGAGTTTTAATGTGTGTTTGTTCTATTACATCCTTTTGCTATCTATTGCAATGGTATTTTCTTATGTTTACTCAGAATTAATCCTTGATGCTCTAACTTTCAATGTAGGCAAATTGACTGTGTTTCTATTGTTTCACATGTGTATCTTTTGACTAAAACTCTAACATGCCTCAAATTACATTCTAAGTAGATTGATTGGTTTTATTAAAAGCTATCATGACTCCATAAGCCTAATGTACTCTTGCTAATGTGATTTTCAACCAAATTCAATCATTTCTCTGTTTATGATCACACATGGAGTTATCCATCTTCAATTTTATTCAAAATTAGTAACCCTTGAGAGAGCCCTCTTAGGTTGAGGAGGCTAAGCCTCAACCAAAATTTTGGTTTGAAATAGTTGCACAAGATTAGTTTGATGAGCAGCCTATCAGGTCTAATTTTGTGATAACATTTTGGTGCATCTGCCGGGAGCCTGAAGATTATACTTTCCCGAGATTTTGAAGCTGAACTTCTGAAGGTAGTAGGAGCTCAGAAAGCTTTTCGAGGCTGCATCTACCTTGGTGACTCCATTTAAAGTTTATATGTTCAAAGGTGGCTTCGAGAAGGAGATACATGAGGAGTAATCTTGACCCAGATCCACCTACTATCGTGGAAAATCCAAACACCATTTCAAGAGGCAGTCAAGGTATTTTTGAAATATCAGGTACTCCATCTCATTCGAAATCCTTGTCCTCTGAAATATCAAGAAGTTCTGAAGACAAAAGAGTTGATGATAAAATTCACGAAGTTTTGTTTAGATCAGAAAATGAAAAGGAGCTAATTAAAATTATCTTAGCATTTCATAAGAGAGGAATTGATACACCAGCCCTCAGTAACACAAGAAGACAAAGAAAATTTTAGGGAAGCTGTTACTTCAGAGTTGTTGTTGGAAGGAGAGGCTTTAGATAAGTTGAAAGAGCTTGATCCTTTTGAAGTATTGTTGAAAATTAAACCTGGTTTACCTCTTCAAAACTGGAGCTCAATTGTTAGTGGCTCACAAAGACCAAACAATCCTCCTCATAGCAGTTTGTCATCCATTGTTTCTTCCATTCCTAAAATTACCACAGGACCTCTAACCATGGCTAGAAATCCACCTGCTGCACTTGCTAAATACACTTCTCTTGTTCTTCCTGCTGTCTTACATGACCTACCTAGTAAATATGTTGCTAGAATTAAAACCTAGGGAAGTGATGAAGACATTAAAACAGAGGATTATGTGGATCAATTTAATGACTTTATAGACAGGGAGGAGGTTGATCATGAAGATGTTAAGTTGATATTGTTTGCTCAGAGTTTTACTGGCGAGGTTAGGAAGTTGTATAAAGCTCTGACTGCTGGAAGTATTCCTGATTGGAATGAATTTGAAGATGTTTTCTTAAGAAAATGGGGAAATATAACTAATCCAGTAAAAGCCCTCACTGAGTATAATACTTTGAAGAGAGATGCTGATGTAATTGTCCAAAAATTTTCAAAAAGGTTTAATAAAGTGTTAGATTCTATTCCTGCCAGTTTGAAACCACTATAAGCTTTCGCTCAAATGAGGTATGATGAAGCTTTTGAGTATGAGTTTTCCATATTGTTAAGAGAAAGAGAATCCCCTACACTTTCTAAAATGAAAAATGATGCTGTGAAGGCGGAGGTTAACTTGATAGCAGCTAAAAATTCAAAAATGGGTAAGGCTAAGTTGAAAGAAGAAGAGAAACCTTCATCCTCTACTTCTCAGGATAAACTGGACTCAATGATGAAAACAATGGAAAAGTTGATGGATAGGTTAGCCCTTGGGAATACCTCCACTCCTCCTGCACAACATGAACCTAAATTTAGAAACCCTCAGTTCAGGAGACCTCCGAATTAGCAAAGACCAAGGGAGAATAGAAATCAACAGCCTGATCCTCCAGTGAGACCTCCTTTTCAGCAAAATTTGATTTATGAAGAAGATGACCCTGAAACTCCTAAGGAGTCTATGCATTGTTTTGATGAAGACATGTCAGTAATTTTCTTGAATAAAGAAGAGCATGATAAATCATATTAAAACAATCATGAAGAGGAAACACCAGATTATCTAAAGGGGTATCAACATGCTATTTTTGAGATGCAGAAAAAATATAATCTCAGAAATAGGAATGTGCCTATCATTGCAAACAAAACATAGCCTAAGAAGGATGCACCTAAGGTTTCTGATGGCAAGAAGGATACTCCAAAGTTCGTTGAAGGTAAGAAAGATGCACCAGCTGTTCCTCCTATCAAAGAAACTGAAAAATCTGTTTCTGTTTTCAATCTTGAGAATGAAATTTCTAAAATTAAAATATCAGTCCCTTTTGGTGAGATTATCAAGGTTGATGAATATAGAAGCAATATTGTTAAAATGTTAAACTCACAACGAGGAGCTGCTGATATCTTGAATGTATTAGAAGATAATCCAACCATATATTTGGGTCCAAGACTAGAAGATGAACAGAATGAGGAAGTCCCTCATTTTTATGTGAGCCTTAGCATTCACGATATGACATTGCATAATTCTATGTTGGATTTAGGGGCTTCTCACAATATTATGCCCAAAGTAATCATGGAAAGAACGGGGTTAGAAATAACTAGGCCATATAAAGATTTGTTTTCTTTTGATTCAAAAAGAGTTCAATGCATTGGTTTAATCAAGGATGTTGTTGTTGGTCTGACTCAAGTTCCTGCTAAGACTGTATTCATGGACATTGTAGTAGCAGACATTCCACTGAAGTTTGGTATGCTGTTGTCAAGGTCATGGGTATAAAAAAATAAAGGTACAATGCAAATGGATCTTACTTATGCTACCATTCCCATCTTTGGGGAGAAAAGAAGATTGTATCAAGAGACAATAATGTCCTACATGGTGAGTAGCAAAGATAAACCCCAAAACTTTCCAATTTATGCTCTTGATACTGAACTTGGTTCTACGATTATTTTCAATGAATTGATTAATGAAGCAGAAGAGGAGAGGAAAGCAGAAAATCAGAGTTCTGAAATTCAGCAGTTTGAAAATCAGCAAACAGAAGGTCAGCAAGTCAGTGATAAAGAGGAAGAAGGTTGGTGGTCATTGCAATTTGATAGATAAGCAGGAAAAGAAGGAGCAGGAGAAGGGATTTGGATTAGAAATCCAAGTGATGAGAGTAAGTTCTTTTCCTATAAACTGAAATTTGATTGCAGGAACAACATGGCTGAATATGAATCCTTAATTTTGGGTCTAGAAGTTTTGAAGGGAATGAATGCTCAAAAAATTTCTGTTTTTGGAGATTCAGAATTAGTCATCAAACAGGTTGAGGGTGTTTATAAAAAAAAAGACACAAGGATGACAGCATATAGGAATTTGGTTTTGGAAATGTTAGAAAAATTTCAAGCCTATTCATTCATGGTAAAAAATAGAGAACAAAATTCCATTGTTGATTCTCTTGCTGTCTCTGCAAGTCTTTTCATTATTCCTATGCACTCTACAGAAAAGTATGAGGTTGAGATTCGCCATTGGCCAGCTATCCCTGATAATATTACTCATTGGCAAGTTTTTGAGGATGATCAACAAGTGAAAAACTTTATTGAACTGAAAGAAGAATTCGAAAATGTACAAGTAGATCAACAAAACATGTTGGCTGAATCTAAAGGGAATTATGAAGTTTTGCAACTAAAAAAAAATTCCATACCAAAGGGACTCATACCTCTAGAAATTTTTTTTGATCAGAATGATGTTTTTAAATCCCCTAAGATACAAGCTGATGATGAAGAAGTTGAGAGCTGTAACCTTGGTACTATAGCTATGCCCAAAATGATTAAAATTTCAAAATTTATTTCAGCTATTATGAATTTTAAATATGTTGAAATGATGAAGAGATTCATATATATATTTTCTTGGAACTATGCTAATTTGAAAGAATATGATCCCACCATTATTCAACATACTATTCCCATAAAAGAAAATGAAAGACCCTTCAAGCAGAAGTTAAGGAGGATCAACCCACTTCTCATTCCTTTGATTGAGAAGGAAGTTAAAAATCTCTTTGATGCTAAAATCATTGTTCCTATCAAATTTTCAAATTGGCTTTCAAATTTGGTTCCGGTTAGGAAGAAGAGTGGAGAAACCAGAATATGCATTGACTTCAGAAATTTGAATAAAGCCTCCCAGAAGGATAATTATCCCCTCCCAAAAATGGATCAAATTTTTCAAACTATTGTTGGTTCTCAGAGAATGTCTATGCTTGATGGTTTTTTAGGTTATAATCAAATTCTTGTACATCCTGACGATCAGGAAAAAAACAGCCTTTACTACACCATGGGGTACTTTCATGTACGCCAAGATGCCATTTGGTCTCATGAATGCAGGAGCTACATTTCAGAGGGAAATGGACATTTCATTTTCTGAAGAAAAGGACAAGATGGTGGTTGTGTATCTTGATGACATAAAAATCTTCTCAAGGAGGGAAGAAGATCACTTGAAACACTTGGAAATAATTCTGCTGAAATGTAGAAGGTTTGGCATCTCTATAAATCCCACCAAAAGAATTTTTTCTTTAACTTCAGGTAAATTACTTGGACATATCATTTCTAAATATGGAATTAATATTGATCCAAATAGGGTCAATGCAATTCAGAAGGTGGATTTTCCAAGAAGTAGGAAGGAGATTCAATCTTTCCTTGGAAAGGTTAATTTTGTAAGGCGATTTATTCCTAATTTTGCTGAGATTGTGAAGGACATAATAGGGATGCTAAAGAAGGGAGTTGATATTAAGTGGACATCAGAAGCAAGAAAATCATTTGAGGAGATCAAAAGGGCACTTACAAAAGCAAAAATATTGATCAGTCCAGATTTCTCAAAGGAATTTCTGGTTTTTACTTTTGCATCAGAGAATACTATCGCTAGAGTTTTGCTACAAAAAGGACAACAAGGTATTGAGCAGACAATTTATTTATTTAGTAGGACATTAGCCAATTCTGAGCTAAAGTATAATATCTTAGAAAAGTAGGCCTATGCCTTGGTAAAGGCTATCAAAGATTTCAGAATTTATATTTTGCATTCTCATATTGTGGCGTTTGTTCCTAATACTATTGTGAAAGACATCCTCACTCAAGCCGACCCTGATGGTAAGAGGGGGAAATGGATTTCCAAGTTGCTAGAATATGATATAGAGATTAACCCAACAAAATTGGTCAAAGGACAAGGCTTGGAAAAGTTGATGGCACAGTCAAACTTTGATTGTCTTGATATAAATTGGATTGCAGAAATATCAGAAATTTCAGATGATGAGGAGGAAATAGTTCCTATTGAAGAAAAATATATCACTTCGGATTGGTACAAGGAAGTTTTTTTGTCCTACAACACCATAAAGCACCTGCTGATTTAACAAAGTCCAAAGCAAGGTTTGTTAAGTTGAAATCTTTGAGATGCTTTATATTTGACAGAAATTTGTTTTGGAAGGATACTAGCGGAATTTTTCTGAATTGATTGCTGGAAGAAGAGGCTGATAAAGTGATTAAGGAATTCCACAAAGGAGATTGTGGAGGTCATCATTATTGGAAGGTGACAGTGAACAAAATTCTGGGAGTAGGGTATTATTGGCCTACAATGTTTAAGGATGTCTACAAGAGGGTTGCTACTCGTCATGAATGCCATATTTTCGAGGGTAAGAAGAAACTTGTACCTTTACCTTTGATGCCTATCTATGTAGAAGCACCATTCCAGCAGTGGGGACTAGATTTTATCAGAGAGTTCATCCATCATCATTAGGTCAACATCGTTGGCTTCTTACAGCTACTGATTACTTCACCAAATGGATTGAAGCAATCCCAACAAGGCAAGCAAATGATTTTGTGATTATTTATTTCTTATAAAATAATATTTTGTCTAGATTCGGTTGCCTCATGAAGATTATAACTGATAATGCACAGGCATTTAAGTCTAAGAAGCTGATCAATTTCTGTCATCAATATCATATTACTCTCGGGCATTCTACTGCATACTATCCGCAAGGAAATGGCCTTGCTGAATCTTCTAACAAGAGCATTGTAAGGATCATTAAAAAGGTGTTGCAAGAGAATAAGAAGGCTTGGAATTTGAAGCTGAAGTATGCCTTATGGGCTGACAGGATATGCACAAAGAGGTCAATCGAAAATTCACCATATGAATTGGTATATGGCGCTGAGGATATTTTTCCTACATCACTAGGGGTACCTGTTATGAAGCTGATTCAAGGGCTAGAAGAGGAACCAAATGCAATCCAGAGGAGAATTAATTAGCTGATAGCTCTGCAAGAGAAAAGGAATGAGGTTTATGACAACAATCATCAATCTCAAAACATAATCAAGAAGACATTTGATAAGAAGATCAAGGAATAAAGTTTTCAAATTCAAGATGAAGTGCTGAAATGGGAGGCCAAAATTGAAGAGAAAGGTAAACATGGTAAGTTTGAGAACTTATGGAAAGGTCCTTTCAAGATAGCTACTTTTCATGGAAACAATACTTACATACTACAGGAGATGGATGGAAAACCGTATGCTGGAGGACCTGTTAATGGCAGGTTTTTGAAGCATTATTCTTCCTAAAATCTGATGGATTGTTCATGTCATTGTATATATTCCATTTTATAAGTTTTTTCTGCTAATAATGACAAGCTAAATCAGCAAGCTTGAGCCCGAGGTGAAGGCCATTAGAGCTTGAGGAGGAAGCTTGGCGATTTCAAAGTTTTTACTATTTTGGTCAAGAAAATGGATAGCAGCACTAGAACTACTGGTTCTTAGTGTACCATAGGGGCACACTATCCCAAGTGGAGCCACTGTTATCACCTAATTTTTTTTTTTTTTTTTCAAAACATTGTATGTCAACTCTGTTTTTGATCATGGTCTAAAATAGGCCTGAAAGTCATTTTAGTTTGGTTAAGGGTAGGTCGTAGCTTTTAGAGGTTTAATGTTCATCATCTGAATTCAAATAAGGTATTTAGAGGTCCATTCCATGGTCAAATATTCATATTTTTCATTTAAAGGTCATTCAATTAAGTTTCGGGCTAAATTTCTACAATTAGACAGGAATCCACCGTTTCGTAGCGCCGTTAGTTCAAAAAAGAGGAAATGCGCTATGAAAGCGCTGCTACTTTCATAATGCAAACTACAAAAATTACTCTGTGAGCGTTACGAAAGCGCAGTTTCTTAGCTGTCGTGTCAAATGAGCCAAAATTTGTCAGATTCAGTTGGGAAATGATAGGATAGGGGTATGGTGAGTCACTTAGTTACCAGATTCGATGTAATTACCTGTCCTACAGTCATCATAGTCATGATAGGATATCAATGAAGCATCATTTAGTCATGAGGTGACATCTCAAATTCGAATTTTTGCCTAATTTAGTCATTCCAGTTTTCATTTGCCTCCACTCAACTGTTTAAGCTCTGAAGCAATAACATTAAGCCTGTGGTTGTTCTATACCAAGGCTATCTTAAATATAATCAAGCGACGTTGTTCCTTTTTCTCAAGCAAGGCTGTTCCTTTTTCTCAAGCGAGGCTATTATATGTTACCAAGCGAGGTTGTTAATGCATGATCAAGCGAGGTTGTTTTCTAGATTCTAGAGAAGCTAACAAGTTTTTCCCAAGAAGCATGGAGGATGAGAAGAAAATTCACAGAGGAGGACATTGTCTAAGATATGAACCTGAAAATGTGAAAGCTCTAGTTGAGGATCAAACAATGATGGAGGTTTTCATCAAAGCAGTTGTTGGGTGCTAAAAGGTGCCTTTTAAAATATCCCACATTAATTATCAACCCGGGCAAGTCCTCTTATTTCAAGAGTGTACACAATATGTGCACGCTATAATCCCAGAGAGTAATGTTTCTTAAAATGTAGTATATATCTTTCAAATACAAGAATAAACGGATGCTTTTAATAAATCCCACTTGCAACTAAAAGAAACTCAATGCTCTAAAACTAAATCATTCATTCAGCAAAGTAAAAACAATTATCAGTCGAGGATACAGTATCAATAACTCATTCCTCTTTTAACTGATGTAAACTAATCAAGCATAAATAAGATCCTCAATCTGAGAGCTTTGACAGAAATAGCCAATGTTCTTTACGGTTGTTGATCTCACACACAACACACTAAATAACCAATTGGAAATGGCAATGAATTAAATCAATAGTGCTATTGCAATTGATGGAAATGAGATAATTATGCTAATTGTAATAATGCTAAAAGGAAAAACTAAATGATTGCAAAAAGTAAATGACCAGCAATGCTATATAATAGAAATAGACAACAACACTTATGTGACTACAATGAACATCAAAAATAAGTTACTGAAATGAACATCGAAGCTCTGTAATTAGAATGAGAAACACAATAATATACTTGTAGGAAGCAATGATCTTGTTATGAGGGAAAAGAACAACAACACAATTCAATTGTAGAAAGTAATCATTAAACAAGCCACACTTGCATAAATAAGAAATAAGGCAAGACACACTATATGGTATAGGAACGACAAGTAGATCCACTAGGAGCCGGGCCCTTAGCCGCCGGTGAATACCGCCCGATTACTTCAGGAGATGCGAAGGAACTACAACTGTTTTTATATATTCATTATTGCATAATCGTCACAGCAAGTTCATGCTTTGCTTCAACAGCGAGAGTTGACGATAAAAGTTACAATTTCAATAGTAATTCTCCCATTCCTCCTATCCTATCCTATCTATCTCTAATCCTCCATCATGAATCCCCATAATAACCCCCCCTTCTCTGATCTCTGTTCTGATTTAAATACACATAGAGAAAAGAGAAGTTACAACCGATATGAATAAAAATGATTCCTATTACAAAATTGGATTGCTCACAACCAATTGATCAGCAAGAAAATATATTTCCATCAATCATTCAATAGGAACAGGTCGAATTTGGATTTGCAGCTGAGATAATTTGGAAAATAGCCGCAACAGTGAATCTGGGAAAATTGTCTTCAGAGAACCTTCTGTTTCTCTTAATACAGATCGATTTTGGGCAAATCGTTCATTGAATAAGTTAATTCGGTCCGTTTTGGACAAAACCCATGTTTCAGATTTTCCAGATTCTTCTCCATTTTCCCAGAATGTCCAACGCAAAACTGTCACTTCTTATTCCAGCGAATTTCTGAGTTGGAATATTGAATGATGAGCTGGAAATCAAATCTGCAATCTGGCAAATATCTTGGAGGCTAAAATGGTGAGTGATGTTACAAAATATATTAATAAACCATCATTAGTAAAATTATGCATAATAATCATTAATTTATTAATAATAAAGGAGAGAAAATAATATTTATCCATAAGAGCATAAATAGTTATAAGATGGAATTATATGATAAACCATGATAAATGACGTGATAAAGAATGGTAGAAATGGATGAAATAGGTATTAAAAAGTGATAATAATAATGACAAATTAGCGTCCCAACATACCCCCAAACTGAATATATTGCATGTCCTCATGCAACCCAAAGACAAAACCCATGTGTTAACCAAGCAAAAAAAATTGTTCATCCCAACTCATGAAATGGATGGAACAAATGATTTTTTCCTCAAATAATGAATATTCAATTTTAGCAATTTTGATGAAGGCGTAACAATTTTTACAGCTGACGTTCAACTATATGTATATGAAGTTGTAGAAAAATGTGATATAAGTAACATCAAACTTCATTAACCATTTTCTCAGAAATTAGATCGTTTTGATGCACGGATCATGAGATATAAACAAAATGGTTGTAGGTGATAGTGCATAATTTTCGAAATTTTATGAACTAATTTAGCGTGAAATTATCTGGGTTTGTGTATTTTAATGATACCTCTTTGTTATCCAGAAATCACAAGAATTCAGTTCATAGTTTTAAAGATATATGCAAATCAATTTCTGCATTGTATAAAAATGAAATTGTATGCCTTAAACGAGAAAGAAAGTAGAAAAAATCCATCATGTGTAGAAATTCCTCCCCCAAACTAAAGAATTAACATGTCCTCATGCAATTCTAGAAAACAAAGAGAGGTGGTTGCTACAATATGTTGAAATCTATGCTTGGTGTAAAACAACATGGAATAAGGGAGGTGTTGAGAATGAATAAGAATATCAATGGATGATAAATAATATTACTGACATGGTCATAGGAAAGAAATGAAGGAAAGCAACATTCCCCCAAATTGAAAGATGATATGTCTCTGAAAAATGGGAAGTGGTAAAGATGTGGAATGAATGATGATAAATAATGCTCAATGGATTTTCATGAAATTTTCCTAAATTCATAATAAATCAGAAAATTATGCTAGTTGAACTTAAGTGTTACCTCTGAAAAAAAATGTGGAATGACATGTAGGAACTGGAATTTGTTGAAGCTGATGTAGGCTGAGCGGATACTGAAAGTGATGCAAAAGGTGGAAGCCATGCAAGCACATCATGTTTGATGAATTGTGTGCATTTGCGAGTTGCGTGAGCCTTTGCTATTAGTTGCAATAGTGTGGTCATGCTGCGAATAGAATTCCCCCCCCATACTTGTTGTTCTCTTGTAACCAAATCACGATTCTACATGCAATTTTCTTGAATCCACAGTATTAATTTTGAAGAGCAATAGATAAGATGTATGCCAAAAGTTTAATCAGAAAAACTTATGTAGAAATGTAGTATGAATATTGTGGCAAATCAACAAATCATGGCAGAATTCTGCACTTATATCGCGTGCTATCCATAATGCATACATTCCCCCTTCTAATTGAAAAAGGGATTCCATGACCATAAAGCATAGAAAAAGTGTTGTGCTGACGACAAGGCAAGGGAACGAACAATACAACAGTAAATGAAGCAGAGTACACATATCAAATGATATGACAGCAAGAGGTATTGTTATAATGAGGGCAGAGTGTATAAAGATAGTTATGAAGAAGAGATAAGATTCTTGGGTTGATGATAGGTAATGTGGTAAGTAAAAATGACAACAATATGCAAGAAAAGTTACCTTGCTGACGATATTCCAGCTGAAAATGATATGATTGATTAAAAAACATTAACTCATGCGTAAAGGTTCATAGTAGGGAGAAATAAGGGAAATAATCTCTCTGATAAAAAAAAAAGTAGGAAGAGGGTATTATAATAATTATTGATGTTGAAAATAGAACTTCAATACCATAAGTAGAGCCTCTGCTGCCAGCAGGCGTCCATAGCCTCGGCAGGGTTCTTTTTAACCCATATGAGCCAGGATCCTCAATTTATAGTTGGAGAATTCCATTATTGTTCTACAGAAGAGATCAGTGTGCTGGCGTGGTAACTAGATAACCACACTACCATTCATTGGGAAGTAGCAAAAGTGATTAGGCCGGCTCGTGATGAGACCTCCTGTTCCAAGGATATTGTGGCTATCCAATGGATCATAACCTTGGTGTGGTGGCCATAGTGGGAATGCCACTTCGCTACAACCTTATGAACATGGTGGGCTAACTCTTTAATGAAACCCCCTATCCTCTATCTGTAAACAAGATTTTGTTTTTTTACACCTTTTATGATAAATAGAGGGAGGCTTAGTACTCCTTAAGAGTGGAGATGGTGGAAGAAGTTTGAACATGTCAATAGAAAGAAAATATAACCATAATCTTACTTGTAATAGATAGAGAGAATTGTAGCTAGGAGAAGTGGAACCAACATGGTAAAGATGATCAATCAGTATCATATACAGCAGAAATCAATACAGTAAAGTAATATATAAATAATTGTGTCCCTTTTGTTTGTTTTAAAAGAAAAAAAACTATCATCAAGAAGCTGTCTTGTTAAAGATCATAACGTCAAGGATATTCACCTGCTTCAATAGACTCCATAATTTTTGTCCTCATAAAAGTATTGTACTTCATGCGATGAAAGAGAATCAATAAAATGTGGTTGACATGAATTAGGAATAATCGCACAAGAGGGAGGAAGGGTTGTTCTCGAAAATATTCCCAAAGTGTTGTTCCCTTGAAGGAACAGCAAAAACACTCAAAAAAGTGTTGTTCCTTTTAAGGAACAACAAAAATACACCCAAAAAAAGTGTTGTTCTTTAAAAGGAACAACAAAAAATACACCAAAAAAAAGTGCTATTCCTTAAAAGGAACAAAAAAAAAACACCAAAAAAAGTGATTCTCCTTAAAAGGAACAACAAAAAAATACACCCAAAAAAAGTGCTGTTCCTTAAAAGGAACAACAAAAAAATCAACACGCGAAACTGCTGTTCCTTAAATGGAACATCAAAAAGACAAACACACGAAACTGCTGTTCCTTAAGAGGAACAACATAAAGACAAATACGCGAAACTGCTGTTCCTTAAGAGGAACGGCTGCTGTTCCTTAAGAGGAACGACAGCTGTTCCTTAAGAGGAACAACAAAAAGACAAACATGCGAAACTTGGTGTTCCCTTTAGGGAACAACAAGGGAAAAATAGAAAAAAACTAATGTACAATCTATTCTCTAAGCAAATCCAATCAAATAAAAAGGAAAATTTATGTACAGTTTTCAAGAAAAATTAACTTTTTACAGAATTGGTGCTGCCGAATAATTGCCTTCTGTAATTAAAAATTGCATGGTGGGGTCCTCATTGTTCAATCGCCAATGGAGTGGAAACTGTAATTTGAAGGAATCAACACCTAAAACACAAAAACATAAAAGAAATAAAAAAAGAAACAACACTTTATTTAAAAATAGTATATAAATAAATAAGTTAAGTTACAACAACGATGATATTATTTCCTAAGGGAATATCAATCTATCAATGGAAAAAGAAATGATCTCTTGGAAAAATGTTTTGGCAGCAGTGACATGAATCTTCGAATGGGAACCAATTCTTCATTTTTTTCTGTTATGAATCTGTTAGGTAATGAATTGGATGAAATTCCCTTGTTTCATTAAAATTTCTTTCAAGAATCGCTCGTCCATAAATTGACCTTCTTTATTCTCCTAGGACCTGCAAAAAACGAGTGTTTACCTGCAATAAAAAATTAAATCATGGAGAAGGAGAGGTGATCAGGCTCCCCTAATCCAAGAATTATGCAAAAAAAAAAACAAGTAGTTACTCTGTATAACAAATCCACGGAGAAAATAACAATTTTTTTTTTTTTTTTTTGGTCACGTACGAGAGAGCAGTGGCCAATCATGCTAACCTGTAGTGTTTTAATCACAACTTCTTTGTTTTTTGTCCAAATTGAGTGATTATAAAGCCATATGAGAGCTAAGTCAAAGGTATATCTCCAATAAAAACAGGTTTTAAAAATTCCATGATATGATATGTCAATGTTACTTAGAACAACCTGCATAACAGAGTCATTTTCGATTATCCAGCTCAGACCAATAGTTGATATTTCAAGCATAAATTTTTCATTTGATGACGGATTAAGCTGATTAAAATTGGAAATGAAAGTAGATTCATTTATTTATCTCCAATAGAAATAGGTTTTGAAGACAAGAAGAATTTATGGGTCAAATACGCTAGTGAATAGTCGAGAAAACAAAGTTTCAAGAGTGATGATTTATGATAAGCAGCCAATATTTTGGTCATAAATTCCTCATACGATATCGAAATAGAGTGATTAAAATTGCGTTGTAAATTATATTTATATAGGAATATACCATAGAAACAAGTTTTAAGAATATAGTCATTTAGGCCTCCAAAAACTGACTGTCCCAACTTTGTTCCTGAGCTGCCTATTAGACGCCCTGTCTATGTTTTGGTTCTAACTTTTTTGTTTCAAATCAAAATGGAGTGATTCAAATTGTGTTGGAAAGTAGACATAAAGGGCTACTTAGGATAGAAACAAGTTTTAAAAATATTCAATTTTTGTCCCTCAAAACATGACTGTCCCGACTCAGTTTTCAGAAATTTCATCAAGCCACAAGCCAAAAAAAATGATATTCAAGAAATTTTCCATATTGGTGATAAAAATGAATATATGTGTTTGTAGAATTGTTATTTTCAATATAATTCAGCTACATACACAAATAAATTAAAATATTTATCATCGAGGTTGATTTCCACAGCGTGTTGCAACAAAAACAACTATTTTTACAAAAATAAAATAAAAAAAATGTGTTTATTTTATTTCCTTATTTATTTTATTTTTTCACTAGCCTACTCTAATTTGGAAAATGAATATGATTACGTATAAGAGTATTTCCAGTGTAACCATTTTCGAAATAAGGCTTCAAGTATGTACATACCCAAATTTGAAAAATGCATGTTAATAAAAATTAGGGTATGAGAAGCCAACTTCCCTTGAAAATATGGTGCCAAAAATTGTTTAAGCATGGAGTGATGCTGCAAACAAATCGAGTGAAACCAATCTTCAATGTATCCCTTACTTTCTTGATTTCCCATAGCCGTTATATCGTGAAGTTCTTGAGTGTTTAAAACGGCTTGTTGATGCAGGCTAGAAGAAACCTCATTTTTTTCCATAACCTCTACAATTTTTGGATTTGAAATATTTTGAATCTCAGTATTGGGAGGAATTTTGTTTTGTTTAGCTTTTCTAGTCATTCAAAAAAATGCAAGCATTCATTCCTACCTTAGACTTTTATGCAGTTCTGCTATGAAGCGGGCAGGGAACGAGCATGTTCGTCGTTCGTTATGCAGGTTCTTACATTCCGTTTTTAATACCCAGTTCTTCCCTAGCAGAGAAAAATCAAACATACATCACTCTTTATAAATGGCTACACTCTCCCTGGAAACGACACCAAAATGTTGGGTGCTAAAAGGTGCCTTCTAAAACTCCTATTTATCCCACATTAATTATCAACCCGGGCAAGTCCTCTTATTTCAAGAGTGTACACAATATGTGCACGCTATAATCCCAGAGAGTAATTTTTCTTAAAATGTAGTATAGATCTTTCAAATACAAGAATAAATGGATGCTTTTAATAAATCCCACTTGCAACTAAAAAAAACTCAATGCTCTAAAACTAAATCATTCATTCAGCAAAGTAACAACAATTATCAGTCGAGGATACAGTAGCAATAACTTATTCTTCTTTCAACTGATGTAAAATAATCAACCATAAATAAGATCCTCAATATGAGAGCTTTGACAACAATAGCCAATGTTCTTTACAGTTGTTGATCTCACACACAACACAGTAAATAACCAATTGGCAATGGCAATGAATTAAATCAATAATGCTACTGCAACTGATGGAAATGAGATAATTATGCTAACTGTAAGAATGCTAAAAGGCAAAACTAAATGATTGCAGAAAGTAAATGACCAACAACGCTATATAATAGAAATAGACAACAACGCTTATGTGACTGCAATGAATAGAAAAACTAAGTTACTGAAATGAACAATGAAGCTTTGTAATTAGAATGAGCAACACAACAATATACTTACAGAAAGCAATGATCTTGTTATGAGGGAAAAGAACAGCAACGCAATTAAATTGTAGAAAGTAATCTTTAAACAAACCACACTTGCAGAAATCAGAAATAAGGAAAACCACACTATATGGTACTGGAACGACAAGTAGATCCACCAAGAGCCGGGCCCTTATTCGCCGGTGAATACTGCCAGATTACTTCAGGAGATGTGAAGGAACTGCAACTGTTTTTATATATTCATTATTGCATAATCGTTACAACAAGTTCTTGCTCTGCTTCAATAGCGAGAGTTGATGATCAAAGTTACAATTTCAATAGTAATTCTCCCATTCCTCCTATCCTATCCTATCTATCTCTAATCCTCCATCATGAATCCCCATAATAACCCCCCCTTCTCTGATCTCTGTTCTGATTTAAATACACATAGAGAAAAGAGAAGTTAAAACTGATATGATTAAAAATGATTCTTATTACAAAATTGGATTTCTCACAACCAATTGATCAGCAAGAAAATATATTTACATCAATCATTCAACAGGAACAGGTCGAATTTGGATTTGCAGCTGAGATAATTTGGAAAACGGCTGCAACAGTGAATATGGGAAAATCATCTTCAGAGAGCCTTCTGTTTCTCTTAATACGGACCAAATTTGGGCAAACCGTTACATGGTAAAGTTAATTCGGTCTGTTCTAGAAAAAACCCATGTTTCGGATTTTCCAGATTCTTCTCCATTTGCCCAGAATGTCCAAAGAAAAACTGTCACTTCTTATTCTAGAGAATTTCTGAGTTGGAATATTGAATGATGAGCTGGAGATCAAATCTGCAATCTGGAAAATATCTTGGAGGCTAAAATGGTGAGTGATGTTACAAAATATATTAATAAACCATCATTGGTAAAATCATGCATAATAATCATTAATTTATTAATAATAAAGGAGAGGAAATAATATTTATCCATAATAGCATAAATAGTTATAAGATGGAATTATATGATAAACCATGATAAATGACGTGATAAAGAATGGTAGAAAAGGATGAAATAGGTATTAAAAAGTGATAATAATAATGACAAACTAGCGTCCCAACAGCACTCTGTCTCCAGTTTTGTGAAAAAATACAGGGTGGTCACACTCAGGTGTCAAAGGAGTTTGCCTTACGTTTCAGTGGAACCACTACAAAAATTGGAATGTTAAATGTACCAGTGACACCTGAGATCATAGCTTTTGTGACAGAGATACCAAGAGGGTAGGAATCTTGGTTTAAAGGTTTTAGGTTTGACATGGAACCATACAAGGAATTTATGAAACTTGAATATGTTGATATGGACCTGAACAATGCAATACCTAGAAGCTGTATCAAGGACAACTATGCAAAGATGCTATTTAATAATCAAAGATACTTCACATGTGAAGGCAGGTACCATAAAGTTTACACTTATCATTTCAAGCTGCTGTTGCATCTCACAGGTATGATATCACTAGATTTTCCATTTTACTTGCATAGAAGCCTTGCCAAAATGGCTGACAAAGTCCAAGCTACATCTGATGGCTTTGAAACATCTCCGTTTCACCATGGTTTGATAAAGTTATTTGTTTTGAATGAACTTCAGAATATAAATAGGGATTGGTCTTCCTTTTTGTTTATGAATGGATTTGAAATGGAAACTCTAACCCCAGCTAGGAACCCTAAAATTAAAGGGAATCCTTCACCACCAGTAGCAGAATCCAGTCAGCTAGTGGTTACTAAAGCAAAGAGGTTTATAAAGTTGAAATCAAGGAAACAGGTTGAAAATAGAATAAATAAGACACCAGTACTTGTTGGAGGAACTCCTTCACCTACAAAACAGAGTTTAAAAAGTGTCAAAGAGACTAAACAAAAACAAGTGGCCAACAAGCAGGAAATCCAGAGAGTGACAAGAAGTCAAGAAATAGCATCAAAGGGAAAAACAATTGTCTCAAGTTTAAATGATAGCTCAATGATGAAAGGTAACTTAGATGACATCTTACATGCAATTGATATAGAAGAGTCACCTATTGTGTAAGCTTATTTTATTGGAACATATGAACACAAACAGAAAAAGTAAAATCAACAAAGAGCATGTAGCTGACAAAATAATGAAGGAAAAAGAAGAATTGATAGAGTATAGAAGGTTTGAGAAGAAATTGACATCAGAAAAACAAGAGATTGCTAAGATGAAGAAAAGGGCCAGAAAACACATCATTGTGAAAACATAATTCAAGAGGATGAAAGCAGTATGGGAAGGCCAAACTGTTTCTAGGTCTGAAATTCCAAGTGTTGCAGAGCAATTTTTCACATGGACAGTGCCAGCTATCAAAGAATCAAGATTTATCAGAGTGATTAATACTCATTTGAGAGTCAATAATAGAATTCTAAGAGGCCAAGTTAAAGATTTGGAACTACAACTGAAAATGTCTTAGGATGAACTAAAAAACAAAGGTGCAGAATAACAAATTCAAAGCAAACTCAAATGGAAAATGAAGAATAAACTTTATGAAAGTTATGTTTTAGTTCATATGGCTGATGGTTTTGATGAAACTAATGATTCTCTGAAGTTTTGGCACCTTTTTTTTTCAAATTTTGAAGAAAATTTGGTTAAAACTTCTTACACAGCAGTTTCGTAGCGTACAGTGCAAAAAGGGTGAAATGCGCTACGAAACTGCTATAGCGGCTTTTTCACCCTTTCTTTATCAATTTTTGGTGGGAAGATCGTGCGTTTTGACTTGAAAATTTTAGAGAGGTTATGTCAAGTGAATATCAAAACAACCCTAAAGAAAAGAAAACAAAAGTTTGAAGGAAAATGGGTAAAAAGACTGCTCTACGAAAAGCGTTACGAAACTGTGCTGTTTTCGTAGCGCAGGACTATTTTCACTATTTTGAGAGTTCGAAGTGGATTTTGCACATGGGGATGATTTTGTACATATGCTATTCTAGTTCCTAATAGCAGATAGCCTCAAAGTTATGGGTTCATAGTGGTCAGAGTGTTTAAAAAACTTAAAGAATCCTAAGCTTAAAAATAGGGGAACAGTTTCCTCGTTTGCAAGAGATCAACATCATCAGCATTATGGTCATAACAGGTTGGAGCTCATCATCAGGATTCGACCTTATTGAGATATTGGTGGAAAATGATGTAATCAAGTTTAGATAAAGTTGTTATGGGTAGATTTAAAGAGTTATAATTCTATTTGTAATAGGACTCTGTATTAGGTTTACAAATGTCTTTGTAATAAATACCATGTTATATGGTTAGGATAGGTGTCAAAGATAGGAATTCGATGTATATAGCTGGGGATAAGCTTATATTATGAGGTAAATTATCTATAAAGGATCAAGGAGTCGAATTAGAGAGGGTTGAACATTTTTAGCAAAAATACTGTGTTTATTGTAAGTCACTGTTTTCAGCTTTAGTACAGAGAAGTTTACTTAGCCAACTTGAGATTCATACAGAGTTTTATTGTGTGTTTGTTCTATTACATCCTTTTACTATATATTGTAGTGGTATTTGCTTATGTTTACTCAGAATTCATCCTTGATGCTCTAACTTCCTATGTAGGCAAATTGACTGTGTTTCTACTGTTTCACATGTGTATCTTTTGACTAAAATTTTAACATGCCTCAACTTCCATGCTAAGTAGATTGATTGGTTTTACTGAAGCTATCATGACTCCATAAGCCCAATGTACTCTTGCTAATGTGATTTACAACCAAATTCAATCATTTATCTATTTATGATCACACATAGAGTTAGCCATCTTCAATTTTATTCAAAATCAGTAACACTCAAGAGAGCCCTCTTAGGTTGAGGAGGCTAAGCCTCAACCAAAAGCTTGGTTTGAAATGGTTGCACAAGATTAGTTTGATGAGTAGCCTATCAGGTCTAATTATGTGATAACAGGATGTTTAAGGTTTCTCATTGTTTCTTCATGATAAAAAATCATGAGAGCCTCATTGCGGCATAGTTCAGAAAGGTGTGTAGCTATCGCATCTCTTCTTAGAGATAAACTACCACCGTTTTAGCTCGTTTGCTTTTATTCTGCATGTAAACAATTTCAACATTTTTCATTTATTAATTGAAGTCAAGTTTTGTTGTATCTTTGTGTTTTGGCTTTGAGTTTGTATTTAATTTTATTCCCTTCATAAATTTGGATCAGTGGAAAATTTGAAATGACTGTAACTCCCTCAATATCGATTCAAAACTCTATTATGACCATAATTATGAAATGCATAGCCACTACATCCACTGGCATTATTTTGAAGGAAATTAGAGCACATTATCAATAAATATATGCTATGCAATACTCACGGTTATAATCTATAAAGACCTAAAATAGCTTATTTTAAATAAAAAATATCATCACTTAGGCTACGATAAGAACAATTTTTTTAAAAATCAGGTATTTTTTCAAGAGGAACTTAGATCTACAATTTTCTTCTTTGGATTTTACACAAAAAGCTTCAAAATTGGATGTAAATTTTATTGCCCAAATTTTCCCCTGGAAATTGGTAAAAAAATAAGAAAATAAATAATTCTCAATTCCTTGCTCAATAAAGAGCTTCAATATCACTTGTAGTGAACCTTACTAAATAAAAGAAAGATAACCCTTCAATTAGAATAAAAAATATGTCCAAAAAATAGACAATATGAGGATATAGAGAGAACCCTTAAGGTAAGGTAACAACATCAAACATTCTTTATGGAAAGAATCACTCCAAAAGCAATGATTGTTACAATGCAATCATTCAATATCTTTTCACTCTCAATACACTGATACTCTTGTATGTCAAATTTTTTTATGAGTATATGTTAAATTCTATGTTAACTACCCCTTATGATTATATTATTTCTTTTAAATATCTAGTGGGCCTATTTATTATTGATAAAATATGAGTGGGCCTATTCCATGATTATGGCCACATTACATTAATTATCTCCTTTGGGTACGTCCCTAGGTACCTCATATTATCCTCCCTAGGTGTTACACAATAATTTTTCACCGTCCCTGCAATCCCCCATCCTGCACATTGGAGGGCTTATTCCATGACCTGTGAACAGTGACATGACCTGAAACCACTTTCATGGCATCCCCCTTGACAAGGAAAATCATTCCCCTGAAGACAATTTCCTGTGAAAAGCCCTAAAAATAGACCTTTTGGCCTTGGCGCGACTAGCCAATTCAGCCCTTGCGCCAATGGGGGAAATCCACTAAAGAGGGCGCGCCAACTGGCGCTCTGTCCTAGTGTATCACTCGCGCCAGGCTTAATAAGGATTGTTTTTTAAAAATAAATGGCGGAAGTTTGATTCCAACCAACTCCTGAATGAGTCTCTAAAATAAGTTGGGAGGTTTGGCTTCGGATCTCCATGTAGGGGAAGTGGTTTTCCACCTATCATGGAAGCTTCGTTGAGGATAGGTCCAATCCCACCATTGTAGGGATCCCAACTCCCCTTCCACCATCTATATAAGCTTGTCATTTTCCCTTTGCAAGCTAGCTTGAATAGAGCTGAATCAGTAGTAAGGAGATTATCGTCAGACAGCCGAAGAGAGAGAGACTTGTGCCATTCCCGACGAGCTTTACCGAGACGTACTCCACTGTCGACCCGTCGAAGGAAGATCCAGCGTCAGATCTCAGGTTGTATCTTTCTTTGTTCTGATTAATAATAAATGACTTCGATTATGGTTCCACTCAGATGTTCATGTTTTATGGTATGAGTTGTATCTTCTCTGACTGATACATAGTTGCATGTATTAGGTTTTACGCTTATGTGTTTGTTGTTTCTTCATGTACGTGCAGGTGTTCGAATGTGCTACGTAGGAGAATTGTGATCTGCCACAACGAAGGACAAAATCACCATATTCTCCGCAAACGACAGCAGCGTAGGACTTAAGGTAGGCCTCTTGTCGCATCTTGGTCTTTTGCAATTAGGAACTTGCGTCTTAGCATGACTCGGTTGTTGCTAGACTCGATTTGGGCTAGTTGGGATCGCCTCTGTCCGCAGAGGGGATTTACCTCTCCAACAAACTGGCGACTCCGCTGGGGAGACATTGATTGGAGTTTGTCTTGTCTTTTCTGTTGATTTTGGTCTTTGTCCGCTTGATCAGCTCTTTTGGTTCCTTTTTTTTCTAGTGTTAAACCTTTGTTTAGCCTCACCATCCCTGATCTGCTCTCTGTTTTCTCTTTTTTATTTATTTTTTCATTAGTAAACTCGACTGGCGCGGTTTTTTCCCTGACAGTCGTGCCAACTGGCGCTTGTTGCCTGTTTATCCCCCGCACCAATCCTGTTCTGGAGCTAGATGCAGCCTGACAGTCGCACCAATCTTGTGTGGTGCTAGTGTTTGCTCCTTTCTGAGATTTTTGAGCTTGATTTGTGGTTTTGGTGCCATTTTTTCGACCGACTGAGTGTTCTGGAGCCTTGTTTGACTGAGTGTGACCTTCATCCTCCGGTTGTTTTCCCTCTACTATCGGTTTCACATTCTAGTCCTAGGGCATCTAGGTGCTATAGTGTGTCGAGCCTCCCGTGGGAGTTTGTGGTCTTCGTGTGATCAATCAATTTCATTATTGCTTCTCTGCATTCGTTTGGTGGTTTTTCATTGTTTTATTGCTTTATTTGAGTGATTTGTCTCTTCCTCATTCGAATTTCTCTTTGTCTCATTTTGGGCCTAGATTACACGGTTCATTTGAGTCTTTGGGATTCCTCTTTGATTTGAGAGACTTCTTTGTCAATTTAAGGTCTGATTGTTGTGTTTGGCATTGAGTGGGCTTGCTAATCTTTGCTCTTTTTATATCATTTCTCAAATTTTTATTTTCATTGGTTTTCATCTTGTTTAGTGCACTTTGCTCTTAAACATTGAAAATATAATTTTTTTTCAAATCTATTTTGCTTTTGATTAGTTAATGTAAATTGAGAACTTTTCTGTGTTATTAGTGATTTATAACTCTGAAAGAAAAGCTTTTAGTTTCCGTTAGCCTGCATTAGAGACACTAGTGGTTGTTTTGTGATCATTTTGTTATTGTGTGAAAGTTCTCAACCTTCCTGTAGTTAGCTATTCATCGAACGAAATGATACATTGTGGCATGTAGTGTGAATTTAGAGGATTTTGAGACATAACATTTGGTAGGGCCTGGAAATTGAAACATAATTGAAGATCAACACTAAAATTTATTCAATTTACCTTAAGGCAGCATTGAAACATTAACGAAATATTTAGAGGTCTAGGCTAGTGACGTGTTCCGACATCGTTAAACCTAGTAGCTGTCGTTCGCCTCTTGGATTTAGACAGCACTAGTACGGACTTGTGCTCCCCGTACCTTCGTGTATATAAAGGGAGACCCCACTAGGTTGCTATCCTTTATCCGTAGGAAGCCGAGTCTGCCGCCTTATACCCGTGATACACTGGACACAACATTTGGGGAGATTGCCTGCACGTACGTCAAGTCCTTGGTTGATTTCTTTTTCATTTTGAAACCAAGGTGTATATTGTAGTTCACGGATATCTGGTACACCCTTTGCCTAGAGTTCCAGAGTAGTCATTTTGATATTTTCTGACTCATTAAATTTGAAAGGATCATCAAGCGCTTGTCCTTTCACACTTGTTTCAAAATTGAAAGAGATAGAGTCACCTTTCATCCGTTTCTCGACTCTTAAAACATGAAACGGTGAAGTTTCTAAGTTTCAATGTGGTAAAATAAATCACCTGTGATCACATGCCCTTTTTAGAGTTTGCTTGTCGGCTGTTTGATTGTGTGCCTTGGTTTTTAGCCCGTGTGCTTTTGTTTGATCTCTTCCTATTGTCATTACTGTCACAATGGCAGAACCCTCAATTTCGTCTACTGGCAGTCCTTACACAGATGATTCATCATAGGTCTCTCAATCCTCTGCTGAACCTCAGCAACCCATTGTCTCCGAGTTTCCCGACGGGGGACCGGTTCTGTCTGAGCTTCCTTTTCGAGGACCAGTTGAGTTCAATTGGCCCTTATCCAATGCTTGGTTTGGATTTGGAGTAGGGGAATATTTCCCTCCTCTTACATCGGGTTCACCTTTCATAGCTGCTGTTATTCCTCCTAGTCCTCGCTGTCTTCTAGAAGATCTAGCGGCAGGGTCAGATATGGGTTCATCCAGTCCTTCTCCTAGTGAGGAAATCCCCACATCTGGTGAAGATTACCAGTTGTTCCCAGAAGACAACCCCGAGTTATCTGTCATGTATTCGCCGAGTCCTTTGCTTCCAGCGGGGTATAGATCCTTAAGTCAGATTCTGACTGTCGTCGCCTCTATGGGAGTATCAAATCCCTCTATGAGGCTGGTTATTCCTTCGTTAGGGATGTCCCCAAGGAAACCTCTCACATCATCTGCTCAGGTCACATCAGTACCTGTTAGGCCTACCGTCTATGTGGCCGCATCTACACCCGCTGTTACTACTCAGTCCGTAAGGACCGCGTCACTTCCCGAAGACGTCTACATAGCATCTGCTATTCTGGAGAACATCTCTCCCGAGGAGTATCGGTTGTCCCTACAACAATCGTACTCCGAGGTCGGTCAATCCTCCCAAGATCCCAACCGTCCTTATTTTTCACATTATGCACAGGATGGTACACCCGTCTACATTTTTCCATATCAGTACGATGAGCAGGGAAACCCTCTACGTTTCCCTGCTCTAGAGGCTTATCAGTATGTTCAAGGTTTTCTGCCTGCCCAGGCTGGCAATATTCCAACCTGCAAGGGAAACCCTTCCAGGGCCAACCTTCGGGCCAGCCTAGTTATTCCTACAACCCGCAAGGACAACCCTTACAGGGCCAACCTTCGGGCCAGCAGGGGTTGTTATACGGTCCGCAAGGACAGTCCTACAACCCTCAAGGTCAACCTATATAGCCTCACCCTGTGGTCCAATCAGGGCAACCTCAAGGACCCACAAGTCAATTGGGGTACCATCCGGGGCTGTTGTACAGTCCTTGGGGACAAATCCAACCCTCTCAACCTATGGTGCAACCTCTGCAACCTCAGTTTCCTATCGGTCCGAATGTTGCACAGCTAGGGCCCTCTTATGGTCCTGTTATAGGTCAAACTGGTTATCAGGCACAACCTGGCCCTATCCCGCCACCAGGACAACTGGCTCATCCGGGGCAGCCTGGTGTCCTTCATCAGCTAGGTCAACCTGTTCAACCAGCGCAACCTGTTTACCCGAGTCAACCTGTTCAACCAGGACAACCCGTTCAGCCGGGTCAACCTGTTCAACCAGGGCAGCCCGTTCAGCCAGGTCAACCTGTCCAACCAGGCCAGCCTGCACATCCTGTCAACCCTGATCAACAACTGATTTACTCTATGCCACAGTAGAATCTGCCTGTGTGCCCCACTTATCAGGCTCAGCAGGGCCCCACTTATCAGTAGCCCGCTCAACCCCAAGGCGGTTATTATCTTCAAGGTCAATCTTGACCGGTTTACAACCCGCCCCAAGGTTCTAATTATTATCTTCAACAACTAGGCTATACTTATACTCAGTAGTCAAATCCGTATACTGCTCAAATGGGGCCGATGTATAATCAGGGTCCGTACCCCGATTATCAACCCCCGTATACTGGTTATTAGCAACCATATCAGACTAACTATATGGCTTATACCCCCTATGGTCAGAATCCTCCGGGACAAAACCAATTGGGGCAAGGTTATACTCAAACAGGGTGGAGTACAGGTACAGGTCCTTATCGAGGGCCTGGTATGCCTTTCAATCCTTAGTTGCCGTTATTGGCCACCTTGGAATTACCGGACGTTTCTAAATTAACCAATGATCCGATTCTTCACAATCCTTATTGGCCTCCGGTTTCGACCAAGGTGCCTAGCGGCTGTCCTAAGTTTGAAGGTAAAGCTGGAGAGGACCCCCAAGCTCATGTAATGACCTGTCATCTGTGGTGTTCGTCCAACTCTTGGGTGGATGATTCAATTCATCTTCGTCTCTTCTAGTGCACTCTTACCGGTGCTGCCGCTAAGTGGTATATAGAATTACCCCACGGCATCTTTCAAGAATTCAATATATTAGCTATGGCTTTTCTGACACATTTCCAGTTACCAGTTTGTTATGAAGTAGGGACGCATCTCCTGACTTCTTTGAAGCAGGATAAAGCCACCCACATATCTGATCATATTCATGAGTGGTGACGTCGTCGTAGACTGATTAAGTTTGATATACCTGATCAAATACTAACTCATTGGTTCAATACCTCCTTCGTTAACAAGATCGCTCAAGATATTGCTATGGGGGCATGTGTGACTGAAGAACAAGCCATCGCGCGTGCCCAGTACCTTGATCTGGTGTACTCTTAGTCCAGCACGTTTTATGATATTTTGACTGATGCTCCGTGGCCCGGGACCTATAAAGCACCACCTAACCCAGCGGTAGACGGTGTTATTGGTTCCATTTCTCAAAATTCTTGGAAATCCTCAAATGGGAAGTAGAAGTCCAATTCTTCCAATAATTCCGCTCCTCCAGCCCCTCTGGATTCTGGTTAGACCGCGGAGGTCAACATCGTTTAGGCTAATCCTACGGAAAAGGCCTCCAAAGGAAAGAAGAAGGGAAAAGGAAAATCCAAACCCGATGCCCCGAAACCAGAGTCTTCTAAACCTCGTACTGATGACGGTTCTTAACGTAAACCGAAGTACCCCTGTCTTATCTGTGAAGGAGACCATTATACCAAAGATTTTCCCCGACGATCTGAAGTTAGTCAACTTCTGAAAGGCTCCAAAGGGACTCTGGCAGTTCTCAAAGAACCATTCCCATCTCAGCAGACCCAGATGGTTGAGCAACCTTCACCATCTGTACCATTTGGGTCTCAGGTCTTTATGATGAATGGTGCTGCACCTGTCTCAATTGCTACGCATTCGAAGGATTATGCTGGATCACGCCAAGCAACCGAGAAGGAAGTCGTTGATGGCCCACCTCCCCCACCTATCTCTGGTCCTTTAGAAATTGAGAAGCCCAACGCTGAACCTGTTGTGAGGCCACCTTCTAAAGGTGTTGTGCGAAAATCTTCCTACAACCCAAACGCCCGTGCCGCTCAGCACTACAATATTGTTGAGGATTGGCACAGGCGCCTTCTGCAATTTCTGCATTGGAAGTGCTTCAAAGTTTTCCATCGCAACGGAAAGCTCTATTGTCCACAATCGGTGGAATCAATCCCGTCGATTCTAATCTCCTCACCTTCAACCTAGAAAATTTTGTCCCCCGACTTCCGCATCAAATCGATCTTGTTATCCAAGTTAGGATCAATGGCCTCAACAGCCATAGAGCTGTTGTGGACGAAGGTGCTTCCACTTGTGTTATGTCATCTGCTTGATGGAAGGCCATTGGCTCTCCAGCTCTTACATCGTCTCCCAATGCCCTAGAGGCATTCGATGGTCGGGAATCTAAACCCTTGGGTGTTCTCGAGAGTTTGCTGATCACGTTACAGGGGAAGACAGTCAACATAGAAGTAGAAGTGGTTGACGCCAAGCTTAACTACAATCTTCTTCTTGGACGCAGTTGGACCCACGCCATGCTATGCGTTCCGTCCAACCTCTTTAGGCTTCTCAAGTTCCCACACGAGGGCAAAATCATCACTGTGGATTAGTTGTCTTTCTTCACCTCATCCTCTGAGAACAACGTTCCTTACGTGGATCAGATCCCCAATCCCCCCGACAGTGTAGGACCCGGTCTCTTTAAGGACCCCATCCTCATGGGTATTTTTCTCGCGCCACCACTTCACACTGTTCAAGTTAACATGATCTCTAGGTCCGACGACCCTTGGATCATCCCTTCTCTTGAACAGGTGACCTCTTTCGGAGAATCGACGCCGTTAAATCCAGTTGAGATTAATTATTGCAAAATCGTCACTGCATCTGATCCTCCTCCTCCTAAACATGCTCCTTCGAGTAGGGCTCTGGATATATATTCTCAATACCCTTGGCTCGGCGATGCGGATTTTCCTGATCCTTTAAGAGAAGTTTTCCCTTTCGATGAAGCTATCGTTGAAACAATGTCTCTTGAAGATCTGCCGTGGAGCGATGGACATCATCGTTGCTCGGTCATGCCTGGCCTGGGGGAAATATCTGATTATCTCGAGTGTGATGTATCTGGTTATCCCCCTCCTTTGAGCTTTTCGGAGCACAATTCCCCTTCTTGTGTCAAGCTCCTAAAACAATGAAACAAGTTGCTACGAGGACAATTCTTTTAAGTGTGTCAACCTCGTTAAAATAATGAAACACGAGCCTGTTCAATTCTAGTTTTGTTAGATTTAGATAAAATCTCTTGTGTTTTGAACCTTCACTCCATTTCCTATGGACTGAAGCTTGGGGGGCATGTACCTGGAATTGAGACACGATGCTGGGGGGCATGCCCGTTTTTCTTCATTTCAAGCATAGTTTACATTGGTGTTTTGAGCTTGCATAAAAATAAAACTCATATCCAAGCATAGTTTTCATGTGTGCTTTTAATCTTGCATAAAAATAAAATGTGTGGAAATGCATTTTGTGAACTTTTCCATTGGGTCGTTTGTTATGCAGATCGTGTAACTAATGCATTAGATAAAATTGTATTAGAAATTTGCATAGCATATAAAAACATCATCATATGTAATAAGATCCATCCAGAAATAGATATATATATATATATATTTCGAATAGTTTGTAGTTTGTGTACATCACATAAAATCAAAAAAATATACATGTTTGTTTTAATAATAGCCGGAGACAACATGTCTCTCAAAAATATGCATATAATCAGTAATTGATGGAGTCGACTAGGCACCCCCACAGTGTGTCTTTGGAAAGCCATTGGGATGTTTGCTAGTCGTGTGTAATCCGGGATTCCCTAGGTGATACCCTCCAGGTTCTGGACTAGTTCTCTCCCTTCGCCACCCTCAGCTTGAGGATCGTGTGCGAGAGGGGTCCTCCGTGCAATGGGCGACATGCCGGCAGGCCTCTTCGGGCCAACATCTGCATACACACAGAACTGTTGTTAGAATAGGCATGTATCACAAAAAAAGAGTCATAAATACATAAAAATAAAAAAGAGTCTTACCCAGCTCCTCGTCCCAGTCATCCCCCTCCGGGAGTGTAAGATTTGGGTCTCCCGTGAAGTCGGTACCGGTGTAGGGCCAATCCTCAATGACGATCAGCTGTTGCCGTAGCCATACAAAAAACTCGGGCCTCCAGGACATCTGCTGGCCCCCTCTTGATCTAGGCATGAGTGCTGCCCATCGAACCATCCTCGGCTCCCTCAATGATGGCTCGATGACTATCACCCCTTGGTCCTAGAAAATTGGTAATCGTTCCAGAATGAACGACACCAGAATGGAACCGTACCTAAATTGTTTCAGTTTGGCCTTCTTGCACTTTGTCAGCTGCCGTTTGATGTTTGTTGTTACGGTAGTGGCCCAATCAAAAAGTGTAGGGTTCATGCATTCAAAGGCTAGTAGGAGCTGTGCTTTGGTTGCCTCATGCGGTGCCTGCGACCCCGCAGCCCGCGTAATGGTGTGAAGCACTACTTGGAGTGCTAGATCACGGACTGTGTGGATATCTACTTTCCCATTGCCCGATCCGGTCCGTGCCCCTGGGCACACTCTCGCCATTACCATCTCCATTTTTTCACCAGAAGGTCTACTGCCTGTCATGATTGGCACTGGGCCTCTGCGGGACAATCCGGTTATGAAATAAACATTAGAGACCTCAAGTTCTAGTACTTGGTCTCGGAGCTTGAACACTTCTTCGTTCTCATCCCATATGCTAATCAAATATTGCAATAGCTCAGGTTGTGCTCTTGAACATGGTGTGAGGAAGAACTTCTTGAGACCACAGTTCCGGAGGGCAGTCATGCAAGCTTCATTTTGCATGGCCATTTTATCCTCTTCGCCATGCTCCCTATCCTTCCACTCAATCACCATTGTGGCTGGGTATCTGCACCAACATGGTCAAAAACACCTTATTAGATCTCTGCAACACTCAGAAAAAAATTTGATTGGCTCACATTCTGATAAATTGAAGCGGAAATTTGACTTGCGCCATTGGCGCGACTCCTTTGCAAAAAGGAGCCAATTGGCGCGGGTTCGTGCCTGATACCCACGCCAATTGGTCGAGCCCTAGTTTTGCAAAGGGTTCCCCCAGAGATCAAAGACACAATGGAAACCTACAAAAAATGAATCAAAACAAAGCTAGGAGGAGCGCCTCTTACCTGGAACGATCGAGAACTGGAATGATGTACTGGATTGGTCACAATCGCCGCCGCAAGTTTGCATAGCAAAAGCTCACTGTTGCTCTCCAAAAGAGGTAAAAAGTAAAAGTGAATATGTTCGGCATATTTATAACTTTTCAAAGTCAAATTAGGTTTTGAAAGTCATTTTTCCCAATATTTTAATATTTTTTGTTGAAAAATGGATTTTACGCTCGCTTTCATGTGCAGCAACAGGTTTTTACGCAGCTTGGACGGTGACACGAGTTGTATTTTATACTTTTTCGGACTCGGTAAAAACACGAAAAAGTCATTTCTGGAGTCATATTTCAGCTCTTTTCTGACTCTCTAAACATGAAAAGACTGCCGAGTCACTTGTCATTTTGATCTTGTTAAAGTGGCTGCGAAACGACATCTACCCAGTATACGTTTACCCTTTTTTTGGGCTGGGATAGATTACTTACGAAAATGGAATACCCTAGCCTATCGCGACTAGGAGGCTTTCTCAGACACAGTTTTCTACCTTTTCGGATATGAGGAACTATTTATGAAAAGGGACTGTTGGAGTTTACTTTTCTGCTGTCTTTTCAAACTCTCTAAACATGAAAAGACGCTGAGTTCTTCCTTTGTCAGACTCGTTAAACCTTGATGACATCGGATTCAGCCGTAATGACGATATTTGAGTTCTTCCTTCCTAGGGCTCGTTAAATGTACTAGGATGGATTCGTCTGAAGGACGAACTTATATTACAAGAATATGATATCCCCTTCAAGCTTGTTTTAAAAAACAATTGGGGTACTCGCCAGAAATAGTGGGGAAAAATGGAACCAGTATCGTCGTTGTGTCGGCAGTATGTCACTCTTGAACATGGCACTTGTCTGCATTCGTGTCAGGTTGGGGACATCTCATCTCATTCTCTGCTTGCCTCCATGGGTTTGAGTAATCCCTTTTGACCTCTCATCTTCTCTTTGCCTCATCATCATGACCTCTAATATTTTGATGTCAAATATTGCCAAATCCACTATTGTGCCGCCGATATGTTCAAGAGAAGTTGACCTCTGCAAGTTTCAACCTTCCTCTGATTCTCATTTGATCCTGATTCACAAACATTATATTCCTCTGTCTCGCGTCGATGATGTGGGAAACACTATGGCCCACCTTCGATCAAGGTCACTTCCTGTCGACTTCAGCTCATTATCCAGGAAGCTGATCTAGAGACTCCCTTCCGGTACCTTGGGGCTTGCATGCCTCAATGGCAGGTTCTTTGCATTCGATGCAATGTTTTCATCATTGAACTTCGATCGGATGATTCTGCGGATGTTTGATGCCAGCTCACTGTTCATATTTCGTAGATTGTACCTACAGTACCTTGAGGGCCATTGTCATTATTGGTGGTTCCTCTCGCGTCTATTAACAGCTTTCATCATTGGCTGGTAATCAGACGATGTTCTTGCATGTTCGACTTCAGCTCACTTATTCACATGCTAGAATTTGTACTTTGTTCGGGTCGAGATGGAGCGTAAGACCTTGGATTTTTTCTGTTGGAATCCAGGCTGTGATTTTGTGGATTATTATGATTGGTTACATGACTCATTGATTGGATGGCTGCGACCATACCTGAGTCTATTTATCGATCCTTACTGGATGGCTGCGTCCATGCCTTGGATCTTGATTATTGTATACTCTGTTATGGATGGCTGCGCCCATACCACATATATCATGTATTTGAGATATTAGTTGTACTTGTCTACGCAGGTTTTTCGACGGCAGTGTTTTCAGTTGGACACATTCTCATAAAGAATTTCACCCCTCTCTCTCTCTCGGGCCTCATGCTTTAGGGGGCATATGTTACACTGTAATTTGTCACCGTCCCTGCAATCCCCCGTCCCACACATTGGAGGGCTTATTCCGTGACTTGTGAACAATGACATGACCTGAAACCACTTTCATGGCATCCCCCTTGACAAGGAAAATCATTCCCCTGAAGACAATTTTATGTGAAAAGCCCTAAAAATAGACCTTTTGGCCTTGGCGTGACTAGCCAGTTCAGCCCTCGCGCCAATGGGGGAAATCCCCAAAGAGGGCGCGCTAACTGGCGCTCTGTCCCAGTGTATCACTCGTGCCAGGCTTAATAAGGATTGTTTTTTAAAAATAAATGGCGGAAGTTTGATTCCAACCAACTCCTGAACGAGTCTCTAAAATAAGTTGGGAGGTTTGGCTTCGGATCTCCATGTAGGGGAAGTGGTTTTCCACCTATCGTGGAAGCTTCCTTGAGTATAGGGCCAATCCCACCATTGTAGGGATCCCGACTCCCCTTCCACCATCTATATAAGCTTGTCATTTTCCCTTTGCAAGCTAGCCTGAATGGAGCTGAATCAGTAGTAAGGAGATTATCGTTAGACAGTCGAAGAGAGAGAGACTTGTCCCATTCCCGACGAGCTTTACCGAGACATACTCCGCTGTCGACCCGCCGAAGGAAGATCTAGCGTCAGAGCTCAGGTTGTATCTTTATTTGTTCTGATTAATAATAAATGACTTCGATTATGGTTCCACTCAGATGTTCATGTTTTATGGTATGAGTTGTATCTTCTCTGGCTGATACATAGTTTCATGTATTAGGTTTTATGCTTGTGTGTTTGTTGTTTCTTCGTGTACGTGCAGGTGTTCGAACGTGCTAGGCGGGAGAATTGTGATCTGCCACAACGAAGGATGGAAGCACCATCTTCTCCGCAAACGATAGTAGCGTAGGACTTAAGGTAGGCCTCTTGTCGCATCTTGGTCTTTTGCAATTAGGAACTTGCATCTTAGCGTGACTCGGTTGTTGCTAGACCCGATCTGGGCTAGTAGGGATCGCCTCTGTCCGCAGAGGGGATTTACCTCTCCAACACTAGGTATATCATAAGTTGTCTCACATAATGTATGAGAACTGTAATGTGCTTATTGTGTTGATGAATAACTATATTCTTCCACAGTTTCATAACATCCTAATTAACATAAACAAATCAATAGTTTTTACATGAACCAAACCAATATCGACACGTATTCTTATCATCGAAGTACTCATTCACATGTTTTCTTCAACATGCCTTTATACTTACCTTTAACAAAGATAATGCAACTTCTCCGGCCACTCTATCTATCATCGCCCACCCTTACTCTACCTTTCTCGGTCTAGATAGTTAGTGAAAAATAATGATACACAATGCATGCAACATGAGTTGGGTTTATGGAAGGTGGTACCAAACTGGTCTTGCCATACCTATTATTTCCCTCCCACCTAAATGGTGATTCTATGAATCCTCTTCCTCCTCGCTTAGCCATTATGAAGTTCAAATTGGAAAATTATTCAAACAACATGAAGTATTTAGTTCCTTTGGCACTGAATTTGTTTCTTTATTTGAATAGGGTAAGCATATTTCTCTAGTTATATTTGTTTTCTATATTTGTTGAATTCATTTTCTTGGTTTCTTTCTAGTGTTAGGGTTGGGAAATTTATCTTATATCTTGGGCCCTAACCTTTCTTTACTCCCAGTGATCCTTGGCTATTCATCAAACATCTATACCATTCCTTCCTCCAACTCATCAAAGCCCTTGCCTATTGAAATTAAATTTGCAACTTATTTTACTTTGGTTCATAGTGTATATCATTAGGATCACACCACATTTGTTTCACCCTTCCTTTTTGTTTTCAAGGTAGTGTATCTTGATGGCCTCTCCTCCTTCCCTACAACAATCTATTACCCTTCTCATCAAATTGTTATCTCATTAACATGTTATCTCGACTCCTTAAATTTGTTAGCTTAGCTCCTTGCTTCTCATCACAATTCCACCTTGACTCCTTGCCTCTATTGTAAGCATTCCTCCAAGCATGCCTCAATGTGGTGCAGTAGAACAAAGAACAACTGTACTCGATCATAGAGCTCTCGTATGAAGCCATGCTGAGATAAACATTGAGAACTCAATTGTTACTTATTAGGAGTGGATTCCTTTGGTAGCAAGAAATGAAATTAATATTGTAGAGGTAAAAGCAAGATTAGAAAGATAATCCATGTAGGATGAAGAAATATAATAAAATGTGGGTTAATGGATCCCTGATATTGGAAATATTAGAGGGGTGGACAAAAAAATTGTCTAGATAGTGGAACTATAGTGGTAGGTGAAAACTACAATGAGAAAGGTGTTGGTGGAAAGGAGTGGGGATTAACAAGAAATCATGCGATGCATTGATGCTCTCTAACTCCAAGTGAAAAATTTGGATGATAGGGTCAGCCAACTTGCAAAAAATATCGTCAACCTAGAATTCCTTGATTTTGATGAAGAAGAGAATCATCCAGTGGAAAAACAAGTGAACATACCCTTAAGGTAATCATGTTAAGAATTTACTTTTTTTATTTTTATTTTATTTTCATCAACAACAAATATGCTAAATAATTTAATTTTAAGTGTAACTTAGGCAGTAAAAACCTAGATATATCGAACTTATGGTTCTTCTTTATTGTGTTTTATTTGAAAACTTGGTTGTTTGGACAAAGGAAAAGAGCCAATGTTATTGGTATAGTTTCCCTAGTGGTATGCCAATAGACAAGCATAATGTTTTGTTTATGATTTATATGGAATATAATTCCAATGCAAAGATTCAACAAAAAATGAAGATAAAGTAACTTTGCACCAATTCTCACTACTCTATCTCACGACCATTGAATCAAAATGAAACACAAAACCAAATGTGTTATTTTTGTCATCTCTTCATCCATTGTAATTAAAATATATGAATCAACTATTTACAACTTCACAATTCACTAAGGAAACTTTTACCCCCAGCTCCAAATTCCTTGTACATGTCTTAAAATGATTTTTGTTACTTCTCAGTTACATTCTTTGGATTTTAACATGTTCCTAGACTCTACACTTATAAAAAAATGACTATCAAGCACAATAATTGCTAGGTAAATAAGACTACTTTGTTGGACATTGGGTTCAAAACTCCCTGTGTGTTTCATGACATCGACTAATTGCCTCTCGTGGATCCTAACTTTGGAAATTGTAGCATAGACTATTGCATGCAGGTTTTGGTCTAATGACAATCGTGATTCCAACAAGTGGTATCAGAGTGTTAGGTCTCGAGTTCGAAACTCACCCGGCTCGCGTTGGGGGGGATATTGTTGTACATTGGGTTCAACACTCTCCATGTGTTTCGCGACATGGAATAACCACCTCTCGTGGATCCTAACTCTGGTGATTGTAGTGGAGACTAATGCCTGTGTGTTTTGGTCTAACGAAAATCGTGATTCCAACATACTTACCCACTTTTGATAAAGAGTTGTGCTAGCAACTTTCTCATTTTAAACCTTAGCTAGTTCTATACCATGATCAATTGGGGTGTCACATTCCTTCAAACGTTTAGCCTAGATTTCTTAACAATGTCCCCGACATAATTTTTCCAAGTAAATAATTTTTTTTTTTGAACTTCTACAAACTTCCATTCCAAGTTAATTTTGCAGCACACTAAGGTTTTTCATCTCAATTTTTTTTTGTATGTCACATTCTAACAACTTGATTTCAACTTGATTTCCACCTCTCACCAATCAAGTCATTGAGACACACTATTATTAATAATTGATCTATACTTTAAATGATTTTCACATAAATATTAGGATATGAATCACTCCTCTTGAATCATTATTCTTCATATTATTCATTTACTTACAGTTACTAATCTCTTAGGATTTACTTTAGCCCATACATGCTTGTACACAAATTGTTGACAAAACTTTCCTTTCCATGTACCACAAAACTTAATAGTTGTTGATGTAGGAGAATTGACTCATTTTTTGAGATATCAACAAAGCAAGCTTCTAGAAGGAGAAAATGTTGGACGAGGACACGAGGAAATGATAGGGTTTGTAATTATAGTGTGTATTTGTTTTTTTAATGATATTGTGAGGATAGATCGGATCTGAAGTGATCTGATCCTCTTGTTGTTTGTTTATGCAAGCCTTCAAATGATGAAAGGCAACAAGTCATAATGTAAACATGTCGAGGAGAGGCTAGGCCACAAAGGTCATGTGCATTGTGATTGAGCTCAAATATAATGCAATCATGTAATTCTTTGTATTCCTAAGTTTTTCACGTGTTTAAATTTGTGTGGTGTAATTTTGTGTAATTATAATTGTATGTGTGTTTAGAGAGAGAGAGAGGCTAGTTCTGCAGGCCATGAGTCAAAAAATCTATAGGTTTGAACCATAAATAAGAAACCTGCATTCCAACTATGGAAATGATCTACTGTTGATCACATGATGGATCAATGGTGATCCATTAACATTAACAAGTGACTAGTATGACCCAACCATCCACTTATCAAGGAGATTTAATGGTTTGTTTGAATTTATGAATCTAAATGCATGTGCATATGTGTTCATAACTGAGCATTGCAAGTATGAGCATGTGTTGAATGACAAGTCCGGTCCGTGGTGAGATTTAGAGAATGTCCACCATCGATTATTGGAAGGATCAATGTGAATCAACGTTAATAAAATTACATGAGTATAGTGGAGGTCAAACTGCACAATAAAATTTGTGAGGCCCAATCCTCCAAATCATCTAGGTGTCTGATGTATATGATATTCCAGAAATCCGTGCATTAAAATATTGTTAGTGCATCAAATGATGGAAAATGTCGGTGGTCCAAACATTGGTGCTTTATTCTTTGTTATGGAATCAAGCTGTGCATCTCGTGGCTAGTTATGGGTTTAAACCTAGAGTGTGACTATGCAGAGAAGAAAAGTGACGTGAATACTGTGGAGAGATGGATAAGGGAATCCATTGTATTGGGTTTTTATTGGTGAAGATTATGAGTTTATTGTTGAAACAAATTTATTATAGGCCTTATCGTGGGCCCATAACCCACATGTCCCAGGATTGAGACTATCAAAAACTCAAAATGGGGACCCCCATAAATAATTTTCATTAAGTGGTATCCAAGCAGGGAAAGGTTTCTTGTTGAAGAAGAAGTCAAGAACATGAAGATTCAGGGAGTTGTATAAGAAGGTACAACTTGATTGAAGATATGGTAATGTTTTTTTTTGGTATGTAGTAGCAGAGAAAGGTGAGAAGATTGTAGAAATTATACAAACAATATGTATACCAATGGATTCAATCCAATCATGCGATATTCTAAAGCAAGATACTGAATCCTTCTACAAATTAATTACGGAAAATAAACACGATCACACAATCACACCAAGTAAAAGAAAGAAGTAAATCAATCCACAACAAAGATATTTTTCTTGGGGAAATCTTGCTGTTAAAAACCCCTCTATGTCTATTGTATAATGAACCAAGGAATCATGAAACAATACAATGCATTCTTGATCACAAGAATTTGGTGCACTCTACCAACTATCTCACACTGATCCAGACAAAATTGGTCCAATACTTAGCCAATTCTCAGCTTGTCTTCGGCCTGCCTTGCTCATGCAATCCCTAGGCATTTAATACCTATTAATTAGGATAATTAGCCTTCCTTTACTGCACAATACATCATGGGCACCCTATGGTGTATATAATTGCAGCCGGACAATTTTATATAAATACAACTGATAGATAAATCCCCTTTAACCTCTGTCTCAACTAGGTATTCATTAGAACTGACATTCATGAAAATATTAATAGTAAATCATCAGTCACTTGACATATCAATGCATGTGAATTAAATCTGAATTAATTCACTTGACCTCTCACTAGTGCAACAATATGTTAAAACTAGTTAAATTGATTTTAACTCAATTAATTGAGTTAACTGATTTCTCATGCATTAAACTAATACACTAACTACAACTTGGACTCTAAAACAAATAGAATTACTCTACATGCCTCACCAACCACCCTCAACTCTAATTTCATGAGCTAACTGTGTCTATCACTCTCATTTAACTATTACAAGTGATTATGAGATAAGATTACAATTTATTGTCCAATTTATTTAAGGGATAAATAAATTTGACACATTTCTTCTAATTTAATTAAAAAATAATTAAATCAAAGCCTCCATGGTAGCCATTTCTGGATGTTTTTTATGGATGCCAATTTCACTGTTTCTTGTTGCAAATTTCAACACTCCCTCTCAACAAGAAAGGAATCAATCTGTCCCGATCCGGTACCTTTGGAATGTTCTTGCATGAAACAATTTTGAAACTGAATAGCCTCCAAACAACTAAATCAGTCTAATGCATTTGTTATCAAATTATTCTAACTGCTGGATCCCACTGCACATGTCTACTGGACTCTCTGCGCTACTGACATCTGCATCCATGCACTCTGCACGGCTCCCAACTCTGATCTGTGCTCTAGTACCCGACGCCTAGCACTCTAATTTCTGTCTTCCTAACATCTGACTGCACCAATCTAACCGATCCTTTTTGCTACTACTATACCGTGGGCTCCTCATAGCCAGGTTCGATCTATGAGACACACCATCTCAATGAACCTTGCCCAAATTTCTTCTTGGAATTAATTATGCACATCGCCCCACCTATCACCTAGAGATATAGCTTCATGTACTCCCTCTGCCTTTCTGGCTCTAAATTTCCCCCTCCTGGAGGTATCTTCATGAGTGGACTGTTCCAATTGGTCTCCTCTCTGCTTCTTCAATTGTGGCTGCTCCACAACCTTTTGAGATTGCTTCCGGGGCTACATGTTGAGAGATAATTTCTCCCTCTCAACCACCAAGTCATTAACCACTGCTTTTCTCCTCAAAGCCTTACATGCATCCTCAACCTCGAGAGCATACATGTTCTTTAATCTTGAATTGATCTACTTCACATGTCCCGTGGCTATGTGTTGAAGGAAAACTTTTCCTTTTCTAAACATCACTTCATAACCACTGTCTTCCAATAATGCTAAAGAGACAAGATTATTCTTTAGGCCTGTAACATGCAAAACATCTGCTAGTCTAAGATGGGATCCATTCTCCCTCTGAAAGGTAACTGTACCTATGCCGATCACGCTATACCTCCCGTCATCTCCAAACTCTATGCTTTGCTGGAGGTCCTTCTCCTCCAAGTCACTGAAGAGATCTCTATTCCCCGTCATATGGAACGAGGTACCGCTGTCTAAATACCACATGCATCCCATTAAAATGCTGGCCATGCATGCAATGAGAGTAAAATCAAGCTCAAAATGTGAAGCCAATGCTTCACCTACTACAAATTCAGGCTCCTTCTTGCTTGCCTTCTTCCGTGGACAATTTGTAGCATAGTACCCATGCTCGTGACAGTGAAAAAATCTAATCTTGGACAAGTCTTTCTTGCCCGCTTCGCCTTGGGATTTATTTCCCTTGGCCTTCTTTACCTTACTATCCAAGGCACAATATTCCTCATCATTATTATTGGATGAGGATCCATCCCTGGTATTATGCCTGAATTCTTCTTGTACCAAATCTGACCAAAGTCGCTCCTAATTTGGTAACTTCTCCCTCCCATTCATCGAGTCCTGGTAACTATGCCAGCTATTTGGAAGGCCTAGAAGTGCTAGGATCACCAAGTCATCATTTTATATGGTCACACCAACACTTTCAAGCTCATCTCGACATTGAGTGAACTTCGCCAAGTATGTCGGTACCATTTGCCCTCCTCCTTCTTGATTTTCATGAGCTTGTCCTTCAGCGCCAACTTCCTTTGGTTGCTGTTGTTCTGAAACAGATCTGTCAAGCCTCCCACATTGCATATGGAGTTTCCTTGACATGGAGACTCGAGAAAATGTGATCTAGAATTCCCTCTAATAATATCCTCCTCGCCCTTACTACCTTCTTTTGCCAATCATCAAGAAGAGCGGCGCTTGTTGCTGCGGGCTTGGGAATATCATTATTAATGAATTATTTCAACCCGTTGTCCTCCAAAAATGCCTCCATCTGTATTTCCATGCGATATAATTATAAATTCCCTCAAGTTCATATTCCAATCTTAATCCATGGAAATCCATCTTGATCCACTTGTCGCTCCAAAGAAAGTATCTTCAAGTTTGAATATTGTTTAACACAAACTCAATTTATTCTCCACTATTGTGATTTATGGTGCTCTGATACCATGTATAAATTATACAAACAATATTTATACCAATGGATTCATCCGATCATGCGATATGCTAAAGCAAGATACTGAATCCTTCTACAAATTAATTGTGGAAAATAAACACGATTTCACAATCACACCAAGTAAAAGAAAGAAGCAAATCAATCCACAACACAAATATTTTTCCTGGGAAATATTTCTGCTCAAAACCCCTCTATCTCTATTGTATATTGAACCAAGGAATCATGAAACAATACAATGCATTATTGATCACAAGAATCTGCTGCACTCTACCAACTGTCTCACACTGATCCAGACAAAATTGGTCCAACGCTTAGCCAATTATCAGCCTGTCTTCAGCCTGCCTTGCTCACACAATCCCTAGGAAATTAATCCCTATTAATTAGGATAATTAGCCTTCCTTTACTGCGCAATACATCATGGGAATCCTATGGTGTATATAATTGCGCCCAGGAAATTTTCTATAAATACAACTGATAGATAACTTCCCTTTAACCTCTGTCTCAACTGGGTCTTCATCAAAACTGACATGCATGCAACTATTAATAGTAAGTCATCAATCACTTGATTGATCACTGCATGTGAATTAAATATGATTTAATTCACTTGACCTCTCACTAGTGCAAAAAATAGTTACAACTAGTTAAACTGATTTTAACTCAATTAATTGAGTTAATTGATTTCTCATGCATTAAATTAATACACAAACTGCAAATTAGACTCTAAAACAAATATAATCACTCTACATGCATCACCAATGATGCCCGGGCTACCTCAATTGTACACTCTCAATCCATATATAACTCCAATTTCCTTTCCATGCAAACTGCATTCGTTTCAGCCAATAAAATTTTAAATCTGGGCAATCCCCAATGTTTTATCTTCCTTCACGGCAAACAAACTAAATGCGGAGGATTTATTTCTTTTCTTCAAGCTTATGGTTAACCCCATAGCAATAATCTCACAACACATGAAAAATACTCTTCCATGTGAAATCCCAACAACCCTTACATTTTAAATTCCACAATTATATAGCCTTTACCTCGTTCATGGACTTTTCGAATAACTATTCGATTTATTATATGAGATCCCCACTCTTCATATGCATTTCCGATATGAAGATTTTCAAGCCTCACGCTCATAACTTATCATTTACCTTTGTTCAAGGGTTCAATCCACTAACGTTAAGTGTCCCTCTAGCATTTAAACTTCCGATTTTCTTGAAGGCCATAGGCCCGATATATTATATATCCTAGCATGATATATATGTCAACGGACATATATATTCCGATCACCTTTCGCATGTTTACACTACACCCGCATACCATTAATTATACAAGGTTCGGAGTTATAGATATTTCTCAACATATGTTATAACCCAATCCAATATTTAATAATTCAACCCCCACAACATCAACGCAGGACTAACCTGTGGGTCCCCGGAAATTACAAATTAACCATCCACCATTCATCCTTCACCAATCTACGGCTGGTGTTTAATCGCTTCCCCCTCGATGATCCAACGAACGTCAATGAATTTCACGTTTTTAAAGTCTTCGAGCGTTAACGCTCCAGATTTACGTGATGAGAGTGGTTTTTGGATACCACTCTTGGACACGTGTCCGCCAGCGATTGTAATCGCGTAAATTTCCCAAATACCATTTACCATTCATGATGTAGCGTGATACTTCCAGTATCGAGTTTGAACCCGCCTTTACTGTTTGTTCGAGGTTCTATTCAATTCAAGGTTCCATTCCTTCTCAATGTTCCTCTCACGAATCGATCCCACACTATGAATTGGCCAGCACGAATAGCTTTTCGAATCGAGCTTAACAAAGCTCTAATTCCCCTTTCACGACCCGTCTCTCCATCTAGAACGATCGACCCTGACTTTCAGCACAACGTTCAATCCAGGACTCCGCCTTGATGGTAGGATGGAAATCAGATCCCAATCCAATTCAATTCAGCAACATAATTCGAATTCAGTTTTAACAAACTCAACTGCAATCTTGAGCTCCGACTTATTGAATTCAGGTTCCATCAACCAAATTTTCTACATGCATTCTATAAATAGAGACCTATACAGCCTGTGCCTGCACTCTGAATTCTACAAACAATTCTCCAAACCAGAGTTAAACACTGCTCACCTTCTCTTGAGAACACTGCAATTGTCCTCTTTATCCAGCCTCTAGCTGAATATCAGGCTCACTGTCATCATCATCAACTCTGTCTTCAATTTTCTGCAACCACAATTCTACAATTACAATTTCAAATCAGATTTAAAATTGTTTACCTGCAAGATCTCTGCATGATCTTGTCCTCCACTCACTCTGCAAATCCCGTTCATTGTAATTCTGTGTATCCTTGCTGCTTATCAGATCTTAGAATCTGATCTTCCTTCTTCAAATCTGTAATCACCCTTCAACAGATTTAGAACTTCAATTTTTCTTCATCCTCTTATCACATGCACTGTATTTCTGCGTGCTGCAATTTTCACTAGTTTTCAAAAGTCCGGTTTCTTTTCATATATGCATTCACAAACACTTGAACTTTTTCAAAAAGAGCTATTATGCTCTGATACCATTTGATGCCCGAGTTACCTCAACTGTACACTCTCAATCCATATATAACTCCAATTTCCTTCCATGCAAACTGCATTCGTTTAAGCCAATAAACTTTTAAATCTGGGCAATCCCCAATGTTTTATCTTCCTTCACGGGAAAATAAACTAAATGCGGAGGATTTATTTCTTTTCTTCAAGCTTATGGTTAACCCCATAGCAATAATCTCACAACACATGCAAAATAATCTTCCATGTGAAATCCCAGCAACCCTTACATTTTAAATTCCACAATTATATAGCCTTTACCTCGTTCATGGACTTTTCCAATGACTATTCGATTTATTATAAGAGATCCCCACTCTTCATATGCATTGCCAATATGAAGATTTTCAAGCCTCATGCTCATAACTTATCATTTCCCTTTGTTCAAGGGTTCTATCCACTAACGTTAAGTGTCCCTCTAGCATTTAAACTTCCAATTTTCTTGAAGGCTATAGGCCCGATATATTATATATCCCAGCATGATATATATGTCAACGCACATATATATTCCGATCACCTTTCGCACGTTTACACTATGCCCGCATACCATTCATTATACAAGGTTCGAAGTTATAGATATTTCTCAACATATGTTATAACCCAATCCAATCTTTAATAATTCAACCCCCACGACATCAACGTAGGACTAACCTATGGGTCCCCGGCAATTACAACTTAACCGTACACCATTCATCCTTCACCAATCTATGGATGGTGTTTAATCGCTTCCCCCTCAACGATCCAACGAATGTCAATGAATTTCACGTTTTTAAAGTCTCCGAGCGTTAATGCTTCAAATTTACGCGATGAGAGTGGTTTCTGGATACCACTCTTGGACGCGTGTCCGCTAGCGACTGTAATCGCGTAAATTTCCCAAATACCATTTACCATTCATGAGGCAGCGCGATACTGCCAGTATCGAGTTTGAACTTGCCTTTACTGTTTGTTCAAGGTTCCACTCTATTCGGGGTTCCATTCCTTCTCAGCGTTCATCTCACGAATCGATCCCACACTATGAATTGGCCAGCACGACTAGCTTTTCGAATCGAGCTTAACAAAGCTCTAATTCCCCTTTCATGACCCGTCTCTCCATCTAGAACGATCGACCCTGACTTTCAGCATAGCGTTCAATCCAGGACTCCGCCTTGATGGTAGGATGACAATCAGATCCCAATCCAATTCAAATCAGCAAAAAAATTCGAATTCAGTTTTAACAAACTCAACTGCAATCTTGAGCTCCGACTTATTGAATTCAGGTTCCATCAACCAAAGTTCCGACATGCATTCTATTAACAGAGACCTATACAGCCCGTGTCATTCATTAAAGGCTCAACCTCCTCGACTCTGTCGACCTTTCACAAAGAATTTACCGCATGTGATTTATATACAAATGCGAGTTCAATGTATTCAACTTAACACAGGTGTCTACAACACGTACCCATTCTCTACAGAGTCACACTTGCTCCATTCATTATTCCTTAACGCAGGTTATGCCAACGACCCACGAATTTCGAAGAGATGAGAACCCTCTTCAGAAACGCATACAACCATCATTCACCCTCCGTTCTAAATCAATACTGACTCTCTATTTAACATCGATTTCTCAATCGACGTACCATATTCTATCCAAGCCTGTTTCAACACTTACATCTATTTTAAATTAAAACAGAACATCGACTAGAGCTCTACCACAGAGCCTATTTACTCTGGTTCAGACATAATTGTCTTACTGAGACTAGAAGTCATTACACAGAATTTAATTTAACAATACTCATGCAAGCTGAACAGATTCTTTCAATAAAGCAATGAATCACTTACAAAACCTTTCACTTGGCCTGATCTTCAGTTGTTGGCCCTTCTACAACCTACGCTATTCCTCAACAAAACTCTAGCTCTAAACGGTTCAGAACTCTACTTGGCTTACATTTATAGAAAAGGGTAACCTGAATCGATTCAGGTTCCCTGACAGCTCACCAGACTCTTAACATTCCCATTTCCTAAATTTAGACTTAATAACTGAACTGATCCTAAATTGACTCATACCCTTGGCTGTCTCTTCATATTCCTAACTTAACCAATTCTCTCATGTTCTCAAATGACTTGAGAACAATTACAATTCCCTACCATGTTTATTCAAAATACTAATATTTACATGAAAATCTGAAATCATGAGACCCCCCTATGTCTATGAAAATACAAAGTAAATTTTGAGCCTAATGCTCCTGCATCAACCAACCACCCTCAACTCGAATTTCATGAGCTAACTGAGACTATCACACCTAGTTAACTATTAAAAGTTATTATGAGATAAGATTGCAATTTATTGTCCAATTTATTTAAGGGATAAATAAATTTGACACACATTTTTTCTAATTTAATTAAAAATAAATAAATAAAAAACCTCAATGGTAGCCATTTCTGGATGTTGTTTATGGATGCCAATTTCATTGTTTCTTGTTGCAAATTTCAACAAATATTTACAGTGACCTAGAGTAAGGAGTGGTAATAAGGTTCTAGAGGAGAGAACCAAGAAGATGCCAAAATATTGAGCTCAAAGGAGAGAATTTTGATGGGGTATCATGCAACAAGAAGGGGAGACTTGCTATTGCAGAGGTTTTGTTGTAGCTCACGATTTAAAATTTTTACGAGAATACCAGATGCATAATATGACTAGGAGGTCATAAAATTTTTGTAACTCATAAATATCATGCAGGAGCATCGACCCATTTTTAGAGATATCAACAAAACAAGCTTCTAGAATGAGAAAGACATTGGAAAAGGACATGGTTTTCTCAAAATTCGATAGGTTTTGTTAAGTATAGGTTTTTGTTAAATAGGCAATTGCCTCTAGGCCATAGAGGAGGTGTATATTGTAATAAAGCTCGAATATAATGAAATCATGTAATTCTATGTATTTCTAAGTTGTTCGTGTGTTTAAATTTGTGTGGCTTAAGCTTTTGTAATGATAATTGTATGCATGTTTAGAGAGAGACAGAGAGGGGCTAGTGTTGTAGGCCAGGAGTTGAACGATTCACAGGTTTGAACCGTAAATAAGAAACCTTCATTCCAGCGATGAAAATGATCTACTGCTAATCATAGGATGGACCAACAATGATCCATTAACATTATCAAGTGACTGTTTACGACCCGTCCATCCACTAAAAAGGAGTTCGATTGTTATAGTATACATAAATGTTGTATGTATACTATGAATGTTGTATGTTTTAATCTATGAATCTAAATGCATCTGCATATGTGGGCTAAAAACTGAGCATTTCCAGTTTAAGCAGGTGTTGAATCGCAAGTCCGGTTTGTGGCAATATTTGGAGAATGTCCACCATCGATTGTTAGAAGGATCAATGGTGAATCAACCTTAATAAAATTATGAGATTATATTGGAGATAAAACTACATAGTAAACTTTGTGAGGCTCAGTGCTCCAGATAATCTAGATGCTCGATGTATCTGAGAGTCTATAAATCCGCGTAGTGAAAGATTGTTAAGGCATCGAATGTTGGAAAGGTACAAATTCTAGTGCCCGATTATTTTTCATGGAATCAAGTTGTGCGTCTGGTGGCCAGTTATGCGTTTAAACATGGAGTGTGATTATATAGAGAAGAGAAGTGACACAAATACCGTGGAGAGATGGAGAATGGATTCCATTGTATTCAGGTTTTATTGGCGAAGATGTTGAGTTTATTGCTGCAATGTACTTATTATAGTCGATATTATGGGCCCATAACCCACGAGTCCCAAAATCGAGAATAAAAAAAAATTGAGACGTGGAACCTCCATAAATCGTTTTCAGCCAGTGGTATCAGAGCAAGGAAATATTAGAGCAAGGAAATATTTCCTACTGAAGAAGAAGCGAAGAACATAAGATTAAGGGAGTAGCAGAAGGAGGTAAAATTTGATTAAAGATCTGATAAGTAATTTATTTTCTTTGTTTTTATGCAGATAGAAACATAGTAAGGTGAGAGGATTTGCAGTGACCTATAGAAATGAGTGCTCATAAGGTTCTAGAGGAGAGAACCAGGAATATTCCAATAGACCAGTCTCAAAGGAGATAATCTTGGTGAGGTATCATGTAGCAAGAAGGAGTGCTCATAAGGTTCTAGAGGAGAGAACCAGGAAGATGCCAATAGACCAATATCAAAGGAGATAATCTAAGCGAGGTATCATATAGCAAGAAATGGAGTCTGACTACTATAGAGGTTTTGTTGCAACTCACAAGTTAAATATGTCATGACAAGACCATATGCATATGATCAAGAGGTCATAATTTTTTTGTACCTTAGGAGTATGACGCAGGAGCATCGACCCATTTCTCGGGAGAACAAAAAAACAAGCTTCTAATTGGAGAAAATCTTGGGCGAGAATAATATTTTCTAAAATTTCGATACGGTTTGTAAATTATAGTGTGTATTTTCTTTTTTTAGAGATATTGTGAGGATAGATTAGATCTGGAGTGATCTAATCCTCTTTTTGTTTGTTCAAATATGTAAGCCTTCGAATGATTAAATGTATTGAGTCATAATGTAAGCAGGTCGGGGAGTGGCTTGGCCATGGAGGTCATTTTTATTGTAATCAAGTTTAAATATAATGAAATCATGTAATTCTATGTATTTCTGAGTTGTTCGTGTGTTTAAATCTATGTGGTGCAAGTTTGTGTAATGATAATTGTATGCATGTTTAGAGAGAGAGATGCCAATGTCATAGGTCAATAGCTAAATGATCCACAGGTTTGAACCATAAAGAAGAAACCCACGTTCCAACAATATTGGAAACGATCCACCGTTGATCACAGGATGGATCAATGGTGATACATTAACATTATCATGTGTCCAGTTATGACCCAACCATCCACTTATCGAGGAGATCGATGGTTATTGTATGCATAAACTTTGTGTGTTTGAATTTATGAATCCAAATTCATGTGCATATGTAACCTAAGAATTAAGCATTGCCAGTTTGGTTCGTGGTGAGATTTTGAGAATGTCCACCATCGATCATTGGAAGGATTGATGGAAAATCAACCTTAATCGAATTACTAGAGTATAGTGGAGGTCAAGTTGCACAATAAACTTTGTGAGGCCTAGTATTCCAGATCATACAAACGCTCGATGTATCCGACAGTATAAAAATACACACAATGAAAGTTAGTGTGTCGAATGTTGGAAAATGTTGGTGGTCCGAACACCGATGCTTGATTATTATTATTATTATTATTTTTATTTTTATTTTTTTTCAGAAGAAAAAAATGCTTCTCCTCATTATAAAAAGAGAGTACATGATCTCGATTCTATCCATAATTATTCTATCTATATTCCTATGCATCATATGTGAGATGTTTTTGTTACTGTACATTAGTATTTCTTCTTCCCTATGCACAACTATATTCAGAAATAGATCCTAGATACAATGGATCCATCAGATTGTCCATAAAATATCAAAAAATTACCGCATAAGTATCCTTTACCATATCTCCCTACATATTTCTTTAGAGGTTTGTAATAAACATGTATGCTACTTGTATTAATCAAAACATCCTATAAAAATGCAACAAAGTGAATCTTACCAGGTTCCTTGGAAATACGTCTTTTGGAAAGGAGATTTGCTATCTGATTCTGTTCCTTGTATATATGATCAAAATAAATATGTATAAATGAACTTACTGGGTTCCTTATCCGCCTCATCCAATTTGATATAATGGGAGGATTAAACATAGTATAATCCTTTTCCCAACCAATTATGCCCTTGGCATCTCCAAAAACCTGTAATATCTATAGTCCCAACCACTTCCCACATACAAGAACTCCCCGTAATGCAATACATTATGCTCTGCTATTACTGCTGGAGCCACCCTCCCACCAAAAATGATAGTAGTTTCCCGAATCCAACACAATAAATGCCCCACATCCACACTGTCTCTGCAAGCATGCCCCATCGAAAAACCCCATAGGAAAGACATTCCATATATCCAGATACCTTATATCTCTCTTCTTTTTAACCATCTTTTCCAGCCCAATTTCATAAAAATAGGCAATTGCCTTTCTAACCACTTCCCGCACCACTGCAACTTTCTGTTCTAAAACCAATGGATTCCGACTCCTCCATATAGAACATATAATGTAGAAGGGGAGGGCACGATACAAGGAAATTGAATTGAACCAATAATAAAAGCAGGTTCTTAAGTATTTTTGGGTCCTATTAGGACCAATATCAAATACATATAGAACCCCATCCCATACCGTCACTGAAAATGGACACCTAATCAACAAATGATCAACGTATTCATTTTCCAGCTTGCACATAGGGCATATACGAGGGCCTATAAAGCCCCTATGTTGTAGATCCACCTAGGTGAGAATGAAATCATGAATTTCTAGCTAACATAAACACTTAAGCTTCTGTGGAATCTCCCATTTCCATGACTTCTGAAACCATAAGTAGTATACAAAGTCTCTCTCACCCATGGGAATGTTATGATAAATCTCCTTCACCACTAGTTGTCCCTTCATGATATTCCCATCCCAAACCATCTTGCCAGACTATTCAGAGATGGATATACCAACAACAACTAATCGGGATATGAAAAAATCCCATTCATTAGTAAGATCACCATGTAGCCCCAACTCATATGCCTCGGTACATGACTATCGATTGATGTTGTTATGGTGATTGGAGTGAATCTGATCAAGATGATAAATACCTTTTCCATGGAGAAATTCGAGTAATGAGAACAATAATAAATGATTCCCTATGAAACCCCTCATTGCATCCAAACCTATCTCAATCTTATCCCCATCCCCCACTTCCCAATGCAAGAAACCCATCATCTATTGAATATTTTTCATTATGCTGCTCCAGATGATTGATGGGCCAATTTTCCTTCTGGCCCCACACCTAATCCAAGATGTGAAATAATGACCAAACATATATTTCCCTCTGACAATGTGAGTCCAAATACCATTACCAGATATAACCCTCTAGCAGTTTTTGATAATCAGAGCCTGATTAAATGAGAGAGTGTCTAATATCCCCCAACCACCCTCCATAATCGTCCTAGTTAATGCTTTCCATCGTAACGATTCTTTGTTGTGGAATGAAGCTGTGCATTTGGTGGCTAGTTATGGGTTTAAACCTACAATGTGACTGTGAAAAGAAGAGAAATGACACGAATATTGTGGAGAGATGGAGAGGGGACTCCATTGTATTTGGGTTGCATTGGTGAAGATGCCAAGTTTATTTTTACAATGACCTTATTATAGCCCTTATCGTGGGCCTATAACCCACAGGTTTCAGGATCGAGAATATAAAAAACTTGAAATGAGGGACCCCTATAAATCATTTTCATCAGTTTTCCATGTATACTTCATGGCCAATTTACGCACTCAAGAAGCACCCTTAACATCCATGTGATGAATTTCCTATTCATATTGTGTCACAAATACCAACAATGTTTTAGTGGTTGTCATATTTTTCATGGGTGAAATTTTTTATTATTAGTAAATACCTTATTAATATGTAGGACCAATTATGCGTCATATATATCAATAGTTGCTGACATCCAATTAGCTTCTCATCTATGAGTAAGTAAATCAATTTCAAACATGGTTCTTATACATGGAAACAATCAAACTTTGAGGGCACTGTTGGGCCTCGTATATTCCCATGTTTTCATCATGAAATATCATTGTTTATACTCTAAAACCCTAGGTTTTTAGCCCATTCCGTACCCTAATTCCATCACTCGCCGCCAAATACTCTCTATGGTTGATTATCATCAATTTTCTTTACTTAACTATGATTAAAGATGATTATGTCATGTTTTATTGATGACGATTTTGTTGAAGTACATTTATCACAGGGTTCCATCTCTGAAATCCCTCACAAGCTAGTTAAGTATGGGAATGCCTAATTTAAGGCTTTGGCACTTTCGGCACACTTCCAAGGAAAACCAAGGGAGGTTATGGTCCAAAATAGTGTTTTAATACCTTCCCATGCATTTGATTTCACCCAGGTTGCACATGTGGGTCCCTAGGAGTGGATTAAAAAATCTGCTCAAAATGTGCAAAGTTTCCATGGTTAGGAAGATATACTAATGTTTTTTAGGTCAGTTTGTTAAAATTGTTCAATTTTCTAGAATTGAGGAAAATGAATAATTCACCTTGTGAATCTTATAAATGGCTCAGCCATGGTTTGTGTTGTCAGCTTGGGAAGTTTTTGAAGGAGGAGGATGAAAAGGTGTGAACATGAGACAAAATATTGAAGGAATGTATGCAAGTGACCTTATCATTTGAATCTTAATACAATTCGACTTTGCCATGAATTCTTTGTAAATGTTATGTTTTTTTTTTGAATATTTAGACATTGATTTAGTTTAGACTTGCTCTAGAAGTGGCAAGGATGCACCATCGCCTGGAAGCAAGTTTTGTAAACATCATAGGATAGAGGTAGCGTGTTTGATTTAGATCTAGGTGCATGGATTTTATTTTGAAAGCAATTTTTAATTAGATCTCATAATTTTGATTATGTACTTAAGATTGTAATTCGTTTGTTTTCTTAAAATTAAATAGAAATATCATTTTCAACTCGTTGCAAGCTAATTAATGGCGTTGATCAATGATTTTATTGCATGAATAGCCCCTTTGTTACAGGTTTACGATTGAAATATTTAAAGGTGCTTCTTAATTTGATAAACAAGAGATCAATGACTCCATTTGTTTTAAATATGAATTGAAATCTATTATGCACCTTATTGATTTTCTTGTAACCTTGTTTTTTGGAAATCAAGTATTTGAAAGCACTGCAATGAGACCACTAAATCATTGTTTAAATTTGTAGTTTAGTTTCAAATTCATTATGATTGTAGTTAGTTATTGGAAGAACCATTCGCCAATGTGCTCATGTTTGAATGATTTCTTGAGTTTGATTAAAGAAGTTTAAGGATAGGATAGTTTCTTATTTTGTAGTCTCTTAGATATGAAGCATGTCAATTAAAATCTTGGTTTACTTAGTTTCTTTTGAAGCAATTGCAAAGTGGTGACAGAGGTTAGTTTGAATGCTTATTTGATTTTTTTTATGCATCCCGGGAATTAGATTAGTTGAAGTCTTATTTGTTCATTGCCTTAGTTTAAGATCATTTGAATGAGAGTGAATTTTATTGGGATTAATATTTAGCATAAGTTTAGTATCATTTTAAATTTATCTTGATTGGTTTAAGATTCTTGTATTTAGATTAAATAGATCTTAGTATTTAGATTGAGATTTTCATTTAGATTAAAATAATTTCAATGGTAATTTGTATTGCTTGGTTTATGATTAATTAGAGTTATTTTCGTTTGCACAGTGATTAGAATTTCTTATTTGTTTAAGCATGTTTTCCTCAATTGATTAGCTTCAATTAGAAATAACAATTTTGTACTTAAACAACAAGTTGATTCCTACTGTAGTCTAGGTTAGATGCTCTGATCCTGCATTCCCTGTGCTTGTACCTCGAAGCTTACAAGCCCCGGATTGATAATTTAATGTTGGAAATTATAGCAATATATTTCCCCAACATTTTTCGCACCGTTGCTGGGGAGGTGCTAAAGGGATCAGAGCCTAGTTTCTTTCACAAGTTTTTGTGTGTGTATGATCTTAGTTGCAGGGCAATCAGAGGGCGAAGAGTGTATGGTAAGACGTGAGTGAAGAGCCACACATCCACTATTGTGGGGTTGCTCCAAAGTTTGGTTTCCCAATCAAGCAAGTTTGGTGAGTTTTTATTGCAATTAGCATTATTTAATTCATTTAGATTAAAAATTAAAGTTCTTTAAAGATAAACCATTTTTGGGGTGCTGTAAGAACCCCCTCTTTTGTACTAATCCATGTTGCGAGCAGGATAAATTCAAGAATGAACGAGAGCTTGAAGAATTTCCATCGAGGTGCTTTCTCAAATCCTAGCAGTAGCTGGGGTATCTTCTTCTTAGGAAGAGTTCATCCTGATTGCATTCAGGATATTACCTGTCTCTCCACAGCAAGAACATGATTTTGAAATCTCCCTTGAGTCCTCTTGCCTATCTACCAAGGAGATCGATGAGCCATGTACCAAAATTGATGGGGAGCATCCATCTGAACTTGAGATCGAGGAAACTTCCCCATGCCCAGCAACAAGCCTTGTGTGCATTCCAGAGACCAATTATCTAAGTTTGTCTGGCATGACCAAGGAGGACATTCAGAGCGGTCCAAAAGAAGAAATGAGCCAATACCACCAGGATTACATCGAGGATTGGTTCCATATCATAATCCAACCAAAGTACCACTCTCATATTCAAATACTCTTGGTATCATATAAATCGAAGCAATTGGTTTCTCATACTCTGGTATGTGTTGAAGTTTATTCTTTCAAACTGAGTGTGAGTATATTTAGCATATTGTTACGAACATGGTTGCATTGGAAGTACTCCTACACTTGAAGGAGACCTTCCTCTCTCTAGATTAGGGTAGGGTAGAAATGAATAAAATTGTTGTTACAACATCATTCTTGAAATTTCAATTCCTAAGGTCTAACCATTGAAATTTTTGTCATTATGCACTCTTGTGGTAAGACTTGTCAAAATAAATTCACTCTTAATGCCTCATATTTTATAAAGTGATTCTCATTATTGGCTGAGATTATTCATTGGGTTAGTTAGGGGAATTGTTATTGTTATACTTTCCATTCATAAGCTTAACATACTATCATCCAAGAAACCTTTTCAAGTTTCTCTTTGAAGGTATTGATGAAAAGCATCCTATGGTGGACCACTCCTATAAAACCATCATGAGCTCTCATAAGAACCCTAGCATGACCTATTAGAGGAATATTTCGGTCATTATCTGAGTTATTTTCTTTTCTTGAGTGTTTAGGGTAGAAGGATCAACCAATAAATATTAGTAATTAAAAACTTTTAATGCCAGCATGTGCTCTTAAGGAGTAGATCTGTCTCCCCACTTATCAAGTAACCTCTAAGGTTAATCATAATCACAGTCTAAAAACATATTTAGGGGAGGATAGGAGGTCTCGCAATGAGCCAACCTACCGCGATCATGAGACCTAACATGCATGACATTACTGCTCCTAGTCACTAAGCCAGAGTAATGGCTTTCAGTCCAAAAAGCAGGAAGACAAGAGGTATCATCACGAGCCGACCTGTTCATCCATGTTACTTCTTGTGAGTGGCACTGCCATTAGCTGATTACCAAGCTAGGACAGTGGCCTTTATCTAAAAGTAAAATAAGCTAACTCTGAATCTATATCTAGCATGTGGGACACAAACATTTCGTTAGGTTAAAAGGCATCCCTGTCGAGGCTATAAATGCCTGCTGGCAGCAGGGCCATGCCTGTGGTATCAAAGTTAATTTTACACTATGATTTACTTGGTTGTTTTTTCCTTTCCCTGAACTCAATATCATATCTCTCTGAGAATGGCTTTAATATCCTTCAGTAGTGCGCTTTGGAGTTCTATCTTTCAGAAATAATTTATGGATGTGAGACCCTTAGTGTAGGTAATTTACTTTGCTTGAATAAGAGAAGATTTAACTATATGCTTGGGTAATGGTAAGACAATCATCCTCGGAAGGTATCATTTTGTAATATTTATTTTTCCCTAATTTCGATCCATTTTAAGGCCTTGGCTTTTAAATAAAGTCACTTTTACTTGTAATAATGAGGTTATTGAAAGTGAAGACATGCCGCTTTGCATTATTCTTGAGATGCTTTGTGGAAATTCTTATGGTTAATCATTTTAGGATGAAAATTTTTCTCTGCAGTAACAACATTGTTAAGCATTACCTTAGTAGCCATAGCATTAGTTACTCTTTTGGAATAATAAAACTCAGTCTTAACATCACTGGATCCCTGGTCACTACTTTTCTTATCTTATTGATGCAAAGGAAGATGACATTCGATGAAACTTACTTACATGCTCTCACAATTACCCCTATGGTTTAAGTCAATCAAACATGAATTTAATATAGAAACCCTATCCCTTCAGTATTTGGTATCTGTCAGAGGTTTTTCTTGCATGAGGACATGCAAGATGATAGGCATGGGGGGGAGAGATGTTAGGAAAAAATGATGATAATTTTGAGGTTTGATTCATATTTTCACCCTATGCTTACTCATGGTTTTCATTATTATTGTTGGGCTAGTATCTTAAACTTGGAGCATGATCAAGTAATTGTTCATTATTTAACCTATTTCCTTTATTTCGAAAATATTTTCATGAAAAGAATATTATTGATGATTGTGCTTGTGTTATTTCAGGAAGCCGTATGAAAAATACACATGCATCGACATTTTCGGGATAATGTGGATATTGAGACCTTTTTCCTTCTTCAGCAGATCATATCAATAGTCACATCATCTCGAACCATTCCATCATTTACTTCATCTTGCAGCACCAAGGACATCAACAACAAGGGTAAAACTTGAGGTAGAGGTGTCTTAAGATTCTTTAATTGATTAGAGATTTAAGAAAGCTTTGATGATTAACCACCACATATTCTACATATTTGGTTTTCTATATACCCTCCATTTGCATGCTAATCTAGGTCATAATCATATTGGTTCATGTAAACAAAAGCAGTAACTATAATTCCTTCCCCTCCTATATTCACACATATTGTCATTTGAATCCAATAGAGGATGAATTCATTATTGCCTTTCACGAAGGAACCATCCATAAGCATTGGCACCACGAAAATAGAGCATGCAAGCACGTCTTCCCATCTCCATCACCACCTCATCTCATATACCATTTCCATTGTCACCTATCATCCTATTCATGATTTTCCTCCTACCATATCTATTGTTTTTCCTCGATTTGTATCACTCTTAAAATCAAATCTATGACAATGAAATCTCGGTGCAATGTTGCTACACAAGAACTAACCCTACCTAAAGCTATGATGCCATAAAAACCTAGATATGAATAAAGTATTTGTTTGCATGAGGACATGCAAAACCTCAGGCATGGGGGATGTTGGGCCTCGTATATTCCCATGTTTTCATCATGAAATATCACTGTTTATACCCTAAAACCCTAGGTTTTTAGCCCATTTCGTACCCTAATTCCATCACTCGCCGCCAAATGCTCTCTATGGTTGATTATCATCAATTTTATTTACTTCTCTATGATTAAATATGATTATGTCATGTTTTAATGATGACAGTTTTATTGAAGTACATTTATCACAGGGTTCCATGGCTAAAATCTCTCACAAGCTAGTTAAGTACGGGAATGCCTAATTTAGGGCTTTGGCACTTTCGGTGCGCTTCCAAGGAAAACCAAGGGAGGTTATGGTCAAAAATAATGTTTTAATACCTTATCATGCATTTGATTTCACCTAGGTCGCACATGTGGGTCCCTAGGAGTTGATTAACAAATCTGCTCAAAATGTGCAAAGTTTCCAAACTGCCATGTTTGACCTCGATGTGTGTGCAGCTAGAGGTGAATCTATAAAATCTAATCGAATGGGTTTGTTACAAATATAACAAATTATGTATATCCAAAACTATTTCACCAGATTCGATTTTTATAAACGTTCTACGCGGGTCTTGGAGGCAGTTTTGTAAAAGATCACCGTTTTTCAGAGTTCTAGAACATTGCAAACAAAATCCAAACAACCAACTTTAGGCGCGATTTACGAGGATATGGATTCGAATGAGACAAATCCAAGAGAGGTTTTTGTTGGAAACATAAAAAATTAGTCTCCCTCTAAATAGTTTTCCTAAATTCCTCATGGTTAGGAAGATATACTAATGTCTTTTAGGTCAGTTTGTTAAAATTGTTCAATTTTCTAAAATTGAGGAAAATGAATAATTCGCCTTGTGAATCTTATAAATGGCTCAGCCATGGTTTGTGTTGTCAGCTTGGGAAGTTTTTGAAGGAGGAGGATGAAAAGGTGTGAACATGAGACAACATATTGAAGGAATGTATGTAAGTGAACTTATCATTTGAATCTTAATACAATTTGACTTTGCCATGAATTCTTTGTAAATGTTATGGTTTTTTTTTTTAATATTTAGACATTGATTTAGTTTAGACTTGCTCCAGGAGTGGCAAGGATCCACCATTGTCTGGAAGCAAGTTTTGTAAACATTTTAGGATAGAGGTAGCGTGTTTGATTTAGATCTAGGTGCATGGATTTTATTTTGAAAGTAATTGTTAATTAGATCTCATAATTTTGATTATGTAATTAATACTATAATTTGTTTGTTTTCTTAAAATTAAATAGACATATCATTTTCAACTCGTTGCAAGCTAATTAATGGCATTGATCAATGATTTTATTGCATGAATAGCCCCTTTGTTACAGGTTTACGATTGAAATATTTAAAGGTGCTTCTTAATTGGATAAACAAGAGATCAATAACTCCATCTGTTTTAAATATGAATTGAAATCTATTATGTACCTTATTGATTTTCTTGTAACCTTGTGTTTTGGCATTCAAGTATTTGAAAGCACTGCAATGATACCACTAAATCATTGTTTGAAGTTGTAGTTTAGTTTCAAATTCATTATGATTGTAGTTAGTTATTGGAAGAACCATTCGCCAATGTGCTCATGTTTGAATGATTTCTTGAGTTTGATTAAAGAAGTTTAAGGATAGGATAGTTTCTTATTTTGTAGTCCCTTAGATCTAAAGCATGACAATTAAAATCTTGGTTTACTTAGTTTCTTTTGAAGCAATTGCAAAGTGGTGACAGAGGTTAGTTTGAATGCTTATTTGATTTGTTTTATGCATCCTGGGAATTAGATTAGTTGAAGTCTTGTTTGTTCATTGCCTTAGTTTAAGATCATTTGAATGAGAGTGAATTTTATTGGGATTAAGATTTAGCATAAGTTTGGTATCATTTTAAATTAATATTGATTGGTTTAAGATTTTTGTATTTAGATTAAATAGATCTTGGTATTTAGATTGAGATTTTCATTTAGATTAAAATGATTTCAATGGTAATTTTTATTGCTTGGTTTATGATTAATTAGAGTTAGTTTCGATTGCACAATGATTAGAATTTATTATTTGTTTAAGCATGTTTTCCTCAATTGATTAGCTTCAATTAGAAATAACAATTTTGTACTTAAACAACAAGTTGATTCCTACTGTAGTCTAGGTTAGATGCTCTAATCTTGCGTTCCCTGCGCTTGTACCTCGAAGCTTACAAGCCCCGAATTGATAATTTAATGTTGGAAATTATAGCAATATATTTCCCCAACAGGCACCCTCATATTTCTACCCCTAAAATATAGTGGCTAGCTAACAATGGAAGAATTATGCATGGGGTGTTAGGTTGGTCCTACCTATGATAATTTGATAAATAAATGGGTTGGAAACAAAAGTTTGGACCTTACACTTCACCTCGATAACGTCCATGTGGGGTTTGCATATTTATATCTTAATTGTAAATATATATTTGTTTTAGGAAATTTCCTTTCTTGTTGCTGCTTAGATGTTAATGTTGCCATTGTTTCGTTGCTACTTAGATATTTCCAAGAGTAAAGGACTTGAATTATATTTACGTGATTAATCATTCTTAACTACCTCTTCATAGATACAAGTTTCATCTATGCCCAACACCATTACTATTGTAACATCAAAATTTTGTTTGAATTTGTTATATATATATATATATATATATATATTTTCTAAATTTTATATATTTATTTATTTTTCAGAGGAAATAAAACAACCTCCCTTTGAGCCCAAGGGATAGAGTGAGGTTGTTAGTACCATACCACCCCACAGATATACCCAATTAGGAGTTTACAAATCCAAACAAATCAATACTCATAGGGGGGAACCATTACAAAATTATTTAGCAAGGCATTATAGCTCATCATGTCACTAGAAAGGATTTGAATCTGGGTGGAAGATAAAAACCATTCCACCCAACCACCCGATATAACATCAATTGACACACACAAACACACAGACACAAAGGAGTTTTCAAATTAAGGGTTTACCCCTTAGCTAGGAATAAAATGATTTGATATACAATAAATTCCCCAAAATAACATATTATATCGTGGATATATATAATAAAGTGTTTTGATGAAGCCGCATAGATCAGGTTGCAAATACACAACTATTATCCATCTTTTATCCCACAACATGCATGCTATTTAACAACTAAGGGGTGGGGGTTGGTAGTCCAAAATAGATACCACAAGTTTCAACAAGTAGGATGTGGCAACATTAGATTAGGTTTGGGCCTCCCACCCAATGGTTTTCAAAACCATTAAGGGATCCCTAGGAAACCACTTGGTGACATAATGTGACACAATAAACAACATAACAATATGGTGATAAGGAGGACAACATATATGGATGCTAATTTTGTAGAATGACATGACACTTGGCATGCGACATAAGCATGATGTAAGATGACATGACCCATTGTCATCGGCGAAATGCATTCCAATTGTATTTTCGTCTGATCACAACATACCACATGTCTTAAGCACAAAATTCAAGGTATAAAGATGTAAAATGGGTAAAGGGCCATCATAAGTCATGAGTGAATCAAAAGGAAAAGTATTGTGTAGCTAAAAGATAAAGCAAGTTTTCTAATCGTCATTGTTCAAAGTCAACATAAAGGATTTCTACATTAGGAAAACACCATTTTGGGTATTATATTTCATTGTCCTTGCTTTCCTTTTAAAAAAATGAATAATCCCTAAGTCATAAAGTTATGCCAACCTTTATTCACTAAATAACAAAATTTATTTGACCGTAACAATGAAATTTTTTATTTTGTCATGTCCCAATTTGACTTATTTGAAATAAGGAAATTAACTTATGACCATTTTCAAGACCTTCGAGACTCTCTTCATGTATGAGAATATGATTTAACTAAATTTTTGGTTCCAAAAACTTATCTATTTCCTGAATTCGTGTCATGGTGTGCAATGAACTATGTTCCCAATAAGAGGTCTATGATATCTAAGAATGATAACTGTCCCTTTTATGCTAAATAAATAGTCAATTGTTGAAATTTTGAAGCTCACTGAAACCCTTGAAACTCAAGTTATTCAAGTAGAGAGGATAATATTTCCTTATAATGAGTTAAATACTGAAGAGAAGGCCACCTTACTCTAGTCATACGTAGATAAAGATTCCATTGTACCCAAAAATCCACCACCTTACAAAACTAGCATTTTTCTGGAAATTTCGAGACAAGTCATAACCACGATGTGTTTTATCTTCAGTTATGGCTATGATAGGATTGTGGATGAATCCATTCTAGTATTTATGTCTTTCATTTTCTCAACCTTTGACAAACCTTTACTTAAGTTTAATTATAGTCATCATCTAGCGAACACGATGCATTTTCAATTAACTGAGTTTAATGCCATCAATACTTTAAGTTTAAATCATATTTAGTACATTTTTTCATATATCCTTAAGTTGTGAAGATCTAACATCTTTAATTAAAAGTGGAATATTAGTTTGGTGACCCTTAGCTATTCATTGGAATCCTTTCGTCAAGAAAAAACAAAAAAAGTAGGGTTCACTAAGTATATCAACCAATTCATGTGCATTTCTTATGTTATCAATTATGAGGAATTACCCCCCTAGGGTATTTATTGAGTTCAAAATACTACTTTAGTTAAGTCCTAATACAAGAGTGTGAAATTGGTATTGTTCCAAAATCGAAAGAAGATCAAAATCTATGGTTTTTGAATCATGACCCTATCTACTACTAGTATTCTTGATAATGAGAATATTTGCCTTAGAATATATCAGGGAAATATTAGAGTCAGATATGTTCACTTTGAATCCAAAAAATAACAGGTCACATTCAAACTGAAGAAAGAGGTTGGACCCTTTATTGTCAATCCCGGGTCAACATTGGAGTTATTTGAAAAAATGTTTAAGGAAATGTGATTTCAATATGGAAAACCATGGATCCATGATCCCATGTTGTCGTCACTAAGAAAAAATTAGAGTAGGGTCTTCCCCTTATGGCCTTGTAAGTAAACCATAGATAGAAAAACTGGAAAATCAGGATAATTAGGAGAATGCTCAACATATTTTACAAAGGCAAGTCCATGATTTTGTCTAGTATATTCAACCATAAATAACAGAAACACCACAATAGCATGATAAGACCAATTAAAGGTCTCATCTTGATAATTTTGAAACAATATCAGATATGGAAGAGGATGAAAACTCAATAAAAAACAAAGGATTAAAGGACAAGTAGATGAGTGGGACAAGTCAACAAAGTTGAGAATAGGCATTGATAAGCAAGCCCCCCTTTTCAATAGAATTTTTCCCATTAGCACGTATTGGAAGTTCAAGTGTTTTAGGAGACAAAGATGATACAACAACAACTGACTAGGGAAGGCGAGGAGATATATTTTTCATATTACCTAAAGATGAAGAATACAAAAAATAAATTCAAGTAATATATGTCTTCACAAATATGTAAACAAACATCTTCACAAAATAGAATGCTATCAACTTTATATTTTGAGAAAGGGAAATTGAATATGGCCACAATGGAGCCTAAAGCTTTGATTATAAAGAAAACATATGATTACAGGGCATCAAATCTTACATTGGAATTAGGCAAGATAAATGTATTTGACAAGATGGACTTGGATAGGCAGACTTGAGAGATGGTTTTCATGGATACAATGCAATCCTATATAAGTATAATAAAGTACAAATTATGGTCATTAAAATTGACAAGCAACTGAAAAAATAGAAGTTGGAAAATAGAACTAAAGACATGATAATTGATGAACTTGAGCAATTAATAATTGACTTGGGAGCTAACCCCAAGGATGTGAAATCAATACAGGCTTTGGATAAATCCAAAGATAATGAAATATTGTCATTACAAAAGAAAATGAAGATTCCAAATATAGATCATGTTCAAACTCTAGAATTGCAGACATTGCAACAAGAAAAGACAAATTATTATAGCAAATGATTCAAATGAATACATAGGTTGAAACATATGAGTAGCGAATGGAAATATCAATGAAAAAAGAAGTAAAGCATGTTTGTTAGGAGTCTTCATTTTCTTGATCTACAATACTAGTAGAACCATTTGAAGAATTGGCTAAAACATTGGTAGATTTGAGTCTTAAGGAGGTTGAGGTTGAAAATTTTAAAATAATGATTATCGTAAGAGTGATGAGTGAGATGCCTTAAAAGTGCATATAATGGAGGAATATGGGATCATCATTGAATACCAAAATATCAAATCCAATTTTGAACGATAATTTTCTGCCAAATGCAAGGAAATTAGTTGATAGGTCTTATTTAATTAGAGCAAAGCAAATTCTTTGGGGTCACGTTAATTATAGCATAAATTGCATTGTTTTGGAATCCATTTAGACTAGTGGGAGATGAATATGTATTAGCTAATTAGACATGACAAGTAATTCAATGATACTAGAATAATTAGGAAAAAAACCAAAATGGCTAATAAAACTATAATTTCCTTAACTCCAAATCCTTGGATGAATTAAGAGCTCTAGGAGTTACCGATAGAACTTTGATGATCATAGAGACCAAAAAAGTGATAATAAAGGAGAATTTGTTTTTCAAGCTATAAAAAATTCAATATGGTTTAGAAAAATGTTGAGTCATTTATGAATAAGTTCAATAATTAGATAGAAATTAGTTTGCTTACCTATGGGACTAATAAGGGAAATTTGATTAATTTTGAAACCTACAAGGAAATTATATTCAAGGTGAGAGATAAAATTGATATGTTTTTAGAGATGACACAAGCATTAAAGGGCTACATTATAATAGATAAATTGACTGATGGATTTTACCTATTATGGAAAATTAAAAATTTGTTTCCTACTGCCTCATCCTATGATAAGTATAGTGAGCTAAATATTGCATAAAAAATATGGTCATGCTTAATTACCCCATAAATTATGATTGGAGGACACTTGCTCAATTTGCACAGAAAATATTCAACAAAACGACTCCTATAACAGAAACATATGAAACTCAACATCTAACATCAATTTTTCCAACTCCTATCTTTTTGATTATTAAAAAGCGATTTATAAACTTCCGACCTATAAAGTTACTCAAATCAATTGATGTTCTTATAGTTCATGTCATATGAAAAGAGGAACAAACTATATTCCAAAGGATCTAGAAATTTGTATTAGCCATAGTTTGTATAAAGACAATATTGTTCTTCATCAGTTTGAGAGATTTAATGTTTTTTTGTAATAGTTTATGAAGGATCTGTTCATGTGTTTTCTTGGTTTATCAAAGACTTATTCATCATATGTATTTGGTTTCTTATTATATGAATATATTTTGAATGTGGAAATTGGGTATTGCATCCCATGCCACATCCTTCTTTGTGAAATTATGACAAAGTGAGTTTTAATGAATGATATAGTTTGTATTTAGCATGATATTCCTTTCTCATAAAGTCCATGAGCAAAATTCATGCCCAAAAAAAAAAAAATAAAAAAAAAAAAAAAAAAAAAATATATATATATATATATATATATATATATATATATATATATATATATATTTTGCTGAATACAATTTCTTTGTACACATTCTATCCTAATAGAAGTTGAGGTGTTATTTGCATGCTCTTCATCATCTATTCCTATTTTCTTATACTCTTCATACATTTCATCCTATTCTCTAGTTGTCTATTACATTTGAGATATTTCCTAAATATTAATTTCATTATTATATTGTTCTTAAGTTCAGAGAGGTTGATACAAAAAGATTAGATTAATTAGACATTAATGGATGCCTTGGCATAGTTACCTAGCAAGGAACATCTCAAAGAACAACAATTACCAAGGACCAAATTAATTGCAAGTGACATCTCTAAATATTTTATTCCCATGAACTAAGTTATGAATTTTCCTAATGTGTACTATCTACTTGACTTTGACTTATTATCTACACACCATGTGATCCTCTAGGTTACACCAAATCCTTGAAGTATTTTCACCAACCACTTAGGCGTCATTTACATCATAGTGGGCTTTTCCAATTCTAATTTAGCTTCAACTTTTTCTAGGTAATCCAATGACTCCAAATATATAGGTTCATATGCATTAACATAAATATAATTTTGTCACAAATACTGCCTCATAAAGGATAACATTTCCTTTCTTCACAATTTTATGATCTTCTAAGTCTTACAATTGATATGACTTTGATTGTGTTGGGAAAAATACTGAGAGGGGGGGGTGAATCAGTATTTACTGCATAATCAAAACTTTTACTTTTTCTTTCTTCTAAAACCCATACACTACTTTCCTGATACAGACTCGCGTATATACGCGAATACCCTTTATGAAACTCGCGTATACACAGAGATCTAATTATGTCATTAATTCTTCACTTATATCATTCCATCATTCATTCATCAGATGTTCAATAAACAATAAACATGTGCAGTAAGAACAGAATAAACCATCACACAAAGCATCACATATGAACACCAGGATTTTAGGTGGAAACCCAAGTCGGGAGAAAACCACCGCTGCCGTTGCTCAGCCTTCAATATTTTATTATAAAGAAAACATATTACAACATATGTACTGGCGCAGACTCATACCAGTACGCAGGCACCAACCTGCGCTCGTTTACCAGCCTCTCCTGGAAGGGAGCTACAACCCCCTGACTGAAGGCTACAACCCTCAGCACCTCTATGGACCACGTTTCATCAATTTTCACACTGGATCCAACACACATATTTAAGCTCCATCATACAACCAAACTGAAACCGACAACTTAGAACTGTAGAATACAGATAGCAGCAACACAGCAGAACAGATCAGACATTTCATACCCCATGCTTCAGCAAATCCTAGTTTGCATACGCTCTTTCATTTCACTGATCCCACGTATATACGCGCCTTCTACCATACAAACCCGTGTATACTTCTGCACATATTACAGAGCTAATTTCACTGCGCATACGCGCTTTCTCTTCAGCGAAGCCACGTATATATGCACTTCTTCTGTGGAAAACTAGCGTATGGTTCTTCATACATTTAGGTCATTGCAATTCTTCAGAACAGACACATCACACAGATTTTACCCTTTACTTCAGACAGATGTTTGCCTCATCTCAGATCTAATCATTCCATAAATAGATCTAGCAAATACAAGTACGTTTCAGATCTAGATACCCTTCTTCATCATTGGTGCATCATGCATTCAGATCTATCATTCAACTATAACCCTTTCCTTTCATATATCCTTCAGAGATAAGTATTCATTTCAGCTCAGACATATTGCACCCCACAAATCATTTGCACAATGAATTTCTTCTGTTTATATAGGTTTACCCTTTTTCAATACCATGAGCCAAAACCACATTACCTCTGATGGTATTCCTGGACGGGGTTACATAGACGAATCATTACTCAATACAATGGGTCAATACCATGGTGGTTACCCTTGGTTTTGCACTTTATGAGCGCTTTTTCCCATACGCGACTTGGAACGTTCTTTCCCGCGTGCATATGCGACTTCTCCTAGACAAATCCACGTATTCCTTGAGACATACTCTTTTCATCATAGATCTAGCACATACTGAATTTCTTTCTTCATTACCTTCTGTATTCACTATAGATACATCAGTTTTACATCATTTACCAAGTCCATCAAGTCAAGAATGACTTCATCAGGTGGATTGCTATCAAGGACAACACTCTGCATCATATTGCCAACAATCTCCCCCTTTGGACTTGATGGAAACCACGATGGTGTTTGATCACCACAACAGATAGACACCATGTCACTCTCCCCCTTTGACATCAAGGGAAAAGGGCGGATCAAAACCAACACAAGGTTTTTCTCCTCATGTAGAAGGAAGCATTCTGCAGAACTGATGTACACTGAAGTGACCAGGCTCCCCCTGCTATCACCAAAGACTCATACATACATCAAAGATCCATCCAAATGGATTTACATAAGAGACTCAACTACCCAACCAAGTGGGTTTACAAGTTTTGACAAGTCCTTGCATGATCGAATATTACAAATTTACATCATGGGTCTCAACATGACCTTTTCATCAAATTACAAATATGACTTTTCATGACCAAAACCAGAAAGACCTCAAGGGAGATCATATATCAGAACCATCATAATGCCAAAAATGCATTATACTAGGGCTCCCCCTGACAATGTGCATCCAATGCATCCTTTCCATATGGCCAAGGCTCCTCCTTAACTTGTGCAACCTGAACACTTTCAACAGCAAGTCATTAGCAACAAACTCTGCATGATCTGTCCATATCTCTGAATCAGAAGACTTCCATCTCATCCAACAGATACTCTTCATTAAGTAACAATTCGGGCTCATCCATGATCTTCAACATAAGAAACCAAGTATCATTTCATCATTATTTTGAGCTGAGAAAATAAGTTGATATAGAGTCAATAATGCAGTTATTAACAGTCAGACTGATGCTCCCCCTGAACCTCTGCTCCAGATCTTCAGCTATCATATAAATTCTCTTATCATCAATGAATACGCAACTGTGTCTGCTGGAACTCGCGTGTATACGCGAATTTTGTTCATGTAACCCGCGTATGGAAAGTGAATCATTGAAAACTTCACATTCCTTCATCTCCCCCTGAGTTTGACCTTCCTGTACCTGTCTTCTTTACATCAAATGCTCTGTCAGTGATAATCATAACCAGAATAACCAAATCAATACTGAAAAATGCTGACCCCAACCAAAAATTGTCAGCAATTATCCATACGCGGCTTTATGTTAATATACTCACGTATATACACGACTGTGTTTCAGAAAAACCGCGTATTCAAATTAATCTTCTGAATTTAAGCAGATTTGTTCTTTTGACTGGCAGAGACTAGTCCCAGTTTCTATCTTAGATACTCGAACACTTCCCTGGGCAGAGGTTTGGTAAAGATATCAACAACTTGTTCCTTGGAAGGAACATACTCCAACTTCACCTTTTGTTCAAGCACTTGTTCACGTAAGAAGTGATACTTGATGGGAATGTGCTTGGTCTTCTAATGCATAATAGGATTCTTTGAGATATTGATGGCACTTGTATTATCACACCTAATGGGGATAGGAGGTGTACATTTGATTTGAAAATCTTGCAAGGTTTGCATCATCCAAAGGAGTTGAGTGCAACAAGATGCGGCAGCCACATATTCTGCTTCTGTTGTAGATAATGCAATAGAATTTTGCTTCTTGCTGAGCCAAGATACCAATCGGGGTCCCATATAGAATGCACCACCACTCGTGCTTTTCCGATCATCAAAATTTCCTGCCCAATCTGCATCAGTGTAAGCATGAAGAGTAAGATCAACATTCTTTGGATACCATAGTCCAAAGTCTTGAGTTCCTTGTAGATACTTGAAAATTATTTTGACAGCATGAAGGTGAGACTCTTTTGGATTAGCTTGGAATCGTCCAACAATCCCAACTGCATGCATAATGTCTGGTCTAGTCCCAGTGAGATAAAGTAGACTTCCTACCATTGATCTGTACTCTGGTTGATTCACCATGGGAGAATCATCATGAGAACTGAGATTGCATCCGGTTATCATTGGTGTACTTACAGGCTTGCATTCTTCCATGCCATACTTCTTCAGAATTTGCTTGAGATATTTTGCTTGTGATAAGAATATACCATCTGTAGTTTGATGTACTTGTAAGCCAAGAAAGAATGTTAGTTCTCCAAGTAAAGACATTTTCACCACAGACAATAGTGGTCGCTTTAATTGTTTTCACAATTCAAGCTCCACATAAATTGTCAACCCAAGGAAGTCTTTTTATTCCAAAGACAATCACGCACTGGATATGCTCAATTTCAAAAGCAAGAACAATGTTGTAGTAAAAAGCCACACAATTATCATACAAATCTAATTATTCGCACTCTATTTAATCAAAGCTGAAGTCACTTATGTTATAGCAGAAATAATTCCTATGTTGCAGTTTAAAATCCAAATAAAGGAAAATCAATCTGCAAGAAAAGAAATCAATCAACCATAGCAAGAACAGGACCCTATTCCTTAATTAGGAACTTCAGCACCTGCTGCCTGACACTAATCACACTGTAGAAAAGATAACTCAAGAGACCAAGACCCTATTCCCATGAACAGGAACCGTCAGCACTTGTTCTCCTGTTTCTAATCACACTGCAGGAAAAGAAAGGAAATTAGTGGGGGCAGGACCCTATTCCTTTGTACAGGAATCTTCAGCACCTGCTTCCCAGCATCATACATTCACACAATTAACAGAAATAGATTTCTCAACTTCTCAAGAATGAATGTATTAAACACATGCAGCGTTAAGGAAACAGAGTACTTGATGAACTACAGAACTGTGCAACTAGTGTTCAACAACAGAATTAAAGTAAAGTGCAAACAGCGTAAAGAATTAAACAAATTACAGGGACAGAAGGGTGAATCTTGTGAGGAAGGCGGGCCCTTTCCCTCTCACAATATTCCCCAGGGAAAGAATTAAATTGGGGCGCTCAAAAGAAGATTTTATTCATCTGTCAAAAGAAATGATACATTACAGATGGAGTCTAGCTCCAGTTCTCACACACAATGTTCTCCTGTAGCTTTCAAACTCGAACTCCCTACTAATGATGATGTCTCCTCTTTTTAAAGAGGAGACATATTTTACAATTACATGAGAGCAAATCTACGTTTATCCCAAATCTGTTCGCTTTCTTAAAACAGGACTATTCTGTTCTTCCATAAAAAGATATTGTTACAACAGAGACAACAAGAATGCTATCTTCAGAATGGTCCATGTAACCATGTCTTCATGCTGTTACTATTGTTCCACAAAAGGCTCTTCCAGAATCGCAAATTACGAGTGACGGAATTTGCGTGCTTGCTGGCTGTTTCAGCAACTAAGTCAACTGTTTCAGCAACGGCCGATTGTTCCAGCAAGCATATAACTTATCTGCGATCTTTTAAAATTTATGTTAGCAACAATCCACTTCGCTTAATGATAAAATATAAGAGTATTTTGGAATTATATGTAAACAGATTAAACATATAATAAAGAAGAGGATTTTATATACCTTGGGATAAAGTAGATGAAAAATGCTAATGGAATCCTTTTTAATCATGGTTATAAAAGTAAAATGGTGTCAAAGTATATAGCAAAAATGATACATAGTGGAGTCCTAACATCCCCCCTAGCTGAAAATGTTGCATGTCCTCAGGCAACCCTTAGTCTGAGTCAGAGTCTGAGTACTGATATTGTGCATGCAAATTACTCAAGCAGTAGCTGGAGAAGGTGGCATCTGTAGGAGCTCGGAATCCTTTATTGTTCTGCAATTGCTGCCATGTTGAAGCTTCATCTTTGCCAGCCAATTGGTAGTGACACTGATATTTCTCTGAAGGCAGCCATAAAATTGGAAAATGAAAATGATAACCGATCCAGTTTACTCCACAATGTCGAATGCATCCAATGTAATTAGGTACCCTGGAAAGTGTAGCTTGAATATTGTCAGGGTTAAAAGGGTGATAATCTTGTCTTTCTTTACATGACTGCTGCCAAAACATAGTGTTGGCCTTCAATGCAGCAGTCCCCTTTACTCTAATTTGCCGTTGACACTTAAAAAGTGTTGAAGCCTGTAGTTGTTGTATATACCTATGCATTCCTGGCTTCTGTAAGAATTTATGATATTGTGCTATAAACATGGCTGGACTTAAAGGTTCTGGTCTAATCCAAAGGAGTCTATTCTCCTCATTATGACTGCTTGCAGTGAACGCAGTTTGCCAAGTGAGCTGGTTAGACAAAAATGAAACAAATTCCCTTATTTGTATATCTCCTGCAATTGGAATAAGATTAACTCTTCTATTGTCGGGAATGGCCTCATTATGAAGGTAAAGTTCGCACAGCAAATGCTGGTCACTTTCAGGGGCCTCAGTAAAAGTCTCAACAAATTGCTCTGAAGTAAGTAATTCATGTGGTATGCCATCCTTTATTGCTTTTAATTGAAAATAAACTAATCGTTCAGAAAGAAAGAGAGAGTAGTTTACAGAGGGTTTGCGGGTAGCCATCAACTTCTGTACTAATGAAAACATCAAGGCCATCTTTTCCTTAGATTCCTTGACTTCCTTTTTGGAGTCCCTGAGCTGTTGCAACATCTGTTCCCAACTATCCCAGTTGGCATACATGTGATTCTGCCATGCTAACTTATGTTGTTGTAGTATTGTATCTTGTTCTTCAGCATATTGTTTCTTCCATTTGTTCATCAGTTCCAATTGATTCCATGGCAGGGTCTGTGTGCTAGCATTAGAAGTGCTGGGTTGGGACATTGTTTGAGTTGCTGCATTGACTGACTCAGGGCAAGATATCTGTGGTTGTGTTTCTGTCTGAATGGCTGCACTAACTAGCACGGGGCGAGATATCTGAGGTTTAGTTTCTTTTTCTTCATTTATTGAGAGCCCTACTGGTTCTTGTGGAGCAGTAGGGCATCCCTCTTTTATTCCAGCTGATGTAGATGCCTCAGATACTTGAATTTTAACTAGTTTGTAGCCTGCCTGCTGGTAAATATTACCACACTCATGGCACATGTATTCCTTGCATGGTTCCTTATTTTGCGTTGATGTTGTGTGTGCTAACATATAGAGATTCAATTATCTATCAAAAGCTTCTCGTGCCATGGTTAATTCATTCTTGTAGGCTTCCAGTTCAGACTTCAAGAATTCATTCTCCTCCAATAAAGATGTCATAGTATGTAAACCCTGTGCGCTGGTTGATTCTGCTGGGGTAATCCGCTGTTGCACAGCCGTAGCTGGTTCTTGTGGGACAGCTACAGCTGGTCTCCCGCTATCATCATGCTTGGTGTATTTTTGTACCACAGTGGCTGGTTCTTGTGTTTCAGCCTTTGGGTAAGTGACTGGTTCTTGTGTGGCAGTCACTGTTTGAGCCATAAAAAATGTCGTATTATCCCGGGGCACTGGTTCTTGTGTGGCAGTGCCACCGGACGAGACGGGTTGGGGGGTTTGAAATGGGGATGAAGATTGGAGTTTTAACAGAATAGTGGCAGGGTCAGGGGAAATGGGAGTAACTCCTGTTTCAACAGTCATCTTCATTTTCCTTTTTGGTAGGAAAGCAGAGAAGTCACTGTCTTTCCTTTTCTTTGCGGGGGAGGATTGTTCTCTGGGGGAAGGGCTTTCGGAAGAAGTGAAAATTTGGAATTTAGCCCTTGTCCGTCGTTCGGAGACTGAGACTGCTGGGGTTCTTTTCTTTTTATAAGTAGGTGGGGATGGGGGTGTTAGAGAGTCGTCACTAGGGACATAAATAGTGGGAATGGTTGACTCTACTAAGTGGGACGAGCTTGGGGTTGGGTCAACTGGCTTTGGGGCTGAAGTTACTGGGGAATGTGGAATATCGTCCCGTTGTCCTTCATAAGAAATCGGAGTATTGTTGAGTCCCGAATTTGCCTCTTTTCCATACACTTTTCCATATCTTTTTCACTCACCCAACTCAAAATTGTCAATATCATGTGCAAAAGGGTATCTAACATGTTTTTAATTATGTTTGTGTGTTTTCTATTTGATTTAGATTTTGTTCATACAAATTGCGGAGAGGGTTCATCTTTCCGTTGTACCGTCGCAACTTTCCGCACCTATTTTGTGGAAATCGATGTTACAGGTGTCTACGAAGGAAACAAGCCACATGGGCAGGTTAGGAATGACAAGGACATGGTTCGTGTCCTATTGGTTCAAGTAAATTCGTCAAAGAAAGCCGCGGTCAAAGCCATCCACGTGGAAGTCAACTATGGAGTTCTATGTCGGCTGGACTCTGTTTCGTGGCATATAAACATCCATACTGCCGTTTCTAAGCTTGCGGAGGTTAATTGACATCTGTGCAAAGTTCTGGAGTTGAATTCAAGCGCCCACCTTCCATAGATCCGTTTTCCAACATGGCCATACTCCTATATCCGTGGCCTCAGTGGTCTACGTGCTGGCTGCTATCATAAACTCAAACTCTCCAGGAGATGAAGGTAACGATTGCTTATATAGAGCGTTTGTGATACGCACGTGGAGTTATTTGATATTAAGCGAGTTGATAAAGGCCGAGTCGATAGCCGTTGAATTGTTAATTGACAGTTGATGTGTGTACTCTTTATGTAGTACGCGCCGCCTTGAGCCGAATACTACCGCCTATCCAGTCTGTAATGAATTTCTTTTTAATGTGAAGAACTCTGTTTTCAACTTAATTTGTGTCGAGGATCGTTACCAAAGCTGCGTAGAGGGCCCCTGCTCAGCCGAGGTTCTGTGTATTAATGTATATATTTTTCATTTCATTTCTTTAAACAGTCATTGTATCATAACTCATTACATGTTCATATTTCATAGTTGCTTCATTTCTATTCATTAATTTCCATTGCATTCTTGTCTTTCATGTTTTTATGATTGTTAAAACACTGATCAGTTTTCTTGTGCAGGTTTTAGGTAGACAGCCCGGGGCATTTTCATAGTATTTTAGCTAATGATATGAAACTGACATTATTCTGCTGCTAGTTTCCTTTTCATAGCATTTGTTTAATTTCAGTTTTTCTTTGTTCATTTCAGTTTTGTTTATCTGATTCAGTAGTTAAATTTAAATATATTAAGCTACTCATAGTGTCTTCGGTTACCTCCGAAAGCCACAGCTGGACTGATGGTGAGGGGCCGCATGATGAAATGTGTAGTTTAGTATTAGTTTCCTTTCTGCAAAATTAGATATATTAAGCTGCTCATAGCGTCTTCAGTTACCTCCGAAAGCCACAGCTGGACTGATGGTGAGGAGCTGCATGATGAAATGTGTAGTTTAGTATTAGTTCCTTTTCTGCAAATTTAGATATATTAAATCATGTATGACATCTTCAGTTGCCTCCGAAAGCCACAGTTGGACTGATGGCGAGGGATTGAATTATGTGTGTATGGTTTAGTATTAGTTTACTTTCTGCAAATTAAATAATCAGTTACACAAGTTGTTTATGATTACTTCCGCAAGTCATAGCCGGTCTAATGATGAAGGGTCAGAAAATGAATTGATGTAATCTGATTTAGATTTATTTCATTGCAATTTTGAATTTCCATAAGCGTAGTTTCTTTTGTGTTCAGTTGGCAGCAAGAATAGTTTAGTTTTCATGTTCACTAGTTTCTTGTTTTGATTCATTACATTAGCAGCACTTTTCATTTCAGCAGTTTACTTTCTTTTGTCATTGTAATTTCAATTTTCTTTTAAAGTTTCAATATTGGTAAATCATTATAGGGGATATCACTTCCTTGAATAAATATAACCAAGCTTGCTTTTCACTTTAGAATTTCCATTTTACCTTAGAAAGACCACAAACGACAAAAAGTTAAGAAAGAGGTTATCTTGCACATATAGTGCGCCGCACTTCATCAGCTTACGATTCCCGGATTGACAATTAAATGCATCAATTTAGGACACACTAAATTGACCAAACATTTTGGCGCCGTTGCCGGGGAAGTGTAACTAGGTAGCCAATTTCTTAAAAAAAAACATAAAATCATAAAAGAAGGGAAAACTTGATAACTTCTTGAAGTATGCTCTCCTCTTGCACCTAGTGTGATCTGGAGGATCAGAAAAGAGAGTTATTGGTTTAGTAATTTCTTAAGTATGCTCTCTTCTTTCACCTAGTGTGATCTGGAAGATCAGAAAGAGAATTATTAGCCCAACTTTTTAAAAAAAATAAAAAATGACATGCATAGAGCAAGAGATTCTAGGGGAAGGTTTATAGCTAAAGCCAAGAGTTCGATTTTCATAACTCCATCTTCTTCAAGGCATAGACCAGATTCACCAACATCTACCCCTAGCCTTAAGATATTTGGAAGTCAAAGAACAACTGAATTAGAGGATTCTCCTATACCACCTACTAAAACCCACTTAGAAAACAAAGAAACTTTCTCTCATCCTTCCTTGGTAGAAGAACTAGAGGACTATAAGGACTCTAAAGAAACTATCATGGCAGAGGAAGTAATAAATAGAGGTGGAGGTAGAAGAGGAGGAGATAATGAGGATAACAATGGTGAAGGAAATAACGGTAGAAATAGGGACAATTTGCTTGGATTCCCTATAGTTGATGAGGAAACTCATGCAACAATGAAAAATATCTCACCATCTGTTCTCCCTAACTTTTATGGATTGCGAAGTGAGGATCCTGAAACATTTCTGTTTGAGTTTGAAGTAGTGTGACGAACTTATGACTATATGGAAGATTCTCAAAAACTCAAACTGTTTCCTTCAACATTGAAGGGATCTGCTTTGAAATGGTTCATGGGATTAGCCACTCAATCTATCAGGACTTGGAATGATATGAAACAAACATTTCTGGATAGATACTTGGATTATTGTATGCCCACCAATCACAAGGATGAGGTGTTCAAAATGATGCAAAAAGAAGATGAAAATTTGGAAGACTTAATTGAAAGATTTCAATACAACTTGAAAAGAGCAAAGATGAGCAACTTAGATAATGAAACCTTGAAAGCCCTCCTATTAAAAGCCATTAGAGATGAATGGATAGACATTTAAAACATGATGGGTAAAGGAGACATTTCTCAACTCCCATTTCATGATATAACAGAACTATGTATCCAATTCTCAAGGGGAAGATCTAAAACTGGAAAAGGGCCTAGGGATTCTTCTCTTATTAGGGCTAACAAATCTGCAACTGGATCAGTAAGTAGGGCAGGGATTGGTAATATGCTTGATGAGTTTAAAACTGATATCTTAGGGGGTCTTAGTGAACAACTAGACACCCTTAAAATCCAAAACAAGCAGAAAGCAGAAACAGATGCTTTAGCCATCTTTTGTCCGAAATGTAGAAAGAAACATGCTTTAAGGGAATGTCCCATGGATGCAAAAGTTGTAGAAACATGTATGATTTGCTCAGAAAATCATGAAATCAAGGATTGTCCTTCAATCCCTGGACTCAAAGCTGTTTTTCAAGAAGATCCAAATTCAATAGAGTCTCTCTGTTTTGTCGCAAGGAGACCTTGGCAGGGACAACAATTTCAAGGGTTTAATAACCCTATGAATCTTCAAACCCCACCAAATTGGACTCCTTGGCAACAATCTTGGCCCCAACATCAAAATTCATATCAGCCATGGGTACAAGGGATGCAAAATCCTTATGGGAGATTTGCTCAATTTTATCAATATCCTCCATCTTTTCAAAATCAACAAGCTCTACAATTTCCAAACCAAAATCCACAACTTTCATTGCCATTTCCACAACAACAACCTTCTCAACAAAATACAAATCCTCAACTCATGCTCCCATACCAACACAAGACAAATCAACTTCCAGCTCAGCCATTGCCAAATCCTAACAATAAGAATCCTCAAACTACTTATATGGTAGAAGGACAACAATTTCCTACCTATATGATTGTTCCTCTCAACGATGTACAACTCAGATCTGGTAGAGTTTTAGAAAAACCTTCTATAGAAATTCAAGAGCAAGATACCTCCGAGGAGGACTCTCTTCAAGTCAATAAGGGTTCTGAGGAAGAATCTCTTCAAAATTCAAAAATTCAAAAAGAAAAAGAAAAGCTAACATCCACAACTCCTATAGTTGAGCAACCTGTATCTTCATCTACACCTCCTTTTCCGTAAAGACTACAAATTGATAAGGGGGTGGAAAAACAAATCTTGTTGCCTAACTATGACTTTCTAGATGAATTGAAGAATGTTTGTATCAAGATTCCATTGCTACAAGCCATTCGAGAAATTCCTATTCTAGCAAAAACCATAAAGGAGTTGAGTTTCAAAAGACCAAGAAGAAAGCTAAAGGACACAAGAAGAATCCACCTGGTAGGAAAGATTGTAGACATTATGATGGGAAAAATTGCCATGCAGAAATATGTAGATCCAGGAAGTCCAATTGTCAAGACACATATAAATGGGATAGAAATTCCAAACACATTGATTGACTTAGGGGCTGCTATCAACATTATGAGTAGACAGACTATGGAACAGTTAAAACTTCCTAACCTTCTTTTACACCTACTTTATTGCAACTTGCAGATCGATCGGTTATTAAACCAGATGGTGTATTAGAAGATATTTCAGTCTCCTTAGATTCTTGGGAATATCCAGTAGACTTTATGATTTTGACTCCCAAAAGTAATCTAGGAGGACATCCAATTATCTTAGGAAGACCTTGGCTGGCCACAGCTGATGCTTTTATTAGTTGTAGATCCGGAGACATGTACATTTCTAATGGTAATTCGACAAAAAAATTCAATTTGTATCCTCCCGCAAGAGCAATTACAGAAATAGGAGACAATGAATGGGTCGATGATGAGAACATTATACAACCTGTCTTTACCATTTCTGAAATTAGTGAGGATAGTCAAATTCTGAACACATTAGAAAATTTTGAGATAACTTCAGAATATGACCCCTCACAATTTCAGTTGGAATCTGACATAGAATACTTATCATCAAGACAAATGTCTCTTTACTCTATGGAAGATTTTGGTAATTCTGCTTTTGAGATTTTTCCAGAAAAGACATTGAATATCAACAAACATCTGGAGAAGTCACAACAAGAAGAACTAACCAGAATCTTGCAAAAACATTCTACTGCATTTGCATGGGAGTATACTGACATGAAGGGTATTGATCCTAAGACTTGCATCCATCATATCTATATTGAGGAAAACAGTAGACCAATCAGACAACCTCAAAGAAGGATGAATCCAAATCTTATGGAGATAGTGAAAGAAGAGCTCCAAAACTTCTCAATGTAAACTTCATTTATCCAATTTCAGATAGCCGATGGGTTTCTCCTTTGGTTATAGTACCTAAAAAGAATGGTAAATGGAGAGTATGCATTGATTACAGGGAATTGAAAAAAGCAACTTTGAAGGATCACTTTCCTTTGCCTTTTATTGATCAGGTATTAGATACATTAGCAGGTAAAAAGTACTTTTCATTTTTGGATGGTTTTAGTGGCTATAATCAAATTCAGGTAGCACCCGAAGATCAAGATAAGACCACATTTACTTGTCCATGGGGAACTTTTGCCTACCGAGTGCTTCCTTTTGGGTTATGTAATGCACCAGCAACATTCCAAAGAGCAGTACTAGGAATTTTTTCCGATCTAATCCATGATTGTGTAGAGGTTTATATGGATGATTTTACAGTTTATGGTAATTCATTTGAAGAGGCATTAGAAAATTTGGAAAAAGTCCTTATAAGATGTAAAGAAACAAACCTTTCATTAAGCCATGAAAATTGCTTTATGATGTTTACTGAAGGTATTGTTTTGGGGCATCATATTTCAGGAGATGGAATTAAGGTTGATAGATCAAAAGTTGAAGTCATCTCCAAGTTGTCTATTCCAAATTGTCAAAGAGATGTTAGAAGTTTTCTAGGATTTACTGGTTACTATAGAAGATTTATAGAAAACTTCACTAAAATAGCATCTCCACTCTTCAAGTTGCTTACAAAAGACTGTGAATTTAAATGGGATCCTGATTGTCAATCCGCTTTTGAAACTTTGAAAACAAGAATATCCGAAGCACCTATCTTGAGAGGACCAAATTGGAAACTTCCTTTCCATATTTCTACAGATGCTTCAGATACAGCTCTTGGAGCTGTGTTGGGTCAAAAAGATTTAATTCCTTATGCCATTTATTACACCAGTAAAAATTTGACTCCCACAGAGTTGAACTATACTGTGACTGAAAAAGAGTTCTTAGCCGTTGTTCATGCAATTAATAAGTTTAGACATTACATAACAGGCTATGAAACTTTTATTCATACTGACCATTCTGCAATTAGATATTTAATGAACAAACCCGTTACTAATGGCAGAGTGACAAGATGGCTTTTACTTTTGCAAGAATTCAATATTACTGTGTTGGATAGACCAGGAAAACAGAATACAGTAGCTGATTTCTTGTCTAGAATTCAAAATACTAAAGAAGATTCTCCTGTAGAAGATAAGTTTCCCGATGAATATTTGTTTGCAGTAACTATTAAGACCCCTTGGTATGCAGATATTGCTAACTATTTGGTTACAGGGAAACTACCTTCACATTTATTTCCAAGAGAAAAATGAAAAATTATTCAGGAGAGTTCAAGATATTCATGGATTTCTAACGAATTTTTTAAAACAGGGCCAGATCTTGTGATCAGAAGATGTGTCAGGGAAGATGAAATGCCTGATATTCTTAAGGCATGTCATGATGAACCATGCGGTGGACACTTTGCGGACAAAAGGACGGCCTATAAAATCCTTTCCTTGGGATATTATTGGCCTTCCCTCTTCAAAGATGCAAAACAATATGTCAAAAGGTGTGATAGCTGCCAAAGAGTAGGGAAACCTACCCTTTCAAATGAAATGCTATTGCAAACACAGGTACTCATTGAACCCTTTGAAAAATGGGCTTTAGATTTCATTGGACCTATTAATCCACCATCTAAGCAAAAGAAGTATATATTGGTTTGCACCGATTATGTTACTAAATGGGTAGAAGCTAAAGCATTAGTATCTGCTACTGAAAATTCAGTTGTTCATTTTCTTTATGAGGATATTTTTACTCGCTTTGGTGTTCCAAGAGAAATTGCAACAGATCAGGGGAGCCAATTCACATCAAATTTGGTGGAGAAGTTGATGGAAGAATACAAAATCAAGCACAGAAGATCTACTCCTTACCATCCACAAGCAAATGGTCAAGTGGAGTCCACAAACAAAGTTCTTGAAAGTATCATCACCAAAACTGCTCATCTACACAGAAGAGATTGGGCAGAAAGGCTTCCAGAAGCCTTGTGGGCCTACAAAACTACATGGAGGAATACAACAGGACATTCTCCCTATGAACTTGTTTATGGGAAAGAAGTCTTGTTCCCCATTGAGTTCCAAGTAAAGACCTTCAAGATAGCAGTTCAGTTGGGAATGGACTTATCAGAAGCCCAAAAGCATAGAATGGAGCAGTTGAATGAGCTAGATGAGATCATACAAGAAGCAATTCTAAGAACTGATCTAGTTCAATATCAAAGAACTAAGTGGCATGACAAATATATCAAAGAGAAGAAGTTTCAAGAAGGAGATTGGGCATTGTTATTTGACTCCAAGTTTAAAGATTTTCAAGGGAAATTTCAGACTCATTGGCTTGGGCCATATGAGATCGACAAGATCTTTAACAATGGAGCTGTAAGAATCAAGACCATTGATGAGTTTCAAACTCCTCTTTTAGTGAATGGCCATAGATTGAAAGTTTATCATAAGCCACTCTCTAAAGAGGATTTTGTCAAGTTGTTTCAAGAAAGTTCTGCAATCAGGCTGGTACAAAAGAATCCTTCTTCTCTACCAAGCTAGCTTTTGTTTTTCAAGTTAAAAAAAAGAAAAAAGAAAAAAAGAAAAAAAATGGTATAAGCCTGAAAACCAATCATTGATTGGCAGTCTTATACAGAAAATATGGGGTGAAAATCAGGGACACCTGACACTCTATATTTTCCAAAAAAAAAAAAAAAAATCTGTTTTTCATTTTATTTCATCTCACCACCCACTCCATTTCATTCCACTTCATTTCATTTCATTTCACTTCATTACACTTCATTCCACTTCATTTCATCCATTCCATCAATAAAAAATCTTTTTATGACCATTTCCACCTGGTCATTTGTCATTTGTTCATTTCTATTTCAGCCAAGTAATAGCTGTGTCAGTTTCCGCAGCTGACATCTGTTTCCGCAGCTGACTCCAGTTTCCGCAGCCAGAAGCAGATTCCGCAGCTACTACTACTCTGTTTTCAAAAAGAATGTATAGTTAGTTGTTATTTTCATAAATCATGAAATAAAATGCAGGAGAGGATCAATGGGACATTCAAGACACTAATGAAGATCAATCAGTTGAAGACCAAGGGCAAAAGCAAGGATTCCAAAGGTATGAATAAAGTTTATTTCAAATAGTATAAAAAAACACATTTTTATGTAATTTTAAACTATGAGCTCTACCCATAATGCGCAATGATTATATTGACAGTCCGTAACCTTCCACGATCTCTATGTTATCCTCTTGTATTTATTCACAAACGGTTTCATTATTGAAATTCCGACTCTTACTCATGTTCAAATAGCCCACCGTAGATAATGATACGTATTTGAGTTGACAAAGGACTCTTACAAGCCGCATAACTTCATAATCATTGATTGAAACGTGTTCATATTTATGACACAACCACCAAAATTCAAAATGCGGCCGAATGCATTATACTTTGTTAACCTCTTTGTCGTGTCTCTGTCGTGTTTACAAAACCCCACTCTACTCATTCTCACTCCCTGTTTCATTCCATTCCGTTCCTTTTGCTCACTCTCATTCCCGTATATCCACCTACAGTCTTATTCCATTCTGTTTATGGTGCTCATTTCCGTTTTGTGATAACATCCCCACAGTATTGTGCTAGATTCTGTGTATTCCATCGTTCCATTTCCGCTTAAACCCTCACAGAGGCAAGCCTGTGAAGCACAGAGAAGTAAAATGGGAAAATTATTAAGGGCAGAGCCGGAAGGACCAAAGTTTATAGAGGGATTTCCGCAAGCAAAAGAGATGTTGAGGAAAGCTAAATGGCTGCGTTTTATTCAGAAATTCAGGGGTTACCACAGAGAAGTTACCAAAGCGTTTGCAAGATCATTTGATGGCTCGGAAGCAGAAGTGGGAGACCTCAAGTTTTTAGTCAATGAAGCATCAATAGCAGCAGCCACAGAGCTTCTTCAGGAAGGAGAACGTTGCTTCAAAAACAAAAGTATCATTGATGAGGCATGGAGAACAATCCTCCGAAATCAAGGTATGGATATCACTGTTTTCAAAAGAGGAATCCCTGTGCATGCAATAAAAGATGAATGGGCCACTTTACTACTCATTGTTCAGAAATTTATCACATGTGAAAGCCGTTTTGGCTCCATGTACATGTATCATACTAGGATATTGATGAATTTTCTTGAAAACCAAACTCTCAATCTTCCTTATTTCCTATATAATAGCTTGAAGAAAATGGCTGTCACTGTGCAAAAACACCTAGGAGATGTAGAGCCTCATTTATATCATCACGGGCTTATAAAAATTCTGATTGAAAAGGAGCTAAAAGAAAGAAAAGATACATGGGAACAATTCCTAGTTAGAAACTTCTTTGAAGAACCTCAGGAAATTCCCGAAGGTAATCCAATTAGAAGGAGTAGAAGAAAGAAAATGGATGTTGAAACCCAAGTTGCTCCTACACAGGAAGTTCCCGCAGCTAGCACAGCAAAAAGAAGTAGAAGGAAAAGAACAGTAGATGAAATCCAAGATATTTCTACTATTACTATGAAGAAAAATGATAGAGAAGAGAGATTGGTAAAAAGGAAGAAGAAGGAAATCAAAATTAAGAAGCCAATAATATCAAAAGGGAAAGAAATTGTTGAGGCTGTCCATAAAACTTCTTCTTCTGAAGAAGAAGATCACCAAATTCTATCTGAAAGATTAATTTTTCTTCAAAAACAGTCATCTCTATCCAAGAAGGCAAAAACAGGAAAACAAGAAAAAAAGGGTAGTGTACCACAGCATGTGAGGAGAAGCAGCAGGCTTAAGGGAAAACTGAGAAAAACACAAATTAAAGGTCCTCATTTCATTGATTTGGGTGAGGAGACATCTGAACAGTCTCCAACCGACAATAGTCCATTTCAGTCAGTTAGTGAACCTGACTCCTTTCACTCCCAATCAGACAATGAGCGTACTCCATCTTATTCTCAGCAAAATATTGATGAAAGTTCTCCTCAGCCAAATTTTGAACATAATTCTCCTTTGCAGCATTTTGAGGACAGTCCAATGAAAAAGACACCGGAAGTAGACCCCAAACAGCAGGAGGTCTATGACTATATAGAATCCCTGGAGAAGGCAGCCACAGGTCCAAGTACCTCTTCTACTCAGCCTCATATATTGCAGGATGACTTGGTTCAGTCATTAAAACAAGAGATTTTTGAGCTTGAGCTTTTGAACCGGCATATCAAAAATGAAAATGAAACACTCAAAGAGCAAGGCAAACTGGACAAGATTATCCATGACAATACTATGTTACATTTGGGTATTTTGCAAAAGAAGAATAAGAAGCTAAAAAGGAAATGCCAAAAATTGAGCAGAGCACTTGTGAATATCAAATTCAGGTGCCTCATGAAGAAACCCGGAATGATGGCAGTACCAAAGAAGAAGAGAAGGGGGTTAGATGTGCTGGCTGAAGTATCAAGGCACATGAATTGAACAAAGAGTGTCAAAATTTTGGTTGCATGAGGACATGCAACACCTTCACAGTGGGGGTATGTTGAGTCCCGAATTTGTCTCTTTTCCATACACTTTTCCATATCTCTTTCACTCACCTAAACCTCCAAAATTGTCAATATCATGTGCAAAAGGGTATCTAACATGGTTTTTAATTATGTTTGTGTGTTCTCTATTTGATTTAGATTTTGTTCATACAGCTGCGGAAACTTGTCACTTTCCGCAGCTGCTGCAACTTTCCGCAGCTATTTTGTGGAAATCTATGCTACAAGTGTCTACGAAGGAAACGAGCCACATGGGCAGGCTAGGAATGACGAGGACATGGTTCGTGTCCTATTGGTTCAAGTAAATTCGTCAAAGAAAGCCGCGGTCAAAGCCATCCATGTGGAAGTCAACTATGGAGTTCTATGTCGGCTGGACTCTGTTTCGTGGCATATAAACATCCATACGGCCGTTTCCAAGCTTGCGGAGGTTAATTGACATCTGTGCAAAGTTCTCGAGTTGAATTCAAGCGCCCACCTTCCATAGATCCGTTTTCCAACATGGCCATACTCCTATATCCGTGGCCTTAGTGGTCTACGTGTTGGCTGCTATCATAAACTTCAGGAGACAGTTACAGTTTATTGCTTTATATAGAGCGTTTGCATACGCACGTAGAGTTAGTTGATAGTTGCTGAGTTGATAGTTGCTGAGTTGATAGCTGTTGAATTGTTAATTGATAGTTGATGTGTGTACTCTGTTATGTAGTGATTACGCTGCCTTGAGCCGTAATACTACCAGTCTGTAATGAACTGCCTTTTAATGTGAAAAACTTTGTTTTCAACTTAATTTGTGTTGAGGATCATTACCAAAGCTGCGTAGAGGGCCCCTGCTCAGCCGAGGTTCTGTGTATTAATGTTTATATTTTTCATTTCATTTCTTTAAACAGTCATTGTATCATAACCCATTACATGTTCATATTTCATAGTTGCTTCATTTCTGTTCATACATTTCTATAATTTCCATTGCATTCTTGTCTTTCATGTTTTTATGATTGTTAAATCACTGATCAGTTTTCTTGTGCAGGTTTTAGGTAGACAGCCCGGGGCATTTTCATAGTATTTTAGCTAATGATATGAAACTGACATTATTCTGCTGCTAGTTTTCTTTCCACAGCTTTTGTTTAACTTCAGTCTTGTTTTGTACATCTCAGTTTTGCTTATCTGATTCAGTAGTTAAATTTAAATATATTAAACTACTCATAGTGTCTTCGGTTACCTTCGAAAGCCACAGCTGGACTGATGGTGAGGGGCTGCATGATGAAATGTGTAGTTTAGTATTAGTTTCTTTTCTACAAAATTAGATATATTAAGCTGCTCATAGTGTCTTCGGTTACCTCCGAAAGCCACAGCTGGACTGATGGTGAGGGGCTGCATGATGAAATGTGCAGTTTAGTATTAGTTTCATTTCTGCAAATTTAGATATATTAAATCATGCATGACATCTTCAGTTGCCTCCGAAAGCCACAACTGGACTGATGGCGAGGGATTGAATTATGTGTGTATGGTTTAGTATTAGTTTACTTTCTGCAAATTAAATATCAGTTACACAAGTTGTTTATGATTACTTCCGCAAGTCATAGCTGGTCTAATGATGAAGGGTCAGAAAATGAATTGATGTAATCTGATTTAGATTTATTTCATTGCAATTTTAAATTTCCATAAGCGTAGTTTCTTTTGTGTTCAGTTGGCAGCAAGAATAGTTTAGTTTTCATGTTCACTAGTTTCTTGTTTTGATTCATTAGATTAGCAACACTTTTCATTTCAGCAGTACACTTTTACTTTCTTTCAAGTCTTGTCATTATAATTTCAATTTGCTTTTAAAGTTTCAAGATTGGTAAATCATTATAGGGGAAATCACTTCCTTGAACAAATATAACCAAGCTTGCTTTTCACTTTAGAATTTCCATTTTACCTTAGAAAGACCACAAACGAAAAAAAGTTAAGAAAGAGGTTATCTTGCACATATAGTGCGCCGCACTTCATCAGCTTACGATTCCCGGATTGACAATTAAATGCAGCAATTTAGGACACACTAAATTGACCAAACAAGTATCTTGGGAAACTTTCAAAGTTGTTGGGACATTTGGGCCTCGCCGAGGAATTTCAGCACCGTGGAACAAGGAGGATTATCTCGTAGGGTGCGAGCTGAGCAAAACCCCTCTGTATTAACAATTGGCATAAACGATGGTGGGTGAGGGATAACATTGGGAATTTAGCCCGTCTACAATAATAAGACATGTTTCTGATACAACCAAGCAGTTAATAGGGGATATTAACCATTCGACCATTTCTCAAATGATTCATCAAAACAAAGTCGTGGTTGTACACTACCTGGTAACGCCCTTCGCATGTCAAGTAGTGCTTGATGAATTCTGCCACTGATGGCCATGGTCGAGGAAGTGAATGCAGACTTACACCGCGGCCTTTAAGTTCAACTGGCTCATCTGGACGAAGAAAATCTTGCTGTGCATTCAGAATAACCTGCTTTCTGCTAAACCAGCGAGTCCCAATAGCTGGAAACCCTGAAACTTGAACTATGTCCTCCTCTGTTACTGAAATGCGGACCCCTTGAACCACTGAGAAATCCCCTTGAAGGTTTTGTGCAAACTCTAAAACTTGTTCCTGGTCAAATTCGCCCAACCTTTCAAAATATACTGTCCATCCCGCTTGTTGGAAAATTTGATAGGCTTCGGGGAACAATTGAAGAAGATTTATCGAACCAGGCTCGTGTCTGATGGCCGACCCTCCCATGGCTCTAGCTTTGAGTTACATGCAGAGGCACAGAAGACAGTAAACACAGACTTTGATTGCGCTAGTTGTTGCAACAGAGGCTGCAGAGTCTCAATGACGGCGGAAGTGGATATGACAAAGGACGGAGGATTGGTTAATGCGAAATGATTGTTCGGTTTTCGAAATTCCCCCCCCCCCCCTACGTATGGTGTAATGATGATTGGGCGTGTAAAGATTGTAATCATTATGAATGAAATCCTCTCTTTAATATAATTTAACTGAATTACATTAAAACCTCATACCTTACATTTTTACCTTTGGTTTAATAATTCGAAGTGTCGAGTGCTTCAAAATGGCTTAATATACATGGAAGAATCTGTAGATTTCTCTGAAATTTAGAACAGGAGTGTAACCGGATTTGCTCAGTGCTGAATAATTTTTCACCCAAAGGATCTGAAGTATAAACGTGGAGAACCAAAAAGCTTATATAACAGCGAAGAGAAATGATGTTTTAATGATGACAGGTTGCTGAAACTGGTGTTTCAGCAACGGAAAAATGAACGATACGTTGCTGAAACTGGTGTTTCAGCAACGGGAAAAATCAGAAAAATGGGATAAATGACTTGGGTCTGTAAGAAGTGGGGGAAGTATTTGGTAAGGGATAATTTCAGTAGTAAGGGATGGGAAATACTAGCTGAAGGAAGATATTTCAAGAATGGTAGGAGTGGGAAAAATGGAAAAAGGGCAATAATGTAGAAGTGAGGATGAAGGGATATTGCTAGGAAATGGGGTAAAATGAAGGGAACAAGCTTCTGTGATTGAAGCTTCAGATCTTCGCATGATGAATCTGTCCTCCTTAATGAGCTTTTCCAGAATCTGCAAAATTCAATTGTAATATGCCAATCCTTGACAGGGATTATTAGTGCTAAATCTAATCTAATACTAAAAATACAGTGCAGAAAATTAAATGTTGTGAGGAGCAGAAGACTCCCCTAGAAAAAGATAATGAATATCAGTCATGCAAGCAGTCTTGAAATCCTCTTTAGAAACAGGGCGCTGATATAGACGGAGCCTATGACCATTGACTAGTAGAGGTGTTTTAGAGTCATCAATTGTTAAAAGTCTTACCGTTCCATTTGGAAAAACAGCATCTACCTCATATGGTCCAAGCCAGCGTGTACGTAGCTTACCCTGAAAATTTTCAAACCGAGAGTCATACAACAAGTCCCAATTACCTTTTTGGAACCGCTTGTGTTTGATAATTTTGTCATGCCACTTCATCCTTTGTTGTTGTATCATGGTTGTTTGATGGATGGCATCTAATCTCTTTTCATCCAACTCCAGAAGATGCTGCAACCTACCTGTCTGCACATCAGTCAAATCAAGATTAACAGCTAAAGCAGTTCTTAAAGTTTTAATCTCAAATTCCACAGGATAAACAGCATTTTTACCGTAAACCAATTCATAGGGAGAAAAACCTGTAGTGTTTCTCCAAGTAGTTCTGTAAGCCCATAATGCCTCAGGGAGCCTTTGGGACCAATCCTTCCGGTTGTCCTTCACTGTTTTGGTTAGAATGGCTTCTAATACTTTGTTTGTGCTTTCCACCTGCCCATTGGCCTGGGGGTGGTATGGTGTAGTCATTCTATGTTGAATATGATATTTCTGAAGGGTAGACTTAAAACCATGGGAATTGAATGGAGGTCCTCCATCTGTAACTAGCTCTCTAGGAATTCCAAATCTAGTAAATATTTCTTCAAATAAGAAAGCTAGGACAACCTCTTCATTGGCTCTAATAAGTGCTTTGGCCTCCACCCATTTAGTCATATAGTCTGTACAGACTAATATATATGTTCTTTGATTGGATGGAGGGTTAATGGGTCCTATGAAATCCAAGGCCCATCTTTCAAATGGTTCAGAAATTACCTGGGGATTTAATGGCATTTGGTCTCTATGATTGGGTTGACCCATTCTTTGGCAGTTGTCACAAGCCCTTACATATTTCTTTGCATCCTTGAATAATGAGGGCCAATAGTAACCCATCCTCAGAATTTTGTGTGATGTTCTCTTATCAGCAAAATGCCCTCCACAAGGGCCATCATGACAAGCTTTCAATATGTCATACACTTCATCTTCTCTAATGCATCTTCGGATTTCCTGATCAAGCCCAGTGTAGAAAAGACACCCGCTTATCCAGCTATACCTGGCACTTTGTTGAACAATTCTTCTCTTTTCTCTGTATGACAGGTGTGATGGTAATTTTCCTGCAACCAAATAGTTAGCAATATCTGCATACCATGGAGAGTGAGCAGAAACTGCAAACAAATACTCATCAGGAAAAGAATCATCTACCGGAATATCATTGTCAGTTTTTAACCGTGAAAGGAAATCAGCCACCACATTTTCTTTACCAGGCCGATCTACAATTGTGATATCAAATTCCTGCAGTAATAATAGCCATCTGGTAACTCTAGCATTTGTAACAGATTTGTTCATTAAATAATTAATAGCTGAGTGATCAGTGTGCACAAAAGTAGAATAACCAGTGATATAGTGTCGGAATTTGTTAATGGCATAAATTACTGCAAGAAATTCCTTTTCAGCAGGGGTCATATTCTTACTAATGAAGTAGATAGCATAAGGAAGATGATTTTCCTCTTGTCCCAGGACAGCTCCAATTGCAGTGTCTGAAGCATCAGAAGATATATGAAAAGGGAGATTCCAATCAGGCCCCCTCAAAATAGGAGCAGTAGACAACTGATGCTTAAGTTCTTCAAAAATTTTTTGACAAGAATTAGTCCACTTAAATTCAGCATTTTTCATAAGCAACACAAATAATGGAGAAGCTATCTTAGAAAAATCTTTAATAAATCTTCTGTAGTATCCAGCATGTCCTAGAAAACTACTCACATCAGTTTGTGTTTTAGGAACAGAAAGATTCTGAATGACCAATATTTTAGATGGATCTACCTGAATACCTTGAGATGAAATAAAGTGTCCAAGCACCACTCCTTCACTCATCATCATATGGCATTTTTCAGTACTTAGGGAGAGGTGAGCTTGTATACATCGTTTAAGTACTTTCTCAAGGTTTTGTAATGCATCTTCAAAAGACACACCATAAGGAGTAAAATCATCCATAAATATTTCCATAGAATCATTCAACATATCAGAAAAGATTCCTATAACAGCTCTTTGAAAAGTTGCTGGTGCATTACATAGCCCAAATAGAAGAACTCTATAGGCAAAAGTTCCCCAAGGGCTGGTGAAAGTGGTCTTGTCTTGGTCTTGGGGTGCAATTCTTATCTGATTATACCCACTGAATCCATCTAGAAAAGAAAATAATTTCTTCCCTGCCAGACTATCCAACACCTGATCAATGAAGGGTAAAGGAAAGTGATCCTTTTGAGTAGCTTTGTTTAAGGCTCTGTAGTCAACACATACTCTCCATTTCCCGTTTTTCTTAGGGACAATTACCAATGGGGAAACCCATTCACTGTCAGATATAGGGTATATGAATCCTGCATTAAGCAATTTTTGAAGTTCTTCCTTAACAATTTCTCGTAAATTAGGATTCATTCGTCTTTGGGGTTGACAAACAGGTCGGCATCCCTCTTTAATGTAAATTCGATGAGTACATAATTCGGAAGAAATACCTTTCATATCCGTGTAATCCCATGCAAATGCTTCCTTATATTCATGCAATAACTTCATTAATTGCTGTGTTTCAGCATCTGTTAGATCAGGATTTATGTTTAATGTCTTGCCAGGTTCAATTTCAACTGTTATGCTTCTAGATGAGATGGTGGTTAATGTCTGAGATGAGTCTTCAGATTCAATCTTTTCTTGAGTATCAGTTTCAAAAATTGCAGTTAATTGATTGTGTGTTTCAGCAATTACAGAAGAAGGCTCACAAATAAAATTATTAATTATCTCATCCTCTGTATTGTCTTTGAGAGTTAAAGCTTGTCCAATAGTTAGAATAGGTTGAACAGCATTATCATCATAATCCATCCACATAGAATCTTCATTATTAATTATTGGTGTAGCATGAGGATAAAGAGTAAGTTGTTTTGTTTCATAACCATTAGAAATTGTCATTGAACCAGATCTACAACTGATAAAAGCATCAGCTGTGGCCAGCCATGGCCTTCCTAGAATTAAGGGATGTCCCCCCAGCTTTGTTTTAGTCTGCAATACAACAAAATCAGCTGTGTATTTCCAGGATTCAACTGAAATAAGTAGATCCTCAACAACTCCTTCAGGTTTAATTGTAGAACGATCAGCCAACTCTAGAAATGGTGGGTGTATCTTTGGGTGTGTTATTCGATTTGTAACAATTGTGAAGTTTCAAGAGTCATTATGTTAATTGCAGCACCTAAATCTACCGAACTTGGGGAATCATTGTTTTACCAATCGAGCTTGTCTGAAGTAGGATGGTCGGGATCACCATATTTCACAGGAGGGGCTTTCCAGGACATTAATGCGAACAAGTCACCCATCACATATGCTTGTAGGGGTCTTTGATTTTCCCCTACAGTTTCATACCTAAATATCCCTTGTTAAAACTTAGTGGTACATCTCTTAATGCTTCTAAAAGGTAAGATTTTAACATACAAATTTTGCAATTCCCTAAAAGATTAAAAAGCGAGTGTTTTAGTACAGTTTAAACTTAAAATGCTCGGGGAATGGTGGTTTGTTATTTCAACATTCTTGTTAGAGGTGGTTGTGTCTTTCTTATGTTTCTCAGTTTCTCTTTATCAAATTGAGGAAAGTTATGTCATCAATAATGGGCTCTACTATTTTCCCGGATCTTAAATGAATATCATTACATTGCATAGTAGGAAATATAGATTGATTAGAATATCAATAGATTACTGTAGCTTTATTGTGGGGTTAGGATTTGGTTGCCACGGAGTATTTGGGGTCATTTGGTTATTTGGCCCGAACATTTGATGGCGGAGGAAGTGGTTGTTGGAATTGAGGCAATTGATTTGGATACGGGAGTTTTTTGGCTTCTCCAATTTGAATTCAAGGTTAAAGATGGTTCTTGTGGGGGCCAAGGAGTCCACATTGAAGGATCCAGCAAAGGGAGGGTTTGGTTGCGCATGGGTGGGGAAATTCATTTGATTGAAGGGTGGGTATTGCATTTGATTGAAGGGAGGGTAATTTGTTTGACCAAAGCGAATAATTGATTTCCCAGCGTTAAATGTATACTAGAGTTCATACCTTGTCCTTTTTGGTTGCCATTGTCTTCCTTTTGGGTTAAAAGCGGTCATTTCGCCATTTCTATTTCTTCCCGTTGGCTGCAATCTTTGCCTTTATTCATTAGAGATGGACATTCAATTTTTGTTTCATGATCTTTCTCACAAAGGGTACAAATTGGTATTTTATCCGTGGGCATTCCCTTAGTGGATGTTTGTCACACTTAGACCAAAACTGACCCAGGTTATACCTTGACTGCTTCTTCTTAGCACGCAAAATGTCAATTTGTGAAGCAAAAGAAATTAACATCTCAGTTTAAATTCTTCATTAGTACCTGTTTCGGCTCTTGTTGCTCCTCCTTTGGCTGATTTACACACCTCTTAATAGGTGGAATCTCTATTACTTACTCACATTCCTTGACTCCCCTTGAGGCATCTCTTAGAGAAAGTTCAACAATCTAGTCATATGATTCCTTAGATATATCTCCTTGCCAAACATATTTAATAAGTTTAAGCATGTTTAGATATATCATCCCTTAAACCTCTAAGTAATATTGTTTGTATTTCCTTACTTATATTCGGATGATTAGATCTCTGTATATTGTCTTACTTGTGCTTATATAGTCCTCTAGATTCTCATCAAGCTTTGTACCATATTGAATAGTTCATCCTTCTTTTCTCGTCGTAGGTAGTCTTGATATTTAAGCAGAAATTTACGTTTCATACAGATCCCATGTTGGCCAGTCACACGACTTCAGACTCATGAACCATCTTAAAGCATTTCCTTTTTAAGGTGGTACAAAATAGTTCAACTTTTTGAGCATTGTCAACATAATCATAAATTCATAATATATCAAATTCAAAGAAATTCATCAGGATCTTCGGAGGGATAAACCATGAAAGTTAAAATTAAAAGCGAGACAATGGAATGTTTTTCATAGCAATTATCCCTGGGGGAGATCAACGTGGGAAATCCCAAGGTAGAGGAATTTTCATTCCTTCCTCTCCTTCGGGATCTACACGTCCTCCACCAAAGAAATCATCATTGTTTCCTTCATTGTTGGCTCTCCTACTACGCCGCCCGTCGTTAAAAAGGATAACCCTGCGGCTCTTGATATTTTCAACGGTCGTCCAACACTCTCTATTATTTCCTCGATGTGCTACTGATTTACTAACACTTTCTTCTAACTCTCCGGCTGCTTATTTGCTTGGTTATTCAATCAGTTTGGTTCTTCTATATTTAGGACTTCTTCTTCCCTCTGTTTTGTAATCGATTGAGGAGTCTTTGAAGTTTTGATCTTCGAGAACTTAATCTACGTGATGATTCAGCCTTTGATACAATCTAGATCAATATTAAAGTCTTTCTTCCTCCCTTCCTTTGCATTTGCACTGTGGGGTTAGTTTTCTTACGGTTTCCGCGTCTCTCATACAATGCATTTAAAAGAAAAATTAGCACATAAATCTCAATTTGCCCAACTTCCCCGACAACGGCCTTAAAATGTTGGTCGCTTTTATTGTTTTCACAATTCAAGCTCCACATAAATTGTCAACACGAGGAAGTATTTTTTTATTCCAAAGACAATCACGCCTTTGGGTCTCTTTCTCGATTTCAAAAGCAAAGAACAATGTTGTAGTAAAAAACCCAATTATCAATCACACACAAATCTAATTATTCACACTCTATTTAATCAAGCTGAAGTCACTTAAGTTATAGCGAAATAATTCCTATGTTGCAGTTAAAAATCCAAATAAAGGAAAATCAATGCAGAAAATCAAACAATCAACCATAGCGGGGAACGGGACCCTATTCCTTGGTCGGAACTTGGCCTGGCTGCCTGGCGATAATCACCTTTGTAGAAGATAACTCAGAGCCAGACCTGACTCCATGACGGGAACCTTCGGCCTTTGAACCTATACTGTTCTAAGTACAACTACTTGAGGAAAAGAAAAGGAGAAATTGGTGAGGCAAAGGACCTATTCCTTTCAATAGGGAATCTTATTTTGCTTCCCGGCATCATACATTCCTGATGTAGAAATAGATTTCTCAACTTCCTGAGAATGAATGTATTAAACACATGCAGCGTTAAGGAAACGAGAGTACTTCCATTGGCTTGTGCAACTAATTTCAACAGCAAATTAAAGTAAAAGTCTGAGAAATAAAAGAAAGCGACATAAAGAAATTAAACAAATTACGAACGAAGGGTGAATCTTGTGAGAAGGCGGGCCCTTCCCCTCTCACAATATTCAGGAAAGAATTAAATTGGAGCGCTCAAAAGAAGATTTTATTCATGCAATGAAAGAAATGATACATTACGATGGAGTCTGGCTCCGGTTCTCACACACAATGTCTCAGCTAGCTTTCAAGCTCAAACTCCTACTAATTATTATGTCTCCTCTTTTTAAAGAGAACATCTTCTAATTACATGAGAGAAAATCTACGTTTATCCCCAGTACATTCGCTTTCTTAAAACGGGACTATTTTGTTCTTCCAAAAAGATGTGTTACAACGGAGACCATGAGAATGCTATCTTCAGATGGTCATGTAACCATATGCTCATCTTTGTTACTATTGTTCCACAAAGAGCCTCTTCCCGAATGCCAAATTATAGTGTGAATTTGCAGTGCTTCTTTGAATATTTTGACAACTAAGTCAAGCTGTTCAACAATGACTTGGTTGTTTCCGGCAAAGCTGTCACCTGTCTTGCTCCTAGATCTTTTAAACTTGTATTATGACAATCCACTTCGCTTAATGATAAAATATAAAATTATTTTGAGATTATATGTAAAACGGATTAAACATATAATAAGAAGAGGATTTTATATACTAACCCCAGGATAAAGTAGATGAAAAATGCATAATGAGATCCTTTTTAATCATAGTTATAAAGTAAAATGGTGTCAAGTATATAGCAAAAAGTAATTACCCTTAATTGGAGTCCTAACACATAAAAGAAGCAAATTTCTGACTCATAGATTCTTCGTTACTCCCAAAAATGATATCATCAACATATACAACTACAATCAATAGTTTATCATTTTCAACTTTTGTGTATAAGTTGCTATCACTGACCCTTTTGAAAAATCCTTGTTGATGAAGATATTTGTCAAGACGATAATACCATGCCCTTGGAGCTTGTTTGAGACCATATAGAGCCTTTTTAAGTCTACAAACAAGATTTTCATCATTTCCCAAAATGAATCCTTCCAGGTTGTTCTATATATACTTCTTCTTCTATATCACCATTAAGAAAAGCAGATTTAACATCCATTTGATAAACTTTGATTTGTTGATAACTTGAAAAAGAAAGAAACATTCTTATGGCTTCAAGTCTAGCTACGGGAGAAAAAATTTTCTTCAAAGTCTATACCTTTTTGTTGAGTATACCCTTTGCAAACCGGTCTAGCTTTGTTTCTTACAACATTCCCATTCTCATTTAGCTTTTTCTTGAAAATCCATTTAGTTCCAATGACATTTTTTATCATGTGGTCTTGGTACCAATTCCCAAGTGTCATTCTTTTCAATTTGATCAAGCTCTTCATTCATGGCTTGCTTCCAACATTCATCTTTGCTAGCTTGATTGACATTGTGTGGTTCAATTGTGGATAGAAGTGCCGGATGACTAGAGGATCCCACAAGAGTTCTCCTTGTTCGTACACTGATTCCTTGTCTCCCAAAATTTGAGATTCGGGATGATTCTTTTGAACATATCTCGGATGGAGCTTTTTTCGGATAGATCATTTTTAGGTTCTTCATTGGATCCACTTTGTCTATATCATTTCTATTTGATGTAGAAGGACAAAAGTCACCATCATCTTCTTTTGTTGTTTGTTTTTTCTTCTTTAGGGAGCTGCAGGGAGACTCATCAATGACAACATCAATACATTCAACAATATTTCGAAGCCTTTTATTGTAACATTTGTATGCTTTGCTTGTAGATGAGTAACCAAGAAATATCCCTTCATCCGATCTAGGTTCAAACTTGCCAAGATTTTCATCATTATTTTTGATAAAGCATTTACTTCCAAAAATCTCTAAAATGCTTCACGGAGGGAGAATTACCATACCGTAGTTCATATGGAGTTTTTTCACTATTTACCCGAATATGAGCCTTGTTGAGAATGTTTGTCGTTTGTATGTGTCTGCTTCTCCCCGAAAAGTGTCGGGTGTTCTAGAATCATCAAGCATAGCTCTAGCTATTTGTTGAATGTTCTATTCATTCTTTCCGCTACGCCATTTTGTTGTGGAGTGCCAGCTACAGAAAGCTGTCTTTTTATGCCATGTTGTTCACAAAATTCAAGGAATTCATTTGATGTATATTCTCCTCCTTGATCGGATCTAAGACACTTGATTTTTAGATCCAATTCATTTTCAACCTGATGCTTTGAAGATCTGAAATTTTTTCAAATGCTTCATCTTTGTGTTTAATGAACCCGATCCAACACATTCTAGAGTAATCATCAATAAATAAGATATAGTATTCTTCCCCACGTGGTGACTTTTTTCCTCATAGGTCCACATATGTCGGTATGAATGAGTTCAAGAGGCTTACTTGATGATCCTTCTTTGGCATTAAATCGTACTGCAGTCCGCTTACCGAATTGACAAGATTTGCATATGATACTTTCCGGGTAGATTAATATTGGGAAGACCACAAACGACTTGAAGTATGCTTGCTTTGTTGATTTGAGAAGATCGGATATGCCCCAGCCTTCTATGCCATAGCCAATTTTTTTAAGACTTGCTCAAGTAACATTTATCTTTGCAATTCTTTAGTACATACGAGTTGCTTGGATTTCTTTTCCCTTTTATAATAATTTTACCCGTATCAAGATCACGAACCACACATTCTTTTGAACTAAATACAACTTCGTTTCCTTGATCACACATTTGACTTACACTTAATGAGGTTATGCCTTAATCCATCCACATACATGACATCATTAGCCTTCACCTTTTCTTTTTAGAAACACTCGGCCCTTTTCCTTTAATTACGATAGGAGTATCATTTCCAAATGTAACTTTCTTTTTCCTTTTCTAGAGCATTATATGCAAGAAGTTTGCTTTTGTCACCTCGTCATGTGTCTTGAGCACCCACTATCAATGTACCATTGATTTTCTTCACCTTCTGCAAATAACGCTATCCCACAATTTTCAACTGGTATTTCTTTCTTTTTCCACACTTTAGAGCTTGAGGGAACATGTTCTTTTGGCTAGACCTTGCTCCTGCATTCGGATTCTTCATGACCAAAGTTATTGCAATAAGTACATTCAACTTCGTTTTGAAGAGGAGAAAAGTTGTTATAGGTGTTCTTATTTGGTTCAATATTCATCCTTTTCTTTCTTGCTTCTCTTGTCATGATGGTTTTATATGCAACACATTGAACGACTTTATGACCAAAATTGTGACATGAGAAACATTGTCCATTGAAGTTGAAATTTCTACGATCATGAAATCTTCTATTTGAATTTACCCGTTGGTTGTAGCTTCTTTGAAAGATCTCCCCTGTTAGTGTTCCTTGAATTGAGATGATCATGCTTTACACCGTAAAGATCATTTGTTCCCTTGTGAGTGGTCTGAATGAAGTGAACCAGCTTTGGTCGCTTTCGGATAATTTGATGTCTGAAAGTCCGGGAAGATTCCCCAAGTATATCCAAGATCTGCTTTTTATAAGAGGAGACCGTTGTACCTTGATAATCTCATCTAAGGTTTCGAACCTTTAGAAAATCTAAGATTGAGAGATTTCACTTTCTCATTATCTTTCCTTAGACTTACTACTTCACACTCCAATTCCTCAATGCGTTTTTCCTTTGCTTCAAGCCGATTTTCAAGAGTTTCTATGATTATGTTCTTTTATTCTAGGATTATTTTGAGTTGATTGTTTTTCTTCAAGAAAATCATTGTCTTCTAGAGCATCCACAAAAGTATCCTTTTCTTCTCTAGATTCTTTTGCCATGAGCAGTCTAATATCTTGTTCACATTCTTCCTCACTATCGAATAACCCATCATTGTCTTCATTAATGTAGTAACTTTTTTCTTGTGCTAGATCGATTCTTATTCCGTCTTGATACTTATTTCCCTTTAGCGGATGTTTCTTTATAAGGACATTTTGCAGCATAATGACCAACTCTTCCACAATCAAAACATTTGAACGGAAGCTTACCTTTGAATCTTCCGGTTCCTAGTTGGAGTCTTCTCACAAAATTTGCTTCTTCTTCTTCTTCGGATATATAGTTGGATTCCTTGACAACTTCCTTTTCTTTTCCTTTTGCGGATGCCTTAAAAGCGAGCTTCTTTGATTTGAGAAGGACCTCCTTGTCTCATTTCAAAAGCAATCGGGATACCATGTAATTGAACAACGATGAAGAGTTTGCGGATCTTGCCTTTCTTCAATAGCTAAAACTTTAGAGTCAAATTTTGAAGTCAAAGATCTTAAGAATTTTTCCACCGAGTAGTATTGGCTATGGTTTCACCCAAATTTCTCATTCAATTTACAATATCATCTAGACGTAAAAAAGAAACTGGCAATACTTTCATCACTATGCATCCTTAAATTTTCATATTCAATTACGAGAGTTTGGAGTTTTGCACTTTTTACCTTTGTATCTCCTTCATAGCTCATAATGACTTTGTCCCATATTTCTTTTTCTTGAATTTAGCTGCATCACCTTAGCAAATTCTGGTTCGGACATGCTTCCTAATAAGACATTCACTACTTTGGCATTGATTTCATACTTCTTCCTTTCAACCGCATCAGTAGGGGATACTTGCCGGATATTGATAGCCTTCTTCCACGATTGCCCATAATTCTGCACCAAGACTTTGCGGATATGCTTTTGTTCGTACCTTCCGGAATATCGATTGCTTCCATTGAATAGTGGTGGCTTTAGAGACATTACTCCTTCATGACTTCCCATTGCGACAAATCTCCTTCAAGCGATCAAGCTTCCGTAGTAAGAACCACCTCGATACCAATTGTTGGGAAAAAATACCGAGAAGGGGGTGAATCGGGTATTTCTTGCATATTCAAAACTTTTACTTTTTCTTGCTTCTAAAACCCATATGCTACTTTCCGATACTGGACTCGCGTATATACATGGATAACCTTTATGAAACTCGCGTATACACAGAGATCTAATTATGTCATTAATTCTTCACTTATATCATTCCATCATTCATTCATCGGATGTTCAATAAATAGTAAACATGTGCGGTAAGAATAGAATAAACCATCACACAAAGCATCACACATGAACACCGGGATTTTAGGTGGAAACCCAAGTCGGGAGAAAACCACCGTCGCCGTTGCTCGACCTTCAATATTTTATTATAAAGAAAACATCTTACAACATATGTACGGTGCGGACTCATACCGGTATGCAGGGCACCAACTCGCGCTCGTTTACCGACTCTCTCCCCGGAAGGGAGCTACAACCCCCGATCGAAGGCTACAACCCTCAAACACTTCTATGGACCACGTTTCATCAATTTTCACACTTTGGATCCAACACACATATTTAAGCTCCATCATACAACCTATCCGAAACCGATAACTCGAAGCGTCAGAATATAGATAGCAGACAACATAGCGAACAGATCATACTTTTCATACCCCATGCTTCAACAAACCCTAGTTTGCATACACTCTTTCATTTCATTGATCCCACGTATATACGAGCCTTCTACCATACAAACCCGTGTATACTACGTACATATTACGTAAGCTAATTTCACTGCGCATACGCGCTTTCTCTTCATCGAAGCCGCGTATATATGCGCTTCTTCTGCGGCGAACTAGCGTATGGTTCTTCAGACATTTAGGTCATTGCAATTCTTCAGAACAGATACATCACACAGATTTTACCCTTTACTTCAGACAGATGTTCGCCTCATCTCAGATCTAATCATTCCATAAACAGATCTAGCAAATACAAGTACATTTCAGATCTAGATACCCTTCTTCATCATTGGTGCATCATGCATTCATATCTATCATTCAACTGTAACCCTTTCCATTCAGATATACTTCAGAGAGAAGTATTCATTCAAGCTCAGACATCTTGCACCCACACTCATGATTTTCACAATGAATTTCTTCTCTTTATATAGGTTTACCGTTTTTCAATACCATGAGCCAAAACAATACCATGAGCCCAAAACTACATTACTTCCGATGGTATTCCTAGACGGGGTCATTTAGACGAATCATTACCCAATACAATGGGTCAATACCATGGTGGTTACCCCTGGTTTTGCACTTTATGAGTGCTTTTGCCCATACGCGACTTGGCACGTACTTTACCGCGTGCATACGCGACTTCTCCTAGGCAAATCCGCGTATGCCTTGAGACATACTCTTTTCATCATAGATCTAGCACATATTGAATTCCTTTCTTCATTACCTTCTTTACTCTTTGTAGATACATCGTTTACATCATTACCAAGTTCATTAAGTCAAGAATAACTTCATCAGGTGGATTTCCATCAAGGACAACACATGCCAACAATCTCATGTCTTCATCTTCATTTAGTGGGTTGCCATCAAGGACAACACTCTACATCATATTGCCAACATGTTCCGGATAGAGAGAGGTAATATTATTGTTTTATTTAAATTTATTCTAACACGTTCTTTAACTTGTTTTATTAAATTGCTTAATGAAATTGTCTAATTATTATTGTGTAATTATATATATTTTGTAGATATTGGGTCATTTGTTGGTGATGAGATTCCACCACCACCGAATGATCCAGGTGTAGATCATGCTGACGAGAATATGACAAATTCGGAGGATCGGGTCGGTGATAGACCTGGTCCTCATGATCAGGCGCAGATACCGGCAGGTGTGGGGCGTAGGTCTGACACTCGATTTAGGATGGAGTTGGGTGACCAAAATGTTTGTCAATTTTATTTGAGGAGGGATTCGGTTCGGTCCACTATTAGAGATACGAACGTGGGGTGACAGAGATATGGACCATCCATCCACTCATCAGTAGGCTGGACCATCCATGAGTCATCATGAGCAGGTAGTTCTTGATCAGCATGAGGCACCTCCATATCAGCAGGCATGTGATCGGCATCTATCTGAGCATGTCGAGGTTGTACCATCGACTGAGCAGGCCTCAACAAGTACTACTATTGATGTACCACTAGCTGATTATTTTTGACATTATATAGCTATATATATAGTCCATGTATTTTATGTTAATGTTGCAGATGTACTTAATTTACATGTTGGTGTTCATCATGATGTGTATATTGTTAGGTCATGTTATATATGTTCATTTAATGTGCAGCTTGCAGATATATGTGTATGTGATAGCATTTATTTGACATGAGATGTATATTTGATGTTTGTGTTGTGATGATGTTATACAATGCTTGTGTTTTTTTAGATGATAATGATCACAATGATTAGATGATGTTACTGAATTTGAATGTTTTTTTTAGTCGAATATGATGTTTATACGATGATTATCATGATCGTGATGTTTATTTTTAATATTAAATCATGATATTTATTAAATAGTATATCATGATTGTAATTGAAATTTTAATTTTAATTGTATGTAAAATTGTAAAATTGTAATTGTAATTTTAATTGTAATTGTAATAGTTAATTTATTGTGAAATGATTGTAATTGTAATTTTAATTGTAATTATATGTGAAATTGTTAAAATTGTAAATTTATAGACTAATTCTAATTCTAAATTTAATATAAATGTTGCAAAATTTTAAGCATTATATTAATATGAGGAAATAGTTATACCAATTATATTGCAATTATAATTGTAATTACTTATCATAAAAATATTTGTAATTTTAATTGTATTAATGTATAAAATGATTCTTAATTGTAATTTTTTTTTTTTTTTTAAGCAAAGCAATTATTTTCTTATTGATAAAAATTGGATAGCTGAAGCCTAATCAACCATTTTGTTGCCTTTTATTGGCTTCTTTCGTTCTGAAGATAATTTCCCATGATGATTGTCTCCACACGTTGCTATTGATCATTCCATTTTCTAGAGTGCTTCTATGTTTCTAAGTACATGCTTCCTTGTTTAATTCTGCGGATGTGGAATATTTGGTGAGGAGAAAGTCCTTCAAAATTCCAATCTCTTTTCAAGGCTTTTTTATTCTTGTTGGATCCTTGAATCCTTTCCTTTCTTATTCGACGATTTTATCGGTACTTGAATCTCAAGACTAAGATTTCACTCGAGATTTTCTTTCACAGCCAATTATTAAACTTTTAAAGGCCATTTGACTGATTGTTAGTTTTGATCCAAGTCCCAGTGAAGTCATATTTTTTCCCATTAGGATACTGAAGATCACCCTCCACCTTAATTTTTGCAGGTTTCCTTTGCAGCTGCTGAAGATAGTGCACTTGCTGCAGGATTTCCACCATTGTAAAAGCTGTCATAGTGTCTCGGATACTTGTATCTTTCTTTATGATGTGGACGGTGATTCTTTGGAGGTCTAGGCATGAAGGAGAAAGCATCTATTGCTTTCTTCAGTTGATAGAAGTTGTCATGTTTTTGACAATAGAATTAGTTCGAGTTTCTAAAAGAGATTCATTTCGTGCTACTTTTGGTAGGTGCTGAACGCGATTAAAAATTGTTTCGTTAAAATTACTGACCATAGCTTCAATGAATATGTTTGGGGCAGCAATCCACTGCCTGGAGATTTATAAATTTTGCTTAAGGTATCGGCCTTTCCCGAGGAACATATGCGCGCCAATCGAACATTGTGATGGGGGTCTCACATTCGGTCTGGTCGAGAAAGTTAGACCGGACGCTATGTATACTCACAATCCGTGAACATGTGATGTGGTTTCCAATGCATTTTTGCAAAGAAGCATCGATGAATGCAATGTTCCTTAACACAAATTTTTTCGATTACGATTTTGTTATGGAGCAGTCCGGAAGAAGAGGACAGATCTTGGGTATCTTTGAAGAGTACATCCCGGACACTGTTCCTGGCCGATTCGGGTGCGGCGAATCCTTTTTACTTTGCATGCATGTATACCCTTGTCTTCTTGTGTACTCTGTCTTACCCCATCCCCATGAATTCTTTCCTCGTCTTTATGAGCAGAAGTAAAATACGAAATTGCTTCTATAAGGGCATTTAGCGATTTTTAAATGCCTTAGTGTTTAGGAAAATTCAGTGACGCAATTCCCCTTTGTTGTCCCAGCCTAGATGTCCTCAACTGGGATTCCTTTTGGCTGCATGGCAAATCTACCGGCTGCGAAATATGGTTGTTTTGCGTGGGGGATGGCCCATGACTCGATCACTCCATAGAAATGTTTTTTTTCCATTCTGGGGATTACGTACGGATGAGGATACGAAAATTCGTGCCTTTGTTGCGAGCTTCCAAAGCTGCGTTCCTTTTGGGAGCTTTCTCGGGATGTGGGATTTGATTGGTGATTTTTGAGGTATTTGGGCTTTAATATACGGCCCGGATGATTGGGCTCATCTTAAGTTGCCACGATGGTGTCCCAAATACAGTTAGCTTGTGATGAGTCCTCGGGTGACCTCCTTCCACTGTTGGGCATTTTCTTGTTTCCCGATTTATGGATGGGCGGAATCTGTTGCTATTACCCCTTCCACCATTCCGCAGGAATTTTCACATAAAGCGGAGATTTGATGCGACGATTTTCTTTGGAGCAGCATTAAAGCTTGGAATGTTGGCGGAGAGTGAAAAGGCGGCACGATGAGCGTAAGTGCCACACCTTGTGGTGAGCCAAAAACCGCCCCACGCGGCAATCTTTTTTAAATTTCGAGACCACCTCTTCCACCAGTGGTTTCCCATTTGGATCCCATCATTATAGGGAGTCCCGAGATATTTATTTTGTCCCGGACGCTTATCCATTGAAGCCCGGATCACGGAAATTCTTTCAATTGTGCCTTTGATACGTGTTCCATCCAAAAACATTTTCACCTCGCGTTGGCGCTCCCGGAATGCTGCCCAAAAATTTTGGAGAATGGATTTGAAGGGTCCAGCAATTCGTGGAGGCACCCAGAGAAGTGAATCATCGGCGAAGAGCGCGTGATTTGCGGGTCGATTCCTTTCTTAATTCTTATCCTACCCTAGGTATGTTTCTATTTGTTTTCTTGGGTCGACTTTCGCTCGGGGAATGTTGCCATCGAGAATGTGAAAGGAGAAGAGGCGTGCCTCAATCACAAGGTAGCTAAAAATGTCTTGGTCTTCCGGCCCACCATTGGAGCAATCCGAGATATTCTCAATATGGCACTGATTAAATTTTGAAGTCTACGATTAAATCCGAAGGATGAGAACCATGTACGGGGAAGAAGTGGCCCAACTCTGTCAAAAGCATTACACATATCCGAGTTTTATGAGCATACCTTGTTCTTTGCGTGTTTGGGCAGGTGCGGGGCTTCTTGAACACGGATGGTGTCGGGATATGTCTTCCTTTCACAAAACCCCCTTGGGCAAGAGAGATGAGATTTTGAAGGAGAGGTTTTGAATTCTATTAGCGAAGTTTGGCCACGATCTTGTAGGACGGCGATTGCAGTGAGATCGGCTATATCTGTCAAATGAGCACAGGTTGGATTTCCTTTGAGGATTAGAGCGAGAAAGGTGGAGTTAATTAACCTCAAACCTTTACCTTCCCTCATAAAATCCTCTTATCATTCTAAAGATCGTTGATTATCTTCCATATATTAAGCAAGTATCTTTTGAAAATCCATCGAAGTAGGGTTAACTGTCGGCTCATGGCCTAAACAATATTTAAGATCTCACTTAGTAGGCGGGCTCATAGAGCAGTCATTATCCTCTATCTTTGACTAGCTTTGGTATGTTGTGAGAAACTGCGGAAAATGTCCTCCTCACTCCATTCCTTTACGCACTAAGGAGATGCCGAAAATGCTTTCACTTCATGAGCTTCCTTAATTTGTGCAAAACCTTTACCTCCGTGGAGGTGGTAATTTACGCTATATGATTGTGGGAAGGGCGAGCCTGTATATCTATGAAAATATACGACATTACGTACGGATTTAAGCCACGAGGCTGAGACTTTGTCGCCAATACTCTTCCTCGCTTGAAGAAGGGTAATGCAGTGTTCCTTTTGGCTTGATTTTTCTTTGTCTAGGTCGTGGGAGAAAGATCTTTCTCTTCCATTTCAAGTTAATTTCTTCCCATTTAACGAACTACCTCTTTCACACTCTTGCCTAGTGGGGGTTTTTCATATGAGATTTCTTTATCCATTCTTTTAGAGCCCATTTTTTGTGTTTTTGTTTTTTATACGAAGCTTAGGGCTTTGTGACTTCGATCCTCCAAAATTTGTTTTGGTGTTTCAAAGAACCCTTCTTTTTGAAGCCCAAGGGGAGCGAAGCGAAAGGGGAGAGGACTAAATCTTCTTCTTCTTTCGGACATAATAGAATTGGTTTGGTCAGGAGGTGAGCTTTGGGAGAATCTTGGTTAAGATTAATCTTAAATACATCGCTCTGAAGGCTAGCTTATGAGGAATCTATCCAGCTTGAGATATATGATTTTCTCAGTTCTATTATTTGACTGAGTGCTGTTTCCTTTTGCGGCGAAGTCGACTAAATCCTTTGTAGAATCAGGTTTTCCCTTTGTGGAGGTGAAAGGATCCCTTGAATATAGGTCCCTCCTCTGTTCTTCTTTGGGATCTAGGTTGTGTTCGAGGTCACCACCTATAGTATATTCATGGGTTTGTGAAGCTCAATATATTAGTGGTGACTTCCGGCCTCTCTTTTTCATCATGGTGTACGGACGTACATGTTGAACAAAGCTAAGGTGAGGTTACTTGCGGTATGACGCCAATTACGCATAGATCAAATGTTGAGTCCTGAATCTCTAGAGCAAAGTTTTTCGACCGAGAATGTACCTATTCACTCTGCCCAGAGCCTCTGTGACGACGACCTTTCTGAGAGTCATTCCATTTCATAATGCTAGTATTTAGGAGGATCTCCCTTCTGTTTGTCTCTTGGAGCATGAGAATGTAAAGTGATTTTCTGAGCTCAATAGAGTCTTTTATGGCTACTTGCCTTATTGGGATTACGATTCCCTAGTTCAAAGACCCGCTGTCTGCATCTGTTTCCACAACTTGTTGGGGTGGGACCTCCTCCCTTGCAGGGGCTCTTGAGGTCTTGTACTTCTCCAGGGTCATTTCAGTAGCTTGGCTGCCAAGGGTTTTGTCTTTCATCTTTTGGTTTCCTTGTTTGATTTTCTTCCTGCCCTTTTTAGTGGCCTTTCGAGTTTCATGTCATCGAGATGAGCCCACATTTTACGGCTGCTCTTCTTCTTTGTTTAATAATGTCGGCATATGAAGGAGGAAAAGTGTTACTTGGAATCGGATTTGGTGTGTTGCAAAGCTCTTGGGTGTCGGTACATTCGGTTGAGGAGGAAAGCTCTTCCGCTGCTGCCTCTGGAGGTCGAAGGCGGGATGAGAAGATTCAGAAAGGGTTTGTCCTCCCGCTTGGCTTGATAGGTCTGCGGCTTCCATTGATTTGGATTGCTTTGCACTTTCTTTTTACACTTTATTTCCTTGTCTCTTTAGCTTTATTCTTGTTCATACACTGCTACTTCTTGTTCTCTTTGTAGCACTTCTTGATCACCCTTTTCTTTCTCTTGTGTTTCCTCATTTTCTTTTTACAGTATCTTGCAAAATGCCCATGTTATGGCTTAATCTGAGCATTTAAAGAGCGAGTTGTTGACTGCGTGACTCTTGGATATTGTCCCGATGCGCCACTGAGAGTTTGATAGCTTAGGCTTAGATTTCTAAATCTACCTCCACACATATACGTCGTGGAAGGGGCGATCCTTCCTCGGAGCCGATCATATTTCCTTATACTGAGCATTGCCAATGGATTGCAGCAAGTTCGACTCCGGCGGTGAGGAAGGTGCGGGGGTCATAGCGAGAATGAGCGCGGGCACATCTTGTGTCGGATCAAAGTGCAGGGACCATTTATTCAGAGGTATAGCCCTTGGGGACCAGCAGAAATATGGCCATTGCGGGGAGTGGGCTTAAGTAACTAAAACTTATCAAACACGAAGGCAGAAAGACCCTTTCCTACAAAATGGCTTTTTTATTCCTTTAACCGACTAATGGTATCCGGTTTCGTTTAACTTGATACATCACTTTCGGGGGATGGCACTATTACTGTGTGGCGATGAGGCCTCTTTACTGCTAGGTTTAGTGGATTACGCAGCTTCTTCCACGAGCAAGGATACCATGAGGATATTATCCAAATTTTTTACAAAATTTTGTTGGTGGAAACATTGTCGGCCTGTCTGCCAAGCAACAAGGGATCGGAGAAACACGGAACGGGCGAGGAAACTGCCTCAAGATCTGGAGATCGATGGGGAACGGAAGGTTCTCTGACGAGGGTCCCATTCGAAAACAAAACGAGCCACTAGAATGACAAAAGGGTAGAAAACCCCGAGGTGAGTTCAAAGCTCCAATCAAATCGTAGCACCTTCTGGCCCACGCGAGAATCACCTTGAATCACGATGCGAGCATCGCACACACCGAAGCACGCCCAGGCTTGAGCGTGGCGCTGTGTCCCCGACACCAAGACGTTAAGAACTACAGAAGTTGAAGCTGAATCCTATCAAAAAAAATCCAAATTTTTCAGTTGGAAAAATTAGACAATGATTTTAATTTATTGTAATTTAAATGTAATTGTATATATACATAAAATTATAAAATTGTAATTTTAATTTATAATTATAACAGATTAAATTTGTAATTGTATTGTAGTTGTATAAATTTATTAAATGTGATTCTAATTCTAATTCTAATTCTAATTATTGTATAAAATGTTTATAAATTCTAGTATATTAATGTGAAATGATTGTAATTATACATTTTAATTGTAATTATATGTAAATTAAAATTACATTTAACAATTTTTAATTTTAATTTTATTAAAATAATTCGTTGTAATTTTATTGTGAAATTGTAAAATTGTAATTGTAATTTTGTATTTTCATCATTCAATTTTATTAGGTAAAAATTTGTGATTAATGAATTGTAAATTAATTGTCAATTTTGAACCATAACTACACGTTTTACTATACAACATCCCCATTTACTTTCACTAAATAGGGACCCTTTTAGAAATAAATAAAAATTTATAAACACAGTTTTAATATTTAACTGAATCCTAAAACTTTGAAATAAATTTTCTTTCCCTTTTCACTTTGATTCTGTGGCTCATCACAAATCACATAACTTCTAGAGTGAACCAATTAAACATAATAAGTGTTAGGCTGTGATATATTTTGACTTCCACTTTCAGAATACATATAAAATTCATGTTACAAATGCTTTAAACAACGCTTTAAAAATCACATGCAATTATCTTAAAAACCAATCTCAACTTCACTGACAAATTAATTTTTGAAAGTTGCAATGGATACATTTTAAGTTTCATAAAAGTAAATATACAAACTTCAAATATCCAATAAATTGCATCAGCATGATTCACTTAACATATACATTTCACAATGAATAACCGAATGTAAGTTTTATTATATATGAAAATTAGAATACTGATTACATAAATCCATTTGTGAAAATTGTTAGTGATAGAAAACATGATGTCTGAATAAATTTGATTTTGATATGAATATTAATACTTATTATTAAAAGTATCAAAATAGTTCATATCTAATCAGCCGGATATAATATCTAACATCTTGAAATTGATGAAATGAGCTTGTATTACGTGAGGTGCTGGACTGATAGGAAGAATTATGGAGGTAAAATTGAATGGGAGTAAGGTTAAATATTTAGTATCTTAACTGATGTGTTTTTGAAATGATTGATGCAGTTTTTTATTATATCGTTTTAACTCTATTCTCATTCATCTTAGATATATTTTTCTACATGTTCATGATTAGAAACACCACCTAACGGAGTAAGGACCGCTGACTGACCAAAAGCGGAAATTTCCAAAACATGAGATGAAAAGTCAAACATGTCTCCCTTATTCCCCGATACCACACAGCAGGATTGTTAGTTCCTCATGGGGAAGCAATGTACCCAAATATTGAGAGGATGAGCATTAAGAATGTAACCAAAAATAGCTACAGGGCAACGTCGGTTCCTCGAACCGGAAGTCTTATTTTCAACGTTGCATGCTCATTTCTTCCATAAGTAACTGTAGTGAGGTCAAGATTTATTCTCTACAAAGATATGGTTAAGTGGGTAATTGACATAACATGGCAGGATGGACATTTAAGAACTCAAATATGGATACTGTGGTTCATTCACAACGGGGCATTTGAGGACAATGTACCAATTGCCATCTCACAACAGACACTAATGAAAGCTTTTTGTCCAAAGTTTTAAAAAAAAACATACGAACTGATGAAAGAGATTATAAAGGATGGAAGGATGACAGAAAGTTTAAATGGGGACAAACTTTGGTATGTAGCATGATGAAAAATTACCATCCCCTTATTGCTATGTTGCCATAATTTTATGTAGATTGTTTTGTAAGCTATAGATATTACTTATGATTTTAAAGTGATGGGTCTAGATGATGTAGTAATCATCAATTCTTCAATTATGAATTGGAAAATATCATATTTGATAATTTGACCGGAAATATCATGGATTATGAAAGTAAAAAAGTATTTCTGTGGGGCAATACCCCCTTTTACATGAGTTCTTATGTTATGGACGCAATTTTCTGTTCCAATTTTTCCTCATGGGATGAAATGGACCAACAAAGACCCCACTCAAATCCATATTTTCTGAGAGCCCTTCAGGGAGTGAGATTTTCAATTTACATTTTTACAAAAATTGCAATGGAGTAATGATACTGCCAGGGATATTTAATGAAAGCTATGATTTCAAAGGCTAGTATAGACATTTTCTACACATTTCAGTTGGTTTTTCGAAGAAAATTTCACCTATGTCAAAGTTTTAGGATTTATTCTTCTCCCCATCTTGCCCTATTATCATTTCTCGACAAGCTGCTTGATAGAGAAATTTCTTACCAACTTGTAGTAAGTTGTATTTCTAAGCAACTCAAAGATACCAGAAGGTCATTTGGCTTCAATTTCCCTTTGCGGTGGTATGCACTTTTGATATTGGTCATACATTCAAAGGAAGTTTCAAATGTTACTTTGTTAAGTTGATTGTAATGCCAAAGGGGTCATACGACCACTGATGCTATGATTAAATTTCAGCACAAAGTTTGAGGTGAAACCTTTTTCTAAAAGATAAGATAATTTTTGATGATTTCTTTCAAGGAATTGCGAAGTTCCTTTGGATGTACTAAAAGTGTATTGACTTCGTCAAAATTTCTTTGAAGCCTTCCAAACATTCATAAATAAGAGATTGGAAAGAATTCCTTTAGATTTATTGTTTATTGAAGATGTCCCGATAGGCCAAATCCAATGTGTAACCGGTAATGAAGCCAAAGACATGTTTGAAGATATGAATCCCAAGAGAGAAATATAATCATGGTCGGGGAAATCACAACATAAAGTTATAGAATTTGGATCATTCTAATAATGAATTTGAAAAAAAAAAATGAGAGCCCAGAAAAGGTAATTGATAAAGTAATTAAAAGTTGAAATGCAAGAGGAATGAGGAATTAATGGAGGCACAGATCATCTTCCCAAGAAATTTAGCATAGTCGAGCCACATTCGATCAAGGCGAGATAAATCTCGGCCAAATACTTTGTGAAGAATAAGATAGGAAAAATTTTCAGGAAACTGCGCAAATACCACAACCAAATCCTAATATTGATCGATCCATTAGTTTAAAATACTGAAGAATTCTCAAAAATTGATAGAGCTGCCGAATTACTGCTACAACGTTTTGAAACTCATTATCAAGGAATCATTCTGACTAGCCCTACGAGTAGATTGTTTACGGGTCTAAATAAATTACCTCTCACTTGATGTCTTTTATAGTCCGTCATGAGTTGTAGTTAAGAAGAAAAATAAGAAGAATGGGTGATACGGTTTCAAATATTACAAATGAAATTGTTGGCGTTCTATCAGAAAGGATCCTTTCGTGATCCTACGAAAATTTAACTTAAACTATCGAGACTTTGCAAGGAGCATATGCTACTTCCACTATTGAAAGGCTGCGAAGTTCAATTATTACTGAAGCAAGAGAATAAAAATTATAAGAGTTAGAATCTTGTTAGACGAGAAATGTTTTTTAACTCTCGGGCATATGGAATTGAAAATGTTTCAATTTTGAAAAGGATTTTTTAAGGAATTAACTTTGCGACATCGGAGTGCAACTTAATTTAAAGGAAACACAACTTGGAACCTGATAGTAAAATTAAAAATATAGCCCCATGTAGAGAAATTAATAAGATAAACATTGGAAATGCATGCAAGCTAAAGCAACAACGAAAGTATTTTATCAACAAGCCGATCACCAACTCTTTTATGATTCAAATAAAATCCTGAGTCCAACAAGTGGCTAAAGGTATACTTGAGTGTGAGGAAATTTAAAGGTAATGAGTTCATTCAATGGCAAGCATCTAACCCAAGAAGAAAAGTGAAGCCTACCTCGGATAGATAAATTTCACGAAAATTTTATTTAAAGATTGGCAAGTGCGATTGATCAACAAAAGGGTGAGAAAGGCATCAAGATTAACAAGTAAACATGTTGAATATGTACAATGAAAAGATTTTGAAATTTGAGCTTTTTAAAGAATACACAAGCAGAAGTACTCTCGGGAGTTAATTCTGTTAGAATCATAGTGGAAACAAAGGACATTGAGTACGAGAAGAAACAGTTAAAAAAATAAACAAGTTTGATCAAGAAAATTACGGAATTTTCTGAGTCGGACCTTATCATTAGTGCATCACTCTTCATTCACGATAGCGATTCAACAAAGTTACGACTAGCACTCGATAGAGCTATTCAAAATCCGGATCGGATCATGAATTTTGCGTGACTCGGCAAACCTGTAATTGGAAATTTGTCGGCTTAGGATCAATACACAGGAGGATCAACACGCATGGTTATATTTATTTACATTATTTTCTAGATTGTGGCTGAAGTTTTCTCTTTATGAGGATGGTTGTTTGAAACCTCCTCTATTTTTATGTAATATTCTATTTTTAAACATATGGTAGTTTAGTATTTAAACCTTCTCGTGCATTTAGAGAAGGGGTCCGGAAATTGTCAAAAACATTTTAAAGGCCATTTAATAAGTTTGTAAATGCTTTGAAGGATTAACGGAACAAAATGTATTATCTTTTGACATTTGAAGCGGATTTAACTAATTGTGCACTATTGTACTCTTTAAATTGTAGGAATTAGAAGGAGCGAGGAAAACTATTGAGTTTATATGAGTAGGACTTGATATGGTACTTCTATTTGTTATATTAAGTTTTTTTCTTGATTGTGATATTTTTACTTGCATTATATTTGAATTGTTATCATAAATGAATGTTAATGCTTTTGTACTAATATTTGTCTATGATTTCCTTCATCTAATATATAATCGCATATATAAATGTGATATACTTTTCACAATTATTTTAATCAAACTATTTTATTAAAAGAATCATCTTCACATAAATTTTCATCTCTTTCAACGAGTTAAATAACTGTATTCATTACTAACTAGTTGGAAGATATCTTTTTAGATCGCATAAAGGAAGAAACATAATAATTTTCATCTCTTTCATTGTTAAATAATCTTCATTTATTAATAGTTGGAAGATATATTCGTTATAAAGGAAGAAGCATCCAAAATATATAGTAGAATAGATAGTTTTAGACTTAAGTTAAAAGCCATGATATATTAAAATCATTTTCCGGTGCATGTTATATAAACAAAGCACACCCCAAAATCATCCTTATTGGAGAATTAGTCCTTACTCCTAGTCGAGCCACCACCAATGGAAAAAGACTTGCTCTAAGGTACGAATTTGGGTGATTCTCCCATGTTGTGGAAACGAGTGCAGGGCCTTAACATTACTGTAAGTAAAATGTATCCCATAAATATTGTAAAATTACCATAATTGTAAAATTGTAAAATTGTATGAATATTAAATAATTGTAAAATAATAAATTTAGAATAATATGAATTTTTGTAACATAATATAGTTTAGAAATAGAACAACGATGGCGAGTGCACCGATAGGTTTTCGTCACGAGTCTCTTGGGGCGCTCGGGTCAAATTTCGTTTAAATGGAGGCTCACTATCGACAATACGCGCACATTCGCAATGTCAAACTTCATGAGCTCCTTACAAACTCAAGCTCAAATTTCTAGCCCCGCTCTGCCTAGGGTTTCGATCGCTTTCTGCAGCCTCATGATTTCTCTGCAGAGATGGTTTTGTGTTGATAATGAGGTTAACCCTCTTATTCGTATCTCGTTACATCCTCACGTGCGCTTCCCTAACTCCAAACATAACTCTGTTGGCCGTAATCCGCATTTGCTTCTCCCCGCACAGGGATGTTGTCGCACGCACCATTTCTTGCAATCGCCTTGGCAAACAAAGATCGCCCGCTCTCCCGTATGGACAGATTTGTCTATGTTCGAAGATTGGGGTTTTTTTCCTCCTCTTTGGGCTGTAGCTGGCTTCGATGAAAGCAAGGAAACATAAATTTTTGCAATTGATTCATCTGCATTAGAGCTCGCCCGAGCTAGTGCATACCTCCACGGCAAAACGATGGCTAAATGTTGGTCTGAGTATGCTCCAGAGCATGCGATCCAAGCAGGTGAGTCATCAAACGTCATCTCCACAGCTTGCCGGAAGCAGATTTCTTTCTTGGACCAGCCAGATCTGCCAGAAGAAGCACCTGCATTTCAGATCCAAGTCACACTCTCTGGCAAGACGATGATGCAATGGGTGCATGCAATAGATCTTGTGCAGGATCTTCTGCAAAAACTCGAACTCCGGCTGGGGATCCCCTCCTCTTACCAGAGATTGCTATATAAAGGTAAACAACTTATGGAACCCCTTCCCCTCTATTTTTACAATATTCGAAGGGACGCTTCTATTGTGGTTACCTTTCGTTTAAGAGGTGGTTCCTTTGGGTAGACCTCCTCTGCTCCTTCTTTCTCTTATAAAGATGCAGTCCGCAAAGACGCTGCCCACCTCCAATCCTCTTCGAAAGTAGCTCAACCACCTATGGCTCCCAAGCCATTTTTGGTGGATAAAGCAGAGGAAATTCCTTCTATCGACTTCTCTCATGCTGCGATTGACGACCACTACCAGGAATTTGCAAAATCCGCAATCATATGCAGATTTAATGGGCTATGGCCTCACACAACAAAATTATACCAATGGATCCATACCAACTGGACTAAAAGAAGCAAGATCTACTTATGTTCAAAAGGATTATTCATTGTGGCTTTTGACTTAAATGAAGATTACCAGAAAGCCTTAACGGGAGGCCCCTGGTTCTGGGGTTCGGCTGGGCTTTTCCTCACCCCTTGGTTTCCAGACTTCGACCCTTCTACAACTGTCATCACCAAACTTCCCATTTGGCTCAGGCTCCCGAATCTTCCGGCGCATCTATGGCATGTCTTTGTATTCTTAGCCATTGGAGACACCTTAGGACGCTGCCTAGCTACATATTCCTCTAGAAAGGAGAATGGACTTTACACCTACGGCAGAATATGTGCAGAAATAGATATCAGCAAAGGACTGTCGGATCAGATCAACCTCAAGATTGGAGATTTCCATTGGACTCAAACCTTGGATTACGAAAATACAGCCTTCCGTTGCCGCCATTGTCATCAAACAGGGCACCTCCAGAATGCATGTTCCCAGTTCATCGACAAAAAGAAGAATTTGAATCGCAAACCCAAATCCAAGAGCTGGAATCCCTGTGTTCCTCCTCCTCCTATGGATGATACAGATTCCTCCAGCTTGGATGAGGAGGAAATTGAACCAGATGGGCAGAATGTTAAGATCCCGTTGGACGCTCCTTCAGCTAGTCCGACAGTCCCCTCTGCCTTGCTGATCTCTCAAAAACGTTCTCATGTATCTTCGTCTTCTGACTCTGATAAGGATATTCCGCCCCCAGAGCAGAATAGCCTACAACTTGTTATGGCTCATCCAAACTCCACTGGCTGGGTCAAAGTAAACAAGAAAAAAGGGAAAAAATGTCGTTTGGCAGTGTTAGCCCACTCTGGGTAGATAACTCAGCTCAAATCTAGCTTCTCTGCATTCCCGTGTTATCTTTTGCTCATTCCTTGATTGTCATTCAGGAGCGAGGTTAATAGCCTATCACCTACGGCTCTCATGCTTTTCAGCTTCGCTTGCATGCAAGCATGATTGTACTATATGGTTTTTATCTTAATAGAATTAGTCTTATTCAGAAAAAAAATAATAATAATAATAATGCAAATAAATTCATGTACTTTAGAATTATCATTATTATATTATGATCTTACACAAAAAATAACTTTATACACAACATGTCATTGTTTTCGAGATCAACATGTTGCAAATTATCAAGTGAAATGATTTTAACATTAACACAATGCAAATTACCAATTAATTCAAAAAATACATATTATAATGTTTCGAAGAAAAAAAAAGAGTCTTAGTTATAAGGTAATTAAGGCCTCTTCTTTATAAAAACCCATCTTAAAAAGTATAAATGATGAAATAACACATGTACCATATTACTCTCGGTTATCGTGATCACCCTCATTATCTTCCAGCTCGCTTGGCATTATAACACTATTGTTCTCAAAAATATGTTTTGATCTAGGATCATGTTTAAATACGAACCACCAATCCCTATCCAACACATCTGGGTAAAAAAACACTTGGTTGTAGTGTTTGGGGAAAACATAGGGCTCCTTATCTTCATCCCATGTCTTTCTATAGTTCATACATATCAACCTACTATTTCAATCTTCCTTTACATTATTATGATCAAAGGTGTCCCACCACTTTCACCTTAAAATAACACATTGGAAAGAAGAGAAATCCACTTCAATGATCTCTTGTATCTTTCCAACGTAACCTAACGTCCCTCGTACTAGGTTTTGATCATGGTGGCTAGATCGACTAGATTGATCGAACTCGAATTCCACTCCACAGTCTTGTGTCATGTATCCATCATCAACATTTTCTGTGCGAAAATGGTGTCTATATGCCCACATAGATGGGAACAAATGCAGATTAAAAAAAAAAAAAAAAAAACACAGTGTCATGTGTCTTATAATAACCCAACAGTTATGAAATATAGATGTAATTACATTTCAAAGGTGCATTATTAAGTTTTAAATGTACATAAATAGATTATTGCCGAGTGGGTGCACCCAATCCCTATGTTTAGCGCATCCTCTTCAGCACGTGGGTAATGACCGGTTGCACCATATTTCTCTCTGACTTGGTCAACAACCCAACTATTGGGGCATATTTTTGGCATATTTTCTTTTAAATGATCAGGATAAGGCACACTTCTATCATTCAACCATATGAATTCTTTCCTATCACTATCTCATTTCATCCTCTTTTGTTCGTACAATGCGACTCACGGTTATGTCGCTTCGAAATTGTAAAGAAAGAATTTATTGATTGCTTCAATTTATGCATTTGCTGATGAAATAAAACCGACATATAGTACATATGAGATAAAAATATACATTATATCGAAGTTCAACATGAATATTTACTTTGTGTAAATTTGAAAAATTTTAAGTCGCTTACCCTTTATCAAGCGCCTTTTCCATTCATTTGCAGCAGCTCCCCTTCTCTTTTGTCTTCATCCCTTTCATCGTCCCAAATCATCGCACCTGGTCTGTTGTTGATCTTCTTGTTGTACTCACTGCAATAATAGAAAGACTCATACGACATGTACCCCTCTGCCATAGACGCCTCAGGTTTTTCCCTTTGTCAAAAAAAACCTTTCAACTTCTTCATGTACCTATCTAAGAAGAACATGCAATGACAAAAAACCATGCCAACTAATTCAACCTCATCTACTAGGTGGATTAGAAGATGAACCTGCAAGTCCATGAAACTCGTCGGCAGTTCCTTCTCAAACATACAAAAAATCTCAACTATCTCTTGACACCACCGTGGAATGCTAGCCACATGAATCTCCATTGACGTGATCCAGCGTACAAATGCAGATAATTTAGATATGACATGTCCTAAGTCTTGGGGGAATTCATGTTTCACACACCACGCACGAACAAAGGATAAGGACACTGCAAAGTTATAAACACGTGCAATAATATACAAAATTAGTTATGTTTTATGATCCCTGCATGGGATAAAATTTATTAATATAAAAAATAATAAAATCATGCTTTTGGCATTATACGTACTCTTAGAAGATTCAAATGGTCATCCATGGTGAAGCAACACCATAGTGAAGACCCATATGAATATGGCACCCTCACACCCATTATAACTTCCTTTGCCAAAAAAAGATCATATTTTTTTTAAATCCATGGGAAATCACCTTCTTTGAAATACCATGAATTAGAGGGACAAGCACCTGCCTCAGATCATGTACTTTCTAATCGTCTTGGCCAATGTTTCTTTTTAGTTTTTGTCCTAAGATTCAATGTGTCACTTTGTTTCGATGATATGTGCCTCCATAAAGAACATGAAACAATTTTAAATATATGTATGGGATCTAATAAGTGGGTAATATTAAGATGCTCCCAATATGGCAGGTTATAAAAGATAGATTTCCTTTTCATCCCAATGGGAAATTTCTCAACATAGGTGTCGAAGAATTCTAGATCATCAAACATAGGCTCCCCATTTGAATCGAACATCTCTAACTCCTTCTCCTTCTCTCTCTCATATTCTATAAGCCATTCAGCTGGTGTCGTTATTGGAGGCCCTTGGGTTCTCTCTTGTTTACCATTGAAAGCGAATTTTTCTCTTCTGTAAGGGTGTTCGTTTGGAAGGAATACCCTGGAGCAGTCATACACTGGCTTTCGTAGGTCGTTGGACCATCTAGTTTTCAGAGAAGGTACACAACATTTACATCCACAATACCCTTTTGTTACAAGACTTGCGAGATTATTGTATACAATTTATATGCATGGCACATTAAAGAATATCATGAAGATCAGAACAATTACAACAAATTAAATAACTAATATGCGAAATAATATTGTTACGTATATAAACAAAATCAATAAACATGTAATTTACAAGAGCAAACTCCTAAGCCTGGATAATCATGTGCCATGTAATCACATACGTCATACAACGTAAAACTCCTCTCTCCAGTGATGGGTCTTGATACATCGTATACATTTATCCCATCCCATAATTCCTTCAATTCATTTACCAGTGGTTGTAAGTAGACATCCATATTATTCACTTCTCTTCTACCAAGGACTATGAGAGCCAAACTAAGATGTTCATTCTTCACGGACAACCATGGGGGGGTATTTTTGTTGATCACTACTACAGGCCAAACAGAATAGTTGGTGTTCTGGAGGGAATATGGGTTGACGCCATCCATAAATTTGCCAAGTTGTAGACTCCGTACTTCATCCTTGAATTTTTCGAGCCATGTATACTATATATGCTTCATGGCTATTGAATCTGTTGGGATTCACAGAACTCCCAACTCACTTTTGTGTGAGGCATGCCATCCCTACAACATAGCTAATTATTTGCAACGAAAGAGCCTTTGAATCCTTAGGATTATAGGCATGTGCCTCAATATCTTAAAAGGAAGACCACATGATTTACCCTTCTTTTTTTATTTATCATACCTGTCATGCCCGCATTTCAGACATATCTCGTTGTCTGCACATTCTCCTCTATATAGAATACAATCATTTGGACATGCCTGATATGATATATAATCAACACCCGACATTTTCAACAATTTCTTTGCCTCTTCGCAGCTACCGGGCAAGACATTATCGCTCGAAAGAACCTTATCTTTGAATAACCTGTAGTTGGTGATCATGGAAAATATTAAATGTACATTAATTCTGATATAATTATTAACGTTCATAAAATTGACCATTTGTAATGTTCATTGTGTGATTATATTACTCAAAATATAAGGAATGACTTTATGGTTATAAATTACCTCAAAAATTTTGAGAAACATGCATTCAACAAGCCAAACTTTGCTTTCAAGTTGTACAGTAACATCGGTGTCCCCAACTCAGTAGACTTTGACTAACCGCTAGGTCCAAAGAGAGAGGTGGTGGAAGCAAATGTAAGGCTTTCGAAAAAGGTGTCAGTGATATGAGCATCATCCCCTAGTTGATCATCGTTTTAGAATGCATCTAACAACATTGTCTCCATGGCAGTCGTATCCCTTAAGTAATCATCCATACCAACCTCTATTTGATTGCCTCCATTGCCAGCTTGTGAAGAACTACTATTGTTGTATTCATTCCTAATTGGTGAATCTGGACGTAGTGGGAATTGAATAGGTGGTTGATTCAACCATTCTTGGTGTTGTTCCTCTCTGATTTTTTCTCTTAAGTCAGCCTTCTCTCGATTTGACATTGTCATGAGGTGCAACGGAAGATGGTAGGTAGGTCGCTCATCATCACTAGAATCCTAATAATTTCAAAAAATATATTTGAACGTGATTAGTACAAAATCTATGATATCAATTAGTAAGCACATTGACAATGCATGATTAATTGGTTTGACGTTGAAATAATTACATTAATATAACAAACAATTATTATTACCATCATTGTCCCAGGATTGTGGCTAGAAGATGCAATATTGTTACAATTGGAAGGGTGAAGCGGTTGCCCATTTTCATCTATCAAATGCACCTTGTGTTATGCTGCTCCTGATAAGAGATTTCGACATTTTGGAGCTATTTGAATATTTTGTGCATCTGAACTCGATTATGAATCTGCATGAAACTGCAAATTTATATATATTATAAATTTTATTAAGCTGATTGACATGGATAAAAAGCATAAACTCAGTTAGATAATGAAAATATAAATAAAATATGAAGTAAATATTACGTCTCAAGATGGATAGGGAGAACTCCGCGATGGACTTTGAGAAATATTATGTAACGAGCTGGATTTTGAAGAATTGACCATTCGATATAATTATGATATTTTCTCCCTGCATTTGGGCAAAATAAATAATAAATTTTGGTGTACACACCTAAAAGTAATTTTGGTGCCCTAAAAATGGACTTATTGTTATGAGTGCTAATGTACAGATAATCGCACTGGTGTTTTTCAGTTATTGCGCACCGGTGCGGTGTTATTAATTGATGCACCGGAGCCGAATAGTCGCGAATAAAAAAAAGTGCAACTACATTTTTTTAAAGTGAAAAACAAAGCGGTAAATTGAAAAATTGGCGGCAAATTTTTTTTGAAAATCTAATTTCATAAAACAATACTTTAAATAGTAAACACTTTTCACTATTTCATTATTTCATTATTTTTGCAAAAAAAAACAGCGAGAGATTTGCATGAGACATTCCTGGAGCAAGAGAGCACGAGAGCACTATGGAGCAGCAAAATACTTTCGAATAGAACTATTCAGACAATCAGAATTCCAAACGTCTGGGGATTCGAACCCTGTAACATAGAATTTCAAATCATCTCGTGATTAAATTTTATTGTTTTTTTACATTTTCTGCAATATTTTTTACAGAGTAAGAAAAATATTTAAATTTACTATTCATTTTCAAAAAAATTTAAAAATTTAAAAATTTAAAAATAAAATAAAATAAAAAATTTAAAAAAAATAAATAAATTAAATAAATAAATAATAATAATAAATAAATAAATAAAAAATACAATAAAATAAAAAATAAGAAAAAAAAAAACAAAACAAAACAAAAAAACAAAAAAAATCCATTTTTCGCTAAACCCTTAATTCTTTTTGTTTTTGCCCTTACTTCTTCCTGTTTCTGTGATTTTGGAATTAGGGATTTTTATTTTAGATTTATAGGGTTTGTATTGCTATATATATAGGCCTATGGCATCTAACCCACGAGACGACTTGCATAGTCGGATCCCAATCCATGTCGGCCCCGGCGTCAATTTTTAAAAAACTGAAATTTTTTAGTCGGTGTGCCCTGCAGGGTAAACTAGCGCACTGGTGCACTGTTTTAACATAGGGCACCGCACACGTATTGTTTGATAAAAAAAAATTAAAAACATTTTTTTCTTAATTTGTGCGCCATATGTAAAATAGGGCACCAATGCGCTATTACATTATAGCGCACCGCGCACATACTATTTGACAAAAACAATTTTTTTTAATTTTATGTCTCTGTTAATCGGTGCACCGTTTAAAATATAACCCACCAGGTCTCCTTGTTGATAGAGAGCATAGTACGGTGGTTCCCTGTTTGCACGGTGCGTTTATGAGAATATGTCGCACCGCCCCCTCCATGACATCATATGCTACAAAAACTAACACTAGAGGATTTTTATTAGTTTTTCCATGTTAATCGGTGTGTTGGTTAACATATAACGCACCAGTGCTCCTTGTTGACATAGAGCACCGTACGGTGCTTCTTCTGTTTTGGCGGTGCATATATAAGAACACATCGCACCAACGTCGGTGCATACATCATTAAAGGCGCACCGGTTTCTTGATATATTTTTTTACCTGAAAAGTTTATGATTTATTTATAAAATATATTAATGAATGGTATGGTACAGGTTTCATATTGATAAAGAAATTACTGACAAGAGATCAAGTAACAAAAATACTCATAACACCAAAAAAAGCAAAAAAGACAAGTTCTTTGTAAATTCTTTACAAAAATTATTATTTTTGAACTATATGTAAGTTTAAGTAATATGTATTTTTTACTGTGTATCATGCAGAGCCACAAAATGACGAAGCTCGATAAGATTATTTCTGATCTAGGACCAAAAGAGTATCTTGATGGAAAAATTGCAAAAGGATAAGTCGGGTGAATGAAAAAATACTATCGATCCAATATGAGTTTCTTTTTTTAATTTTCATTACTAATATACTTAAAATTATTAGATACAATGTTTCAAACAATCTATCAATTCACATGTGTTTAATGTTCTACGGAGACCAAAAACTCAAAAAATGAATGTTGTTCTAAGAAAAGAAAAAAAAATAGAACATGCAAATGAAAATGAATTGCTCCTTAGCTCATCTCGAGTGGTGTTGGAGGTTAACGAAAGGGAGGAAAAACTTTTACAAAACTTTGAGGGATCTAGTGGAACAAATGTATAGACGTTCTTTCCACTTACAATACAAAAATCAATCTAGTGATTCCAAGAACCAAATTTTAATTAAACTCGGGAAGATTTTCCATAGAATTGGTCAATGAGACATGTCAGACTTTTAAGAGAAAAAACATACAACAGCAAAAAAGAAGGAATGAAAAAGTAATATTCCTTTAAATGTTTTTCTAGAATTATATGTATATATTACTAGAAAGCAATCATTTATAAATATCACTTTTGTTATCTTTATTTTTCATATATCAATATAAAAATTAAATAGTTTATTTCCATCTTACACTTTCAGGAAGATTATGAAAATCTCAAAGGATGAACGAGCTAATATCATAAATATGCTAGTAGGAATGCCAAAAAGGTGTACAAGGAGATGGTCAAATAAATGGACATAATTGCATCGCACGAGGAGCCATCTCAACAACAACGTGCTTCAAATGTAATATGTAATCACTGAATTTTTCGATTAGGTACAATAAATAAACAATTTAGCATTAAATATTAATTTTCAAGTATCTTCTTGCAGAAAATAAAAGAAAATGGAACCCATTCAGCACATAAAACAGGACAATAAGGAAGAAAAGGGTCGATATCTAAGTTTGTGAGTAATTGTTAGTTCCTTATAACAACTTAACTAGATTTCATTTTTGTATATTTTAAGTTGTTTTACAACAATCATCATTGAATGTCTTCAAACAGGTGCTAACATACAAAGAAGAACCATCAGACGAATTTATTGACATTGGGTTAAATATGGGTTGTCAGTATATGTTGGCATATCAGAAATTAATTACGGAATTTGTAAGCATCTATCGATCTTGTTTTACTTAGCTCTGCCTATAATTAATAGAACAAAAAAATCTTTTATATTAAATATATAATTTGTTATGGGGTATAAAACTTGCAGGAAACAAAGTATGGAACTGCGCCAATAGATGAAATCTTGAAATATGGCATGAAATTTGGTTTTGAAAGAATGTGTATAGTTCATGAGTCAATTTTTTCTATGGTACGTCATTTCTTTTCGATTTAGATTGATGTATATTATTTAATATTGCAATTTTCATTATTCTCACCAATGTATATACACTCATTACAATTTATTTTTATGTTTGTAGATGGAAGGTGAAGAAGAAGAAACCAATCAACACCATGAACAAAACATTCCCCAAAATAACCCAAGTCATGAAAGTAGCTCGAGCAGTGACAGCAGTTCAAGCGAAGAATGATGATCATTATGTTTGGATATCAAAGCAAGGCGTTGCAATTTTTGAAATATTTTTTTGTTAAATCAGACATTTTGTTTAATGTAATGGAAATAGCATCCCAATTGAAAGACAAAGGGATACCAATAACTGTCCCATTCTGTATGACAAAGAGTGTCTTATATATATAATAAAGTACGTTTTAATTTATTTTATTGTGTTCTCCGTTGTCACTTTGAAATGTAACAATATGGATGATTAAATATTATAATGAAGAGATGTGAAATCTGATGATATGATATAACAAATTAATCCAAAATTCACATTCAAATGCACTAATAATTCATTATAAAAAAACAATACCATTTACACTGTTGGCATGAGAAGGACAGGGCTACAAAGAAAAAAACTTATCGCGACATAGGTCCGGAGCATCTGCGCAGCCGCTCACGCTTCAGGCCTTCTACTGCTGTTGTCCGTCTCCGGCCGCATGGCACCTCCAGAGACCATCCCAGAGGCGGATGCTCCTCCTGATCATGCCTCTGTGTTTTCTGCACTCATCAACTCTCTAAATTCGCCTCAGTCGAGGCCGGCAATCTCCAAATTTGTAAAAAGATTAGATGGGATCCAGGAAGTCTCATTGCCCCCTACCTTCCCTCGAATGGTTGCGCTCTCACTGGCACAGAAAGAACTCAATGGGAAATTCACGGGGCTATAGCCTTCGCCAAAAACAGTCCAGAAATGGGTGGAATGCAACTAGATGGACAAAATCAAAGGGAAATTCTCTATCAGGTTCTGCGACATGGGATTTTACACCTTCCACTTCGAGACAAAGGAAGATAAGGATCTGATCTTCAGGAACGGGCCATACTTCATGGATATGAGAGGGCTTTACCTAAACAAATGGACTCCAGACTTTGATCCTAAACCCAACGTTCCCAACGCTTTCCCAGTTTGGGTTTGTCTTCCATATCTTCCCCTTCACTGTTGGGGGAACGATTATGTTAGAGAGATTGGGAATGTTGTCAGTAGGTTCATCGACAGAAGTGAGCCGAAGGAAAACATGCAAGCTTGCGCAAGAATATGTGTAGAGGTAGATTTGGGGAAAGGTGGACAATTGGACACACATCCAGCAGCTGGACTACGAACAACTTCCCTTCAAGTATAAGGTATGCCATGAATATGGTCATTTCGCTAATAGATGCACCAAAGAAATAGAGGTTGAAAACATTGATCCCGAATCACAATGGGAAGTTATAAAAAAGAAGAAGTCTGGCCCAAATCCTCAAAATGATAGTGGCTCTTCTGTCCATCCATCCTCTCATTCTGATAGCCCCAGCACTCAACCCCCTCCAAACCACTTCCAAACCAAGGATCCCCCCCTCACCTCTCCCAATCCCTTTACCTCCTTGGCCTCTTTGGAAGAGGACCCTCCCCAGCCTTCCCTCCCCTCCTTCACTCCTAAAACCCTACCTCATTCCTCCCCCTACCTACCTCATTCCTCCCCCTCCAATTCATGTCATCCTTCTTCCTCTGCTGAACCTTCATCTGCTCGAATAGTCACCAAAAACGAAACTAAGGAGTTGGGTTCCATTTTGGAAACCATAAAAAAAAACTGGACTAGGAAGAAAGTCAGCTAAACACCATAGGGATGAAGCAGCATAGAAAGAAATTGCACTAGGAATGCAACACCCAATAGATACATTCATTGGAGGGCTTAACAACAAATATCTTAATCAACATGAAATAGGAGGGAAGACAGGGTCTCAACCCGCATTACTGAAATGATGAAAGCATTTACATGGAACTGTAGGGGACTAGGGAACCCCTATAAAAACAATGCCCTAAGAGATCTCATTAAGCAAGAAAAACGAGACATAGTTCTCCTTCAAGAAACCAAGCAAGGAGAAAAATACATGGGAAACATCATAAACAAAATCAGAAACTACACAGGTAGAATTGTAGAATCCAGAGGTGCTTCAGGAGGAATAGCAACAATTTGGAACCAAAACTCATGGAAGCATATTACAATTGTAAAGGCCCATGATTGGATGAAAGTCAAACTACAAAATATCCATGAGGATATTGTGATAATAATGTGCAACATTTATGGACCAAATCATTACAGAGATAAAGAAGCTTGTTGGCACACCCTAAAATCTGAAATGGAAGGTGAGGAAAATATCAAACTCATCATAGGAGGGGATCTAAATTAGGTAATGCACACCAAAGAAAAAACAGGAGGCACTTTAAACCCTGACCCTTCAAGAGATCAATTGGAAAACATCATACAAGATTATGACTTGGTGGACATTATCCCCAAAAACAGAAGTTTCACATGGAGCAATCACAAACTTGGGCTAGGGAACATCATGGAAAGACTTGACCACTTTTTCGTTGCTATCTCCATCATCACTCACTTCTCTATTGTAGCCTCCACCATTTTTCCTTGCTCGACCTCAAACCATTATCCTATTACTCTTGTCCTTAGAGACCAATCTTCCCTCGGGCCTCTTCCTTTCCGCTTCAATCATCTATGGAGTGACTCCCCTGAGGCTAGATCTATAGTGGAATGCAATTGGTAGGATCATGTTGAGGGTTCTCCAATGCATATTTGGGAAATGAAACTGAAGCTTGTGTGCCCAGCCCTCAAAGGAGGGGCAAAAGACTACTTTAGAGAACCAGAAACAATTAAGGAAGATACTAAGAGAAGGTTAGAAGAAGTTCAAAAAGACATAGATAACCAAGGGGTGACCAAAGAAAAGCATGAGAAAGAAAGAGAGATTTATTGGAATTTATATAATACAAATAGAAAGGAAGAAGAAAAAAGGAGACTTAAATATAGGAACCTCTAGCTTCAGGTTGGGGATAAAAATACCTCCTTCTTCCATAAGCAAGTCACTTTCATAAGATCTAGAAACAATATTACAACTATATCTAATGATGAAGGTAACATGCGCACTGATCAAGAAGCAATAAAATCAGCAACTCATTTCCATTATAAAAGCCTCCTATCGGAAAATATGGAGGCAAAGGATTCCAGTGATTTCTTGGCTCACACGCCCAAGATGATCAGAGATTAATTCCTCCTTAACCAAGGATATTGAAGAGGCTGAAATTATCAAGGAAATCTGGACCCTCCATTTCGACAAAGCACCGAGTACGGATGGATTCTCCATCAGCTTCTATCAAACCTTCTGGGAAATCATTAAAAAGGACTCATCAAAATGATCCATTGGGCCCAAAGGAAAAAAAATATTGGGGGTTTCACAAACTCGACTTTCCTTGCTCTCATCCCTAAAGAGACCCGCCCATCCACCTTTTCCATATTTAGACCTATATCCCTATGCAACCCCTCTTATAAAATTATAACCAAAATCATTCCTACCCGCATCAAAACCTTCCTCCCCAATCTTATCTCTAAAAAGCAAGGTGGTTTCATATCAAATAGGAAAATCATTGATTCCATTTTTCTGGTCCAAGAAGCCATTCATTCTAGCATGTTGAGATCAGAGAAGGGATTTTTCCTGAAACTTGAACTTGCTAATGCCTTCGATAGAGTAAGACACTCTTTCATCCTCTCTGTCCTTCAGAAAGTGGGCTTCAAAGTTGAATTTATATCCCTCATTCATGCGTGCATATCCAACCCCTGGATCTCCCCTCTGGTCAATGGGATGCCCAGACATTATTTCAATCTTCTGCAGGCTTAAGACAAGGCTACCCTTATCCCCCTTCCTCTTCATTCTCATGGAAGAATATTTTAGTAGCGCATTGACCACAAACCGCAGACATGGCCTAATCACTAGTATCAAATTTAGCAATGGGGTCAAAAACATTAATCACTCTCATTTTGGTCGATGACACCCTATCGATGGGCATCCCTTTAGCATAATAGGCAAGATTTAAAACGCCGTTGGACAAATTTATGCACTACTTTGGAGGGTCACTAATTATCACAAAATTTGCACTTGATGGATGGAATGCAACCATGAACACCATTCATATTATTGCTCAAATCTTTCGTGTCTCTATGTTAGGGTGCTATAAATATATGATTCACAATTTTGATTTGACTTTGTTAAAAATCTTGAAATTTTGTACATACCTTTGCTTTCTGCAAATGTATTCCCAAATAAAAAAATGAAAAGAGGGCATGTCCTAAAAGAACAATCAAAGGACAAAAAGAAACAAAGATCAAAAGAATATTAAATATGAACCCCATTAAAAATAGATCATGAAAATAAAGCTTTTCACTAAAAATAAAATGATTATGTGCAGCTTGTTCAAAATGCCATAATCCATGATGAGTTAAAAAGTTTAATCTTAAATTTTTCATGCTTTAAATTTCATGTTTATAGATAGAGAATAAAGATTTTTTCAAACAGTTTAAACTTGAAAAATCAGTAGATAGGTAGAGAAATAATAAGGAGCTCAACAGTTTAATCTAAGCCCTTGGATGAAATAAGGTTAGAATTAGATAGTTTCATGTTTTAAAAGAAAACTGGATTTAGGGTTGCAAACTCAAATGCACCCATGCAAATAAAGTAAAAAATGATAGAATAAATTATGGGTAGGAAGAAAGCAGTTTCACAAGGCATGGATAAACATCATTTGGCATATTACTAATTTCCCTCCCCACAAATCATTCCAGTACTGAACCCTTCAGTTATAAAGGCTCAGAGCATTTCTTTGACTTTTGGTGGGATCAGACCCTCGGCTTAATGAATGATTGGTACTAAATTATTGAAAATCCCTTCATAAAAGCCCTTTTCCCCTTCATCATTCATTTTATCCTAACAAACCCCTTTTCCTAAAGTTAAAACACATTTTTACTTAGGAAAAGTAAAACCCCCTTGACTAATTTCCTTTTCATACAAAAATACCCAAAAACCCACGAAAATGCTTTATCCTAAGTATTAGTGTTAAATGATTATGTTGTGCATCACAATGGAGAAATCCCGCTTAAACATCATATTTTACACTTTGCTTAGTTTATTTTTACATTCCCGCACATTCATTTCATATTAACAATTAACTTATATATTAAATCCCCTATACCCTTTTTCTGTATTATAATTAACTCCATTATTTTACAGTCCTCCAAAACCCATAGTTTTAATATAACCCAAAGTTTTATCCACCCACATGTCAAATCTTTCGGGCCCCGCATATTGAAACCCCATCTATATACATAGGTTCCATATAAAACTTTGTTTATAGCCCAACCCCGAATAAAACATTAAAATACCCGATTTAGACTTATACAAAGTCAAAATCCGGCCCACACACCTGACCTTACGTCACATTAACACCCTCACAATTTGATAGCGCGACTGTCATCAGATCAACCTCCCCCCAAATCGGATGGCATTCGCATTCTTCACTCTCCGAAACTTAACCAACGAAATCAACGCGAAATGGGTGGTTTTGCCCATCCACTCCTTCACTACGTGTTGCCACTAGGTGTTATTGCATTCGTTCGCGAAAAACCACCCTATGTTTAAAAGAAGTGCGAAGAATCCCATTACCCCTTCCATTCAATCTGCCAAACCAAGTACTGTTCATTCATGCCAAATGTTAAAGTAAGGATAATCAATGTTGAAATAATATTAATACTACCACTCCAAGTCAAATGTTTCACTGTTTGTTAAGAAAACTCCGAGAAAACCCTTTGCTGACTTGTTACAAAGAAATTAACTCCAATTAAGCTATTTTGAGCCCAAATTAAACCAGAATCTAGGCATTCAGATACACAAACCGTTGCAGAAATAGTCACAAGTGTCCTAAAGACTGTCCCAAAGAAACCCTCAAGCAGGTCAAACTTCATTTTTTACACAGAAGATGATGAGATGTTCAGGAGAGTGATGAAGATAAAATTGACAGAATCAGAAATCTGGGAAAAAAAAACTGATTTACTTTGAAAGCATAATGCACTAAGCACTGAGTAGCAAAACATAGCATGTTTTTTTTACATTTACAGTTACAGTTTTACAGTAAAAGAATATCAGGATGAAGAGTATTAGTTCAAGGTTAAAGTTCAAAGTGAATCAAATATTACAAAGCAAAGATGAATTTTCCAGCATAGAAGACACCTCACTGTCTAGCTGTAGCTTCGTTGAGTAGTGAATACAAAGACAATTAAAGTGTATCGGTAAAAGCCAGAGTGAAAGTCAAATCAGTAAAAACAGAGCAGTCAAGGTAAAACAGTAAAAGTAAACATGGAGGCAGTAAATGGTAAATAGAGATGAAAACACTTTCACCAACAACAATGAAGTTTATTTGAAGTAAAATTCAAAACAGTTAAAAGAACAATAAGGTTAAAAGATGAAAACAGAGCGAGAAGGGACATTTTTGCAGAAATTTCCTGTTTAAGTCATAGTTTTGCAGAAACTATTGTGGCCAATCCAAGATGAATTTTGCAAAACGGAATGAGGTTTATGTTACTAAGATTTCCACCTACAAAAACCTCTCTCACTTTTCTAACAACCATTATGGGTTTGGAAATATTAAACAATATTTGAAATCACTTTTTATAGAAAATTCCTATTTAGTCATCATTTTTCAAAGAAGATTGTGGCCAATAAGAAATGCATATTACAAAACCGAAAATGGTTTTTGTTCCTAAGAGACCCATCTACAAAAACCTATCTCAATGTTTACACAAGTATTACAGAATGAGAGATACATACACATCTTCACAGCCTATTTTTCAGAATATGCAAAGTTTTGTTTTAGATATATTTTTGTAGGGTATATTGTGAACAACTGGAGAAGAATTTTAGGAAACAGAAAGAGGTTTATCTCAAAAACAGATTTATCTACAATAACCGATCTCACTTTGTACATATATATCTCGGATTGAGATATATTAAGGTATCATTGGACCCCAGTTTTGTAGAATTTTTGGAGCAGAATGCACAAAGAAAGGAAACAGTTAGTGACTTGGATGCCTCATCATCAACTAAGATTTGATATCAAATTTGAATTCTCTTCTTTGTCACCATCAATCCATAAGTATAGTGCCAAATATATTCATTATTTTTGAGTGTCCTTTATTAAAGTTCTATTTATGTAATACAATTTGAGACATTTGTAAACCAATCTTGATATTTTTTCAAGATATTCTAGTTTAGAATTTGTATAAATACTTCACTCTTTGAATTATTATTGTGGAATAAATTGCTGAAGATTTATATAGTCAATATTTTTATACTTGAAGGTTTTTTGTTGCAAGTTCGAGTAGCAGACTGGATCATATCATCTAGCATCATATTTCAGGATTCATGTGATGAGCCATTGAAGTGAAGTGCTTTCTACTTGTCATTGTTTATCTTGTTATGTTTTCATACATCCATTATGTATTCTAAATTTGGATGATAAATCAGGAGTATTATTATAGGATTTGTTAAAAGCACCCTGTCTTTAACTGTTTATCATTTCTATGTTTTATGCTGATTTCCAGAGTAGGGAGCCCTTAATTGCTCCCTCTTTCAAACGACCTCTGTCTACTCCTTCCTTATCCAGATTAAAGAATCCTTCATTGCTCTTTATCCCGATTCAAACCACTTTGCAAATCAATCTTCCAAGATCTTCAAAGACTTGTCTATCTTGCCCTGAAAATATTTGACTTTTTGACCTTGATACTAGTTTTGTCTGCTTGACTTTTGACTCCTTAGCCCAATGGACAAACATATCTATCACTATCCATCTCACTAAGTGATTTTTCCCACCAACAAAACCAAATCTTAAAACCAAATTGTTCTTATAACTAGCCTAAAATCATATTTAAAAACAAAGTTAAATTTTATAGAGAGAGCCCTCTCTGAACCCTAGGAAGGCTAGATCCTAGAGTTTAAAAGTAGGTTTGTGGTTACCTTAGTGAATTATTTCTTTAACCTTGAGAAAATTACCGAAAGATAACACATTATAAGTGGAGCTGGACTCATTTTCACTATCTAGGGATGCATGTCAGCATAGTACCATTAAGAACCGAGGTGTGGATCATCACCATTGACAATATGAAAAAGAAAGTTCAGCAATGGGGAGCCTCTTGGCTCAATCTGGCTGGGCGCATGGTTTTCTTAAAATATTTCCTCTCCTCCTTGCCTCTTTACCACTTTTTGCTGCTTCAGGCTCTTATCAGCATCCAACATAAAATGGAATCAATCCTAAGACAATTTCTATGGCAAGGTGGGAAAAGTGAGAAAAATAAGTTCAATTTGGTCAAATGGAGGTAGTTAACCCAAAAATATGAAAATGGTGGTCTTGCTATTCGCATACCCAAACTGTTGAATGTTGCCTTTGGCAGTAAGAGTGGCGCTAATCACTAGGCAACAAACATGGTGGATGCAAGTGCTAGAAAAATACCTATCAACTCCAAGGAAAAATCTTCTAGATCATATCATTCCGTATCAGCCTCTCGCAAAAATCCATCCCCTTTTGCAACATGTTGACGGGAAAATATGTCCAGCCAACAGTAGGAGATCTCCCGGGTAGAAAGTCCCAATTAGACTTTGAACCGTTTGGAATAGGGATCCCGTCCGGGGTGTGGGTCCGGCTACCGCTTAAATGACTTTCTCTTCGGTCTCGAAGAACCTGATTAAATCTGCAGACATACACTCATTCACATGATACAGAATACATGACTGATGTATCAAATTGATGTATAACACTATGCGTAGCAAGGTAATGAACAAAATGCATAAGCCCAGGAAGTGTCATTAGCAACACATCTATGAGGTAATGCATGCAAGATAATCTGACCACTAAAGAAACAGTTCTTCGTGGCAAGGATATCCCTTAACTTTCCGAAAGATGTAATGAAATGATAATAAAATAGTTCATTAACATTCATTATGAGAACAAACGATAAACTTAAGCATCATCAAGCACAATCACAGATAGCTATGAAGTATGAATGATACTATTAAGAACACAGCTTCATTAATCATACGATATTCCGAAACTATACGCAAAATACACATAGTTTTGTCACAGCTAAATACATCATCCAACAAAGGGATTTTAACAAGTATCTGAATTTCACATGAGTCAGAGTATGACCCTTCAATTACAATGCAATATTGCTCTTCAGTCCACCAAAAGAGAAGCCCCTTAACTATGTGCCCCGCAGGGGTATTTATAGATTCAAAAACGCCCTTCAGGCTTTCCGACGCTTCGACTTCCTGACGGTTCAGCTTCCCTGCGACCTTGGCCGAGCATGCGACCTGCGACTTTCGGAAGTAATTGCGACCTGCGACCTGCAGTGTGCAACCTCGGCGACTCTGTGCGTGATGCGCCGACCGCGATTCGGGACTGCCGCGACCTCGCGACCGAAGGACTTAGCTAAGGAGGTGGTCGTGTGATCGAGAGAACTGAGCTGCCGCCAATTTTCTTCCCTTCAGAACTCGCCGTGTCCGGTAAACCGCCGTTACAGGGGAGACTTGAGGGATTCTCTTTAATCGATGCACACATTCCAAGGCATTCTAGACGTATTCCCTTTCTGGGAAATCTGGATTGAGAGGGAGGCAAGCTTGGTGTAGATTTGTACTAGAGTGACAAGCAACCGATTTAGGTTCTCTTGTGATGCCTCAAATTCTGGTGCGGCAGCAGCTTGTCTCAAGGGTTGCAGAAAAGACTGAATTTCCTGATCTACTTGCTACCAGTCTTTAGTTTCGTCCAGTGCCCCCAACGACGGAATGTGATGAAGAGCATTCATGGAGTCTATACCACTGATCAGGTGATTATATGTAGACACCACTTTGTCCAAGTCTTTGGCCAGCTTGTCTTTGGACTGCATCTTCATTCGGATTTGTACTTTGGCGTCTTGTGTGTGACCCCAATCCTTCCTAGGCACATTTTCGGGAGCTTGTTGGTACTGCGCTGTCCAGTTTATCATTTTGTCTAAAGCTGCCGAGGCCTCCTTGAGCTGCTCATGCTTCACTTTGGTTTCCGCTCGTGCTTCTGCTAATGGGGCCACTGTTTGTTTTAGGGCGAGCATTTCTCTGTATACTTGCTGCATGGTCGTTTCCAATACGTCACATTCTTTCATGACTGCTAGTGGGACTTCATTGACTTGGGAAGACTTACCTTGGAGCTGTCGCACTTCACTCTTCAGTACTGCTTTCTCCTGTTCCGTTGCTTTTAGCCTGTTTTGTAGGGAGATAATCTCCCTGCTCATTCTAGTGACATTTTCCTCCGTAGCTGCGGTAAAGGCGGTACCTGCTGATGCTATCATTACAGGGTTAGTCCTTGTATCTGGGACTATGTCCTTTCCAGTGGCGACCGTAGATATGGCGGAAGGGCTTTGCGCCAAGGCTTTTCTTCTCTTTTGCCGTATTTTGAAAGAGAATTGGTCAAATGTCAATCTAGTCAGGTCGAAGACCTCTTCTTCTTGTTCCCTGGGAAAATCGTCATCAGGGAGGATACTTTTCTTGCCACTCGGAGGAATGTCCAGGGGAGATATGTCGATATCATCTATCAATTCATCATCTCTATCCTGTGTTTTTCCTTTTTCTTTCTCCCTTTGCCGGCGTTCGGCTTCTGCTTTGTCATGTTCCTCCTTCTTCCTGCGTTCTGACTCTGCTTCTGCTTCCTTTTCTGCTTTTCTCTTTCGCTCTGCTGCGGCGGCTTGTTCTGCCTTCTTTTGACGATCGACTTTGTCAAGTTCTTCTTTAAGTGCTTGTTCTGCCGCCGCCTGTGCTTCTTTTTCCTGTCTTTCCTTTTCCTCAGCCTGCTTCTTTTTCTGCTCTGTCCTAGCATCTTTCTTACGTTTCTCTTCATCCTCCTTCATTTTCTTTTCCTCTTCCTTCTTGGCTTGGGCTTCTGCTGCCCTTTTCTGATCCGAGGTGTCAGGCCCTGTACTGGTCCGTGTTCTTTTATCTTTGGAGGAAGAAGCGCCTCCTAGTTTATGGCTCCTATCTTCTAAATTCTGGTGATCCTCTTCTTCTTGGTCAGAGTCGATCCCCGGAGCTAGATGCCTGTCTGCGTTGTACCAGTTTCTTTTTTCGTCCTCTGCCGGACGCTCGACATGCTGATAACTCCATTTAAAATTTTCCCTTTTACAATGCTCAAGAACTATCCTGACTGGGTCATAAGTTCGGCAATCCAGATTTCTAAAGTGATAACCTTTTATCTCTTCCCCTTCACGCCCTACTTCTTTGAAGTCCTTGACTGTATAAGCACCAATGGTGAGGGGTAAAGCGGGCCAAGGTTTCTTCTTCCCTTTGGAAAGGACATTGGAGAAACCCGAGGTCATCTGGAAACATACCTCCTGCATGAGCACCTTGTCGGTAATAAACTTAGGTAGAGCATGTGGTGCTTTGAATGTGCCAAATACTCGGATGATTGTGAATTCAGCGAATGGAAACCAGTGTGCCACCTGACCTAGTGTCTCCATCGCTCGCCAAGACATGCAAGGGGTGTCTTGACCAAATAGTTTCCCGTAAAGGGCGGGAATGAATATCTGAGAGATTTGCTCAATATCTGACTTGTACCTGGACTCCCAGAATACCTTGGTCTGCAAATGGATTGCCTGGGTCTGTTCGGAGTCCCAATTATGTGGCCATCCCTCAACATGCAGTTGGGCATAGACAGCATCTAATAAATACAAAGCCATATAAAATTCTGACGACGTTCCCTCATCTGGAGCTAAAGCCGAAGCCAAATTTGTTTGCATTGAGCCCACTAATATGCCAGCCCAATTGAATCGAGTGCCGTGCGCCGTTACGTGTTCCATAATGGTTGCCCATGCTCCGTTGAAAGTGGTGGCGTCCGCACGTCCGTACACTCTGCACAGCATGGCGGCCACTAACTTATACACCTTCCTCAGACTGGCCACCGGGTACTCCTGGTCTTTCTTGATTTTAAATTTATCTGGTTCCGCCCACCATTTTCTGATTGTATCAACCATCGGCACTTCATTTGCAGAAAACCATCTCGGGGTGAAGTTTACCTCTGGTTTGGGGAGCGAGTAGTAGACCTGTGCTTTTGAGCTCTCCAACGTTGCAAAAGCTTTACCTTCACTATCTCGGATTGCGAAATTCTTAGGATCTGTCTTCTGTATAATCCAGTCTAACATTTCTGGGCACAGAAAGACGGCGGGATGTGACCCTGCTAGGTGCAATTTGGATTTCTTGACCTTCAGGTATACTTCCCGGTCCGGGAGATCTTCTGGAAACTCATCTTCTGGTATGGCGAACTCGTGGTATACTTCATACCACCTAAGGCTGTCCTCCTTTGCGAAGGTGCAAAGAGTGTCTCTGTATATTGGTGGAGGAGATGTTTGTATGTCTGTGTCTAACTCTTCTTCCACCACCTGCCTACCTTTCTTTCGGGACACCAGGGGTGCCATGTTGCTAGAGTCGGAGAGGACCGGTATCGTGTCTGCTCCAAATTCACCTGTTGCATTCAGGAAAGAATCCCAGGATGAGAAAGACATGATGATAACGGCTAAATACAGTCTACACATGCAGAATTTAATTAACTGCTCTCTTGGGGTCGCAGGGTCGCTGATCAACAAAAGAAACTCACAGGCAGCCTCGCGACCTTGTGACTAGGTCGCAGGGTTGCAGAGTCGCTAACAGAGGATCGCGCGACCTTGCGACCTTGCGACCGGGTCGCTGGGTCGCAGGTCGCACTTGGGCCTGTCGGGGGGTTTCGAGCGCGCGAGGCTTGCGGTTCATTTCTCTCCCAACGGGAAGCATACAAGGCTGGAAGGGGTCCAGGCATGCGGGTAGGATGAAGCCATGAGGAGCTGGACAAGAAAATGTGACCCTGAGGTTTTAATGGTGATAACAGGGGAACTAAACAATATGAAAACCTCACAGAAAAACCCCACAGCCTCCCCAGCAGGTAATTAAGACAATGGGGAGGCTAGATTTGGGCAAGAAATGCTCATGAAGGAAACACAGAGAGGAAATAGCAACTTACCCGGAAGAAAACGCGCCAGTCGACCTGTCAGAGCGATTCCTAACTTTTCGCTGCAAGTGACAAATGCGACCTAGCGACCTGCCCTTTTAAAAAAGGGTCGCACGTGTGGGGCACTTAATGAGTTCGCAAGTTGGTAGAGTGCGACCTTGTGACATTGCGACCCTAGGGTTGCTAGGTCGCAAAGGTCGCTGAGTCGCAAATTTCCTTAATTACTTATCCTTGCGACCTTGCGACCTTTGCGACCTGGCGACCTTAAGGTCGCGGGGTCGCATAGGTCGCATGAGTCGCAACTTCTTTAATTCCGGACCATGCGACCTTGCGACCTGGCGACCTTAGGGTCGCGGGGTCGCATCGGTCGCAGGGGTCGCAATTGTTTCACAGGATGAATTCGCGACTTAGCGACTTGCCCTTCAAAACTTCACTTAGCCTTTTCTCTTTTAGTTTTAACGGGGCTCCAAAAATTTTGAAGTGTGTGTTCTTATTTTTTGTATTTTTGGAGGGTGTTGTAGAGGCTACAACAAATGGCGATTCACTGGATGAATTCAGAGTCTCTGCCAATGAATGGTCCATGAGGGAGGAGGGAGGGGCCTAATACTAGCTTGTTCTTTTACCTCAGAGTTTACACCTTCCTTCCTTTGTCACCTTGCATAGTTGCCTGGCCTTTTGGCTTATTGGGTGCAGATCAACCGAATTTTAATTCTTCGCGCTCCAGGACCAGGAGGGTCGGGGAAACTTCGGACAACCTCAGGGTCCGGAACAATTATTTCGTCCTCATGGTGTTGCTCCACTGCCAGCGAACCTCTCGGCCCCGGCGGAGTCACTGCCTAAGGAGTCATGAACGTTGCTCCGCTGCCAGCAAGCCTGGTCAGTACCCCGGCGGAGTCGTTACATCACCTCTCTGCGCAGGAAGCCTTTCTCAATCCTTTACCCTTTATTTGTGTGCGATTGCACTTATTTGAGAATGTGCCTGTGGCACTTATTTAGATGGGCATATTTTGCCCGGGCGGATGAGGGATCCCGACTTACTTTGCTTGCAGAGAGGTTGCTCCTGGTCTTATATGAGGACTTGGGTTTTTCCCGGATGACCTAAAATTCGCCTGAGTTAGCCCTGTTCCCTCACAATCTGGTTGCTGCTATGTAGGACCTTTTCTGCCTGCACCTTTCAGAGCCGCTAGGTGGCTCCTTATGCTTGAAAACTCCAGTAAGGCCGTGCACTATCCCGTGGTGCCCATCACAAGCGAGTTTTGACTGCCCCGTGTTTTGCGGGAAGGGCCTTTCATCAGTATAGAACCTATCAAGGAGTGAGCCAGCTGCGGGTAGCTTTAGACAAGGTATTCTTTATAGATTTAGAAAAATTTTTATTTTTATTTTTTTTTATTTTTATTTTTTATTTTTTATTTTTTTATTTTTTTTTAACAATGACAAGAGGAACAAAAACACGACTCTTATAATACATGGGTAGAAACAGCCCTTTGAGGGCTACTCAGGTAAAATAATGTTTGAGGTCATGCCCGTTTACCGGGAGAACCTCGACTTTTCCTTCCAGAGTTTGCAATCGGAATGTATGGGGACCCACCTTTTCTTTAACCTGAAAGGGACCTACCCATAGTGCCTGAAATTTGGCATGTTTCCCCTTTTCTTCGTGAGCTTTATCCCGCTTTAGGACAAGATCTCCTACTTCAAATTTTTTATCTCCTGCAGACTTTTTATCGAACCATTTCTTGATTCGTTTCTGGTGGATGGCGAATTTTTCCCGGGTTTTCTGCCTTTCCTCTTCTAGTTTCAGCAGGGTGTCAATGCGGGTTTGCAAGGCGGGGCAAGGGGTACCATGACACTCTTGAGATAACTGCAGAGCGGGAAGAGATAAATTGGGCGGGAGGACAGCTTCTTTCCCATACATGAGAAAATATGGTGAGGTACCTATTGAGGACTTAGGGGTGACGCGATCGGCCCAGAGTGCATTTTGGAGGGCGTTGTGCCAGTTGCATTGGTGAGACAGAAGAGTCTTTTTAATGATGCAAATCAGATTTTTATTTGTTGATTCCGCTAGACCATTTCCTTGGGGATAGTATTTTGCAGAGTGTTTAAGAACAATGCCATTTTCCAAAGCAAAATCATATAATTTAAAAGATGAAAAATACGTTGCATTATCAAAAACCAAGGAAGTTGGAACGCCAAACCTGGTAATGATGGAATGAGTGACAAATTGCATTACCTCCTGATCGTTGATTTGGCGTAACGGTACTGCCTCAACCCACCTTGTGAAATAATCAGTAGCCGTTAGTATGTACTGGTGTTGCTTAGAAGAGTGGGGTAAGATCTCACCAATGACGTCCAGCCCCCATTGTTGGAACGGTTCTTCTACTGCTACTGACAACAAAGGGGCGGCGGGACGCGCTTCTCGATTTGCGAATTTCTGGCATTGAATGCATTTCCGAACATATGCGTGGGCATCTCTGAAAAGGGTTGGCCAATAATAACCTGCACGCATAATTTTATGGGCAGTGGTATCCCCGGCAAAATGACCTCCTGCTGGTCCATCGTGCAACTCGGTTAAGATTTTCTGAGCTTCATCATGTTCCAGGCAGCGTAACATGACCCCATCGGAATGTTTCTTGAAAAGCTTCCCTTGGATTATCTGGTAAGACGCAGCTTTGAGTCTGATTGCACGTTTCTGCCGGGCATCTAAAGCTGAGTCCAACACGCCGTGTGCTAAATATCCCGAAATATCCGAGTACCAAGAAGGGTTCTTTATTTGAGGAATGACGTTAGTTTGGTACATTTCAATTTCTTTCTCCCAATTATCTTCTTCACTCTGTTGGGAACTTGCGGCCTCTGCAGCCATTTGGCATAGACCTTGCCCTTTAACTGTGCGTGCTGGCTTAAACTCTAAGTCGTACTCTTGCATACACGCAACCCAGTTCCCTCGTCTCTCGCCCAACTCCTGCTGCATGAACAGTGAGCGAACAGCTGGGTGGGGAACGTAAACCGTGACATGGTTTTTTAAGATGTATGGTCTGAAATGTTTGACCGCTTTATACACCGCATAGGCCTGTTTTTCGATTTCAGGATAATTTAATTCAGCTCCCTGCAACCCAGTGCTCATAAATGAAATGGGGCGCTCGTCATTATTTCTGTCCTTTTGTGTGAGTACAGCTGCTAGGGATGAATCCGAAGCGAAAGTATACAGACTAAAATCTCTGCCGAAATCCGGGCTCTGGAGGGAAGGTGCTTCGGCTATAGCTTTCTTGATTTGGTCGAAAGCTTCCTTTTCGGGCTGATTCCATTTGAAGGTAGCATTTTTCTTAATCATTCCCTGTAGTGGCTTAACTATCTGGGCGAAATCTGATATAAATTTACGTACAAAATTGATCTTACCCAGAAAGGACTGCATTGCTTTCTTACTACTGGGGGGACGGATCTGAGCAATG